>JAYEPQ010000013.1:35519732-36109732 GCA_036321105.1 Dracaena cambodiana
TTTGTCTCTACTAATTTAGAGAAAATGAGATAAAATATTACTTGGTGATTATCTCATGGAATCCTAGTAGGAGGAGAGTAGATGGAGTTTTGAGCATTTTTTTCTTAATTTTTTTACTTTTGTTTTTTTATTTTTCCTTAAATTTTTTTTTTTTTTTTTAGTTTCTCTCTATACCAAACAACAAAAAGAATCTTATTTATTTTCTTTTCTCTTTCCCTTTCCATTTATTTTCTTTTCTTTTATTTCCTTTTAAACCAAACGCAGCCCTACCGTTAGTAGTAGCCTCTATATGTCTTGTTTTCAGTTTTCAGACACAATTTTTGAGTCATTCAAATGCTATTACTAAGCAATTTTTACTGTTAAAGGCTCTCCTCTATCTTTCTCGCCTTATTCTTACTCGAAGTCTGCATCTTGTGTCTTGCATTCAACAAGTTCAGCAATGCTCTGAGATATTTACAAAATTGAACTTAATTACTATACTCATTGAGTTCTAAGAGATATATACCTACTACTCTTGTGTTCTTGTCCGAATATGCTAGCATGTTTCTAATACTCATATATATAGAAGACAATTTTGAGACAAAGAGTGTTAGGTGAGTTATCATTAAGATTATCCAATGCTTTTGATGAAACAATTTCACTGTTGTCTAAGTTTTGTGCAACAAAATTTCATTTGATGTTACAATTATCAATATATGTATATAATTGTGAAGTTATAGTTTAAATCCCATATATTTGTTATGTCATTTGCATTTTGAAAATTATTCTCTTGAAACCTTCGTGCTTATTACTCAAGTTATGCGAGTATTAAATGCTAATAACCTAATTAAGAAGAAGAAACTTGGAAGTTATGACAACTTCAAAGTAGTGCAAGGGCATTTTGATATCAATAAGCAAATAAGGCATAGGTAGAGGGGCTATATGAAAAATGTAGGGCAAAGTAAAGAGAGTCAGCGTACGGCGGAGGACGGGACTGGGGAGCCAATAGGAGGAATGTACTCTCTCTCTCTGCTATGTGACAAGCTGAGTTGCTTTGCATGGGGAGTATACAAAAGCTACAGCTACTGCAGCTGCTCGCCATCTCGGGTACAGGAACGATGAGGGCAGGTAAACGGGTGAGCGGGCGGTCATTACCCGGTGGGTGAGGTGACCGCCCGGTCTCTAGGCCCAGCCAATCATAATCGTGGGATCACGTGCCAGCGTGGCAGGGGCCAGCCAATCGGATCCTCGAGGAGATTAAGGTAAGGTCAAGGGATTTATTTGTTGAGTGCGGGTTCGACCAAACACAGACAAGACGCAAATATTTTATTTGTTTTGTTTATCATTTGATTGATGGGTAGGAGGTCAACGGGTCAAACCTGGGTCTTTGATTGCACTGGGCAAAAGAGAGCATGCATTAAAGTAAAATAAGCGTTAGTCCATTTTTATGAAGTAAAAGGTTGACTGACAAAGAACAAGTAACCCTACCCAGAATAATATATAATTCTTTTTTAAAATTGACAAATACTAATAATTTCTTTCTTAGAAAATTTTTCTTCAAGTCAAGATTGAGGGATGAGAAATTATTAGATTTATTTTGCCCGATAAATTAGCCTTAGTTTTTCTTTAACTAATAAATTGGTTAATATAAATTTCCGTTTTGTCTCATAAAATATCTTTCTTTCTATTATTTTTTGCTTTTTCTTTGGATTTTCTTAATTTCCTTGCTTATTATTTCCTTTCATTGATGGGTTGAAGGTCTAATAATCGAATCGAAGGGACGAAGGGAGCTTAAATAAAACTATGATGACTGCTCTTTTCATGAAGAAAAAGATTGACTAATAAGTGACAAGTGATACTAGTTAATGATATCTTTTGATGGGAGTATCTTTTGGGACTTCAGTTAAGTTTAAGATGATTTGATGCTAAGAAGTGCATGAAGCTTTTTATTACCCATGGTGGTATGACTATTAAAACTCATGTGATCAAGTGAAGTAACACAGACCAAGGTAGAAGAATTTCATGGTTGACAGTTTTAATTACATTAATTTTATGGTTAAAGGATCTACGACTAACTAATTAGATATATGCCACTTGGCCGAATAGTAATAAAGGAGTAAGAATATGATCGAACAACAGTTTGGTTACAATAAATCTCTTAATAACTCTCAACAACTCAAAGTATAATTCTAACAACTGAAATCCTAGTAACTCATAATATCTGAATAGGAGATAATATCTGATTTATTAAGTTTTATTATCTCAATAAGATTTGACTATGTGAAATCCTAATTATTTTGTTTCCAATATAACCTTTGTTTATGTTGAGTAAATTAGAGAAGAACAACGTTATATGATTTTCTTGATGTGAAAGAGATAAGGGTTGGCTAAGTGATGTCAAGTGATAAGGAACGATATCTTTTGATGAAGAATATCTTTTGGAAGCTTACTTCAATTTGAGATGCATATAACAAGTATGTGAAGCTCTTTATTATCCATAATTTTAAGGCTACTAGCTTATTGAGATTCTCATAATCTAAGCTAATGTTAAGGGAACAAAACTAGAACATGAATGACAAGTTTGTAATGATTATACTCTTGTTTATTTTCTTCAAAAATGTATCCATCTTCAAAAATATATCCATCTTGTTACCCAACGGACAATCTTGATATGATCTCATAATAAACTCTGACTTTAGCCAGAGTTGGAGTAACTGGCGGAAGGAGCAGCCATTAATTCTTTTGAGGCATGATGTGAAGTTTTATGAGTATAAATCAATCATTCTCTGCTGAGTGATTGACAAATGATAGGACATGCATATGGCTGCGCACAATCACTGAAAGCTATGTTGCAATAGAGTTTGCATCCAGCAGTAAATTGCTCACTTGAAGTCTTTTTAAGGTCAAAGTCCACAGTTATTGATGTTTCTATTACAACCTTCTAACTAGTTTTTCTTTGCTAAGAATTAGTTTTTGTTTTTGTTAACGATTATCTTGAGCCATTTGTCTCTCTTTTGTCAAATTTTTGTAATACTCTAGTTGAATAGTACCACATCGGATATAAAATAAGAGTCAGTATAATTTATAATTATTTTTATGAATTTATAAATTAATTGTAACAAGATGTTTTTATAGAGAAATTTGTAACTAACTATAAATTATTTTAACTCTTGCAAAATGGGTAAAAACTCATGATAATTGCTTTTGTAGCGAAATAAATTGTATTTATCCTGTAATTTATATAAGTAAAGCCTTCTAATTAATTTTTGTTTTGTTAACAATTATCTTGAGCCATTTGTTCTTCTTTTTGTCAAATTTTCTACATGAAGAAAAATGTTATTCATATGGGATATAAATCATCATAGTAATTGCTTTTTGGTAGCAAAATAAATGAAGTGTTAAGAATTAGAAAATGACTCCATAAATTTGTTGTATTTTCATAATAAAATGATTGATTGACTCATTTCTTCTTCTCCTTCTTTAGAAATAGATGTGCTAGTTTTACAAGCCCTCTAGGGTTTCAATATCAGACATATCCCTTTCTTCGTTGCCTCCTTGTATACTGAACGTCAAAATCAAGCCTCTCTAGGTTGATAGTTTTCGCCATTTCATTAAAGTTCATTTGTGATGTGAAATTTTCTCTGTTGTGTTTTCTAATACTCCCTCTTTGGTTTACTTGGGCAATGTTTAAGTGTCCAACAAAATTATGAAACTATACGATTGTAAGTGGACTTTGAAAAGGGTAATTCAAGACATCTTTTTTGACTAGTGTTTTGGATGACTAAAACAATTGTAGAAATCTCCTGCAATTGCTGTATTATATACACATTTCTATTTTGAATAGAAGTTTCAAATTTCATGATTATCACTTTGGTGCACATGGTTTTTTCAAAGTTATTAGAACTAATTCCATTAAACCTCCTAAACTTGTCTTGTTTTTCATACGCTACCCCTTAAATATTTGCAGTTTCAAGAAACCCACTAAATTTTTTTCAAAATTCTCATATCTATTCCTTAAGCTTTTTGAGGCATCATGACGTCTCCCTCATTGTCACTAAACATTCTGAATCTTTCTTGTTTCCCATGAAATCACCATCCTGTGTTTTTTGAGGCATGACTAGTCCCTTAAGTCTATCAAAAAACTCACACTAAAAACCAGTCATATGAGCCTATGTGAGTAAAAACTAATTTCTTAGACTAATATAACCTACTTATTTGTTTAATGATTTATATCCATAAAATAATGAAATTAATCATCTATGTTATTTATGACAATGATTGTGATTGCCATAGTAGGATGTTTTGTTATGAATTCTCAATGAAAAGATGGGGTTGTCCCATGGTTTTCTTCGAAAAAATTATGATAATTATTAATAGGATTCTTAATGGGAGTTATTCTAAATGGGCCAAGCATTTTCTTGTCACCCGCTTTCTTCTAACTCCTTTTTTAAGTCAAATCCTCTACCATTCTATCAAACTATAAAAGGGCAGTCCGGTGCTACAAAGCTCCCGCTATGCGCGGGGTCCGGACAAGAATCGGACCACTTAGATTTTTTGTACACAGTTTTACCTTACTTTTTTACTGCAAGAGGTTGTTTCCACGACTCTTACATACAAGAAAGATTCAGAATGTAAATGGAGCTGCAGACGCAACATTTACTGTAAGCCACTCCATTTCCATTGAACAAAATAACCCTTTAATATTAAGATTCTAAACTTCTTATAACTATGAAATCTATGGGAAACCAAAATATCTGATTTTTCTCTATTAAATTTTATAACCATTTTTTCTTTTCCTTTCTTTTTTTTTTTTTTTAAAAAAAAAAACTTGAATAAGAAGAAGGTAATCAGAAACCAGCATATCACAAAAATTGCTTTCTTTACATTCTATGAATCAATCAAGAATGGCTTTAAATTATGATTTTGTGCTTAAGACTACTGTCGTATATGATATATGAGCCAAAGATCTACTTGATTCTTTCCCCCCTAATGTTTCAAACATAAAGTGGTCACTTTCCAAAATGGGAAAGAATGAAGAAAAGATTGTTCCTCTTCTTATAACAACTGATTTACCTTTGACATGTCTGATACGATCTACCTACAAATGACATCATAATTATATCTTATTCTTTTTATTTTTGCTTATTAAGGCTATCATGCACAAAGTTGGCTTAAGAACGTTTATTGAACACCGTAATCATGAACAACATATAAAATCATCATAAATGGAACATGGACTTGCCGTCTCAAATTCATCTCCACCTAGATTCCAGTTGCACCAAAATTTTTATCGAAAGTGTAGATGCCTCTGAGTTCCAATTTTTTTCCTCCTTTCCTCATCAAGTGTAGAGAATGCCCTTTTTTGCAATATTCTTCCTTTTTGGAATTTTACTAAATGCATAGCTATTTTTCTTCATTAGGAAAAGCTTGCAGAGTACAGATTTTCTCAAGACAGGAAAAAGGAAACATAACTACATTTAGGGTTTGATTTGGAGGATGGGTACAATTGATCTAGTACTATAACATGCATTAGTCGTGGTGTTCGTTACAGATAATAACTAAAATTATTTTTTGACATAGTTCTGCTTGATATTACTCTATATAAGAAGCATTACTGCCTTGAGCGATCACTGCCTTTATCCTGTACATGCCTCTAAAATGTTGTATATGCTGCTGAAAAGTTCATTCTTTAGATGTCTATTAATGCTTCCACTGACATTGTTCATTCTTTAGTAGGGCAACTTTCATCTGCTATTGAAAAGTTCATTCTTTAGTTGTCTATTAATGCTTCCACTGACAGTGTTCATGTTACTGAGCGCAGTGTTAAAGCGACAATTGAACGGTACAAGAAAGCGTGTACTGATACAACTAACACTGGAACTGTCTCCGAAGCAAATTCTCAGGTATCTAGCTGTATTTTCTTCGCCTGCAGAAGAATGTTCCACTTTTATTGTGTACTGCCTTCTAAGTTATCATTAGGTCGTTATCTATTTATATCGCTATCCCTTTTCACTAGGTTCATATCTTCTGTTCCTTCTCCAGTTAACAATTCTCATGCTTCAAAACTTATATGCACAAAAAAAATTTGGTGTCTTCCCTAAATATTTTCTCTTGTTGGGGTTGATTGACAAAGTTAGTTGTGCTTTAATACTCATGATCTCCGACATCCCTAATTATCATGATTTAGATACCATAAGAGTAGAATGTTTTCCTCTTCAATTGGTTTACTTAGGGTTAGGTTTGAGTTAGTTTTTAGTTTGTCTTATTTAAGTCAAACTAATTATAGAATACTTTGGTGGACTCTTTTCTACGTCAATATCCACCAAAACACCTCAAGATACCACGAGAGGTGCTTTGGTAGACATTAATGAAGAAAATAATCCCCATCAACTATATTGATATAATGAAAGACATGTATGATGGAGTAATGACCAATGTTAGAACATGTGGTAGTCTAACAAGTGATTTTCACAATTGAATTACATTAAGGATCTACATTGAGTCCATTCTTATCTACTATAGCGATGGATGTACCTACTAAAGCTATTTATAATGAGATATCTTGGTATATGCTATTTGCTGATGATATTGTCTTAGCTGATGAAACAAGAGTACGGGTGAATGCCAAGTTAGAGTTATTGAGGCACACATTAGAATCTAAAGGTTCTAAATTTTGTAAGTCTAAAACAGAGTATATGGAGTGTAAATTTAGTAAATAATGGACCTTAGACTATAGTGCTATAACACTAGATGGGCTAGAGTTACAAATTAGCAGTCAGTTTAGGTATTTAGATTCTATTATTCAGAGTAATGTCAACCATACAATATAAGCTGGCTAGTTGAAATGGAGGAGTGTAACGGGAGTTTTATGCGACCGTAACATTTCGTTAAAACTAAAGGAAAAATTTTATAGGACTGCTATTAGGTTAGCTTTATTATATTGCACGAAATGTTGGGCTACAAAGAAACGTCATTCATAAAAAATAAGTGTAATAGACATGTGCATACTTCGTTGGATGTATGCAACAATAGAAGAGATAAAGTGATAATTGAAAATATTCGTACTAAGGTAAGTGTAACCTCCATCGATAAGAAGATGCAAGAAAATCGCTTACGATGGTTTGATCATGTGCAACGTCGACCTACAAATATACCAATTCGATGAGGAGAGTTTATCAACATAGGACAAGTTAAAAGAGCGAAGGGAAGAGCGAAGAAAATATAAATGGAAGTGATACGAAAAGATATGGATTATGGAGGTTTAAATGAGGAGATATTACTTGATAGGAATGAATATAGAAGAAAAGATATGGTGTGATTCTTTTTTGGTTCATGTAACCTGTCTTAAGTATTTGAAATAAAAGGCTTAGTTGTTGTTGTTGTTGTTTAATTTTAGTATACTTTCTTATTATCTACTTAAACTTAAGTGTGTATATTTTATTGGAATATCTAATTAGTTGTTTATTGCTAGAATATAAAAATATGATCAATTGAATAAATTAGCGTATGTACTATTAGTTATGTCTCACTAATACCCCTTAAGAGTTTTATTAAAAAGGAGATCCCCAAAAAACCTAGATAAGGGAATTTAGTACTACTAAATCTAAGAGTCTCTTTGTTAATAATTTTTTAAAGGGATATCAGTAGTATGCAGTTAACAGTTAATAGTATAGAGCTAGTTTATGTAATTAATCTTACAAAAATATAAGTCTCCTACGATATTATCGTGTAGCAGAAGAAACTTTAATATGGTATCTAAATAGTACGGGTTTAAATTCCATTGGACATGCATTTAACTATATTTGCTCAATTGGGAACAGTTTGTTTCTGACAGCTGTTCGAGTTATGTTTAAAAAGCCTAGGTTATGAGAAAAAAGTACTCCCCTGCAAGGGCGTGTTAGTATTTGAAAAGGGGAAGGGCCTATTAATAAATTTAGAAAGGGACCAAAGGCTATGATTTGGACATATATCCATATTCTTCCTATTTTAGTGATTTAGCAATGTCTCCGTAGCCCTCACCCAGCCCTAATCCTTTTAATAGATTGTATAGATTTAAATATAACAGGGAATGAAGGAGAAAAAGAAAATAGAGAGACGCTCTCTTTATGAAGACGTGTTAGAATATTAAAAAGATAGAAACTATTTATTAAATTTAAGATTGTATAGGTTTAAATATAACAGCGAGTGAAGGAAAAAAAAAAACAAAAAAAAGAGAGTACATGTTAGAATATAAAAAAGATAGAAACTATTTATTAAATTTAGAAAAGAGTCAAAGTTTATAATTTTGCCATGATTAAAGGGATAAAGGGCTAGGCGAGAAAGAAGGAGGAGAAACTGATTGATTTTAGCTCTGATTTGACACATCAAATCTATTGCCGTGGCATTAACCTTTATTGATTTTGAAACCCGTGTGTTGTATATAGTTGAAATTTAATCATTACGACTATACAGTTAATAATTCAATATGTTTGCTGAGCAGCATATAAAGCTTTTAAATAGTTAATAATAAGTAAAGTACAAGCAAAAAATCAGATACAGTTTCTAAAGTGCTCGCTTAAATCCGATTCAGTTAGGTTCAAACATAGTTAATAATGGTACTTACTTAGGTAAGACTGTGCCTACTTAATTTATATTTGACAATTTAGACAGATAAGTTTTACGATATTTACTCTAGAGATAAATTTACTAACTCAAAAAGAAAAATGATATTCCAATGTAATCAACACTTTAACTCTCTACATAGATTCAGACATGATCAAACTTCCAACAAAGCCATTGAGATGAATTCAAGTAGCTGGTGCATCAAATGAAACTCTCCTTCTATAATTGACTAAATAATCACCTTAATTATGCTGAGATTAAGGCCTTTGATTTCCATATTACGGTAGTAATCTCCTTTTGTCAATTTGGTAGCCTCATATATGCAGAAATTTGATTTGCATTAGTTTGTCAGTAGTCAAAACTAGAGTAGAGCAGAGTTGCTGACAATATACTTGCAAGAAAATACTAAGTCTCGATATAATATCCTTATATTTGTCTACATATGACACAATAACACTCAATAGTAACAAGTAATCTTTTAATACGAAATTAACTTTTCATTAAAAAAAACAGGTTCGATTATAAGGGAAAAAAGGAAAGTACAATGAAATCAATAGGAAAAAAAACCTAGGATAAAAAATAATATAAATGCAAAAACAAACACAAGTAGTCTAAAACTGACTGCATGTTTCATTGGGCTTCGGCTTTTACTCCTCGAAGTACTTTAAGTTTTCATTCTGCTCCAATAAGTCCATTGAAGAATCTAAATTTGAATATACAGGATCGTCAGGATGAGACCATAACATAAATACAAATATACATGATAATTCTATATAGTTTAATATAGTAATATTCGGTTGTCAACAATTCATATCAATTCTTAATAATCATATTTATTCTACTAGATGTCACATAATAATTTGTCATTGAAATCAGTTGTCTTGTAATTATGTAAGATGGGCTAAAATTTATAGTGTCATCAATCCAATGACAGTACCATTTCAGTTTCATTCAGTTTGGTATTATTTCAATATCAATAATTCAGTACAGTGCACCATCACTTCAATGTTGTTAATGCTAGTTTCATTCAGTAACAATTATCAAATTAGGTCATATTAATGTCATGTCCAAACGATCAGTTTACTCGATCGATTGTTTATTAGAATATTTCCAACACATTTGAATCTCAAATTAACAAGTTTAAACATCATCACAATCAGTCGGCTAGATAAGTGTAAAGAGGTGGGAGTTCTTCCTTATGAACACGTTTCTTAATTAAATAACCATCGTTCTTTAGGATGTATGTCTACTACCCACTTACCTAGACACTGGTGACTACATGACATAAACTCTAGTTTTACTTTGTTTATGAACATTTTGTAATATTCCAATTTGGCATTTATGATTCAATAAATTTAAATTCATTTATTCAACTAAGTCCTACTTTTACTCATATTTATCACAACGTTAACATGGCATATCAATAAAATTTCGTTTATCATTTTTTTGCAAAAAAAAGTAACAAAGCTCTGCAGTTATCTAATTAATTATTATATCACATGATTCACATAAAGCAAACATTATATTTTCATAGCATGTTAAACGAGATCAAGAGAACTCACCTTCTAGTGTTGCAATCTTTCTCTGGAGTTCACAATTAAATAACAGATCTATATTAAACATGATACTATATCAACATATTGTTTTTATCTATTTTAGAAGACATAACATATAATCATCAAATTTTATGTTATCAGGCCAAGCTGAATCTATGAATCCATTTCATTGGGTCTATGAAATGAGGGATCGTTCATATTTTAGTTTATTGTGATTTGATTCTAGATGGTGAACTAATGAACCTTGATCATTGACTTAAACTGTGAATCGAAAAACAAGTTGAGCTCCTACCTTAAATTTTTAGGAAAGCTATAATGCCCACAATCCGGAATATGGGTAGCAACATTATTCGCATAAAACAATTTGCTTATAGATTATGAAAATCATTATAAACTACACTAAGTCTTTTCTCATATCCGATAGTTGGATTCATTGGTATAGTAAGAAATTACACTAATTCTTGTCTCATGTCTGATGAGGGACTCTTCGAGTTAGGATAATACAAAAGCTAAGAAAAGAAAGTGGGAAGGAAGATCCAAGAAAATACTGGCGCTCACAGCTGGAGACATGGCGGACACATAAGAGAGGAGATAAATTATGTACGATGAATTTTGTGTGTGGAGGTGATTGCTATTTATAGAGAGGGGATTACCTTGAAGAAGGTAAAAGAAGGCTTGGATATGGAAAGTGGCGAAAGGAAGGCCCATGGAAAAGGAAAGTAACTGATGGAAAGTCCAATAAATGAAAGTATACATAAAGAAAGAAAAGTGATAGATGGAAAGTAAAATATTTTCATAAAAGGAAAACTAAAAGAATCGAAAGTATCAAAATAAAAGTAACTGAAAATATAATATTACTATTAAAAAGAAAAGTAAGGAAAGTATAAGACAAGGAAAGTATTAACATAAAAAACGAAAGTATATTTTTATTAGAGTTTACTCTTTGTTACATGACTTGTGAATGTATTTTGTTTTATGGTTAAATATAAAGTAACTATTTAGTTTATTGGATTATGTCTATCATTTCAAATTTTAAATTAGTCTAATACCAAATTCTATGGTACTCTGGACTGGATCGTTACAAATAGAATTCATAAAGAGGACTTTTTGGCCGCATATAGTTCTAAAATTTGTTTTTTTGCTTTCGGTGAAAATAAGGAATACAAGTAGGTACAGAAGAAAATATGAAGCCCATGCAGTCCTACTCATCCTTGGATAAACCATCTAAAAAAGTTCTAGTCTCCTGATATGAGACCACCCCAACCTATTCTTTCTTTGAAATAATCTATGATCAATAACAGGACTAGTATTATTCATCTGAGTCTTGACTATTCAGAAATTATATCACCTTTTTTTTTTTCTTTGCTAATGGTGACATATATGAGGTCCTTGATACCTGGCTCACTTGGTAATTTTAAACTGAATATGGACTTGTTTTCCTGCAAGTTGCTTGTAACAAAAAAAAAAAAAGAAGAAATTCTTATGTTTCATTTCCCTTATTATTATTATTTTTGTTCTTCCTAATTAGGGTATCATGCATTCCTCCACTTTGAACAATAACTTGTACTGTATATTACTTATCATTTCTTATAAAAATGCAATTTTGCCATAGAACCCTTCTTATGCATCTTTTATCTTTCGTCCATTGTAATACTAATGTTTGGTTAACTTATAGTGAAGTTTGGCCTCCCATACCCTATTTAGAATAAACCTATTGTTTAAACTATTTAAACTGTATATGTGGTTTTTATTCTCTTGAGCATTCAACAACATTTTGAAGTTTTTTAATTTGAAATCATGCTAGCAGACTATCACTGTATAAGAGAGCAATAAATTCTTTTCAACCCTGTGAATGAGTAAGAGTCTATGATATCCCTTTAAGGTAGGAATGCTAAACGATGACGGAATCTTTGGCTAGGACATTTGTAATACCCTTAGCTTGAATATTTCCACATCGAATACGAGGTAAGAGTTAGCATAGTTTATAACGATGTTTAAAATAGCGATAACAATAACGTAACGTTTTGCTTTTGTTAGGTTATATCGTATATAGCGTAACGTGTAACGTATAACGTAAGTTACGCAATTTTCTATTTATTTAATAAAAATAAATATATAATTATATAAAATAATCTTTATAAATTGAAAAATAAATTAAAAAATTCTAAAAAGAATATATAACCATTTTATAATACATAATCTATTCTAATTTTATATTAAATTTTACAATAATTTTCACATTTATCTTCATAAATTATAATAAGTCGCAACCGTAATTCCAGTCATCATCTGAACAAAAAAAAAACAAGATTACAAGTTTTTATTTCAATTCCAGTTATTATCATTATTTATTGTAATTTATATTTTCAAATATTCAATTTGTCTTATTTGTAATTATTGATTTCAGTTCAGTTAAAAATTCAATAGAATCAACAAGTATGATATTTCAGCAACCGGATATGAATTACAAGCAAATAAGGAAACAATTGCTAATTAGCAAGTTAGTAATTCTATAAGCAATCAAACAAACCAAATCAAGTAATAAAATTTTAGTATTTCACTAATAATCAAAATAATAAGCAACACAAATACAGATATTACAAAAAAAATACTAGTAAATAACGTAAAATAACGTAATTTAACGTAACGTTACGTAATATAACGTAAAATAACATAAAAAGCGTACTGTTACGGTGCACTGAGTTATTTTCAATTGTTACGTAGCGCTGAAGTTCCGTTAAGTTACGTAACGCAATATAACGGGTTTCATAACGCGTTATTTTCAACATTGGTTTATAATGTTTCATATGAATTTATAAAGCAATCGTACTGAGGGAGGAAAAATATTTCATTATAAACATTCTAATTCAGTTCCAGCCGATAGTGTGCGGAACTGTTCTAGCCGTAGATGTGTTGTATTAAGGGAGGAATATGGGGGGCATAACTAGATTCCTGGTGGGGGTGTTTCAACATCAAATTTTGGAGGGCGTGACTAAGTTATCCCTCCTAGGTACAAAACATACTTGAATTCTGCACTAATTAGACGATTTTTGGCTCAAAGTAATGGATGATTTTTGAAGTTGGAAACTATAAAAGAAAGAGATGGGGGAAGAAAAGGACTTCAACATATAAGAAAAAGACTTAAGCTACATATAAGAATCATGCCAAAAGCTTTTTGTTGATTTTCATCGTTCAGGGCAAAAACATCATATCTAGTTGCCTATTTCCAGTTGTATGTGAATTATAATTTTGGAAATGTCAAGCTTCTCAACAAAGAAGATAGTTGGTCTTTCATTTATCCAATATGATCATGATTCTTATTCCACTCGAAGAAGATGATCATGATGCTTATTCTACTCAAAGGTCATGATTCTGACGCAATTGTTTATTTCTCTGTGTATATGAATGAGCTAATTGACAGACAGCCTAAAAGTTATAAATCCAAAAGATTGTGTCAGACAACTAGTCTTAATACTATCCTTTTCTTCTGAGAAAATTTCATGAGAAATCTTGAGGAGAATGTATGTATAATAAGTGAAAAGGGAACTAGACTTGCATTAATGTGACATGGGAATCATGCTAGTGCTCTATTACATAGGTTGAAAGGCAGGAAACCATGGCTACTACATAATCAAGAACTCAGGATGCTTGAAACTTTCCTTGACTGTACATGATTTAAAAAATCAAGACGATGACAAACTCACTAAGGAGTTGTTTGTATTCTTATCTATTCCTGAATGTCTGCACTTGAGTAATCTGATCATCTATTTCCACTTCATTGTCCATTATGGATCAGAAAGATTCATGTCACTTCGTTTCTACTGGTGAAAAATATTTGTGGATAACCATTTATTCCTTCATTTAATCTGTTTGTATAGTGCATCTTGCTTGGAGATGGCACTTTGCGCACGCTTCTCTATTGAAATTGGCTTCTATCTTATCTGGAAGCACCTGAAACAACTTCTAGTTGAGCAAAATTTTATGGGATGGTCCCATCTCACTTCCTAACTTGCTCAGTATATAAGCTCATTAGTAAGATTGAAGATTAAGAAAGATTACCTTGTTTGACTTGCCTAAAAGCCTCACTTCATGAGGAGAAGCTACCATCACAAACCTGTTGAGTTCTGACTCAATTTCTAGACACTGTATTTGACTTAGCGCTTGTACCAAACTAATTCTTTTTGATTTAGTATTTGTGCCAAATATCCCAAATCTATAAGAGAGGGTGATATAGGACTTTTGGAGGCATCTCTCTTTGACATCCTTGATATCATTTTGAGATCCTAAAAGATCTTTTGTGAGAAGTAAACTCTTTTATATTGTTTAGAGTTTTTGGTTATCTTCACCATATGAGAGATCAGTTTGTAATATTGAGAGATTCAAGTTTATAATTGCAAATATCATCACTAGTAAAGTTTGATTTGGCCCTAGACATAGGAATTGCTCCGAACTGTGCAAATCTGGTTTGACCTATTCTCCCTAAAGTTTATGTTTTTATCGATTTATAATTTGGACCTAGATAAATCATATTCTCTATTTGGATTATTGCATGTGCTTCTGCACAATAAGTAGTATCAGGACATCTCTGATTTGCATAAATGGTACCTGAGCTACTCTGATTTTGCAACAAAACCTATATCAAACATAATGACTTTAAGAATTAGGACCATTCCTCAATGAAAAAGGGAAAGAAAATCCATCTCCATAACTTCGAGAAGAAAAAATTTATATCTTATGAAATGTAGAGAGAAATCTACTGCTTCTATAATAGTTGAATTTTGCACCATCCCATTGTGACCGCGTACTCTCCATTTGAAGTAGTTGACATGGTTCTTAAGCTGTATTATTCCATAGAAATTAAAATGTATATTATCTGGAAGTAAAGAACAGTATGATTTGCGACAGTGCAAGTCACAAGACTCACTATTCATGTTGTCTGCATGACTTGCAAAAGTTGGTATGTTTTGACTAAGATGAAAGTGTGAACAATTGCTGAATATTCACATATTGCTGCATTACACGGAGAACACAGTACTAAAATATCATTGAGTAAATAAATATATTTTCTTATGAAAGATAATGTGACAAGGTATTCCCACAATAGGCACAAGTAATAAATATGCCCATCACAATAAATCATTCCACAGGCATTGCTTGAAGCTTATTAAAATGACATGATGTTTTTCAATGATCAATGATAGAAAACTAATCGCTTCAAGACATGGCATCATCAACTTGGCCAAATGTCATAATTGCAGATGTAGTCGTGACTTGAATAATATTATAACCTTATTCTTGAGTTAGATTTGTCCTGAACCATAGATATTCCTTTCTCAAGTCTATGGAACTGAGGAATCCGAAGGCACAAATCATTAGTACATATGTGTCAAAATGATGGATTAATTTTGATAATAAGTTACAGGTTCCTTGTCTTAATTCTCCAGGATATGAAACACTCTATGTGTCGAAATAACTGCTTAATTTACTAATTAAGATATAGATGTTTCTCTATCTTGAATATTTGGTTCCAAAATTTAAGTAAGTTTTGACATTCTCCTGTGCATTAGTATCAATCTCCATTCTTGCTACTACCCAATGGAAATGAAAACAATTACATGAAACGTTAATTAAAAAAAATTTGCTGATCAACTAGAAAGTTTTATTGATGAGGAATCAGATGATATTAATCACTTGTTGAGATGCATCAAAAACAAAATGGTCTGAGGAGATTGATATTAAGGAGATCAGATTATATATTGTCAATAAGTTGAAGGTTAATATGGCAGATGATGATGGAATGCTTTCATCTGGCAACTTCACACTAATCTGAGAACTGCATGGATAAAGTATTTTATTGTCATGACTTCTAATAAACATTTCGAGACATTTCATGTGTGCACACCAAGTAGAAGGTGCAGTAAATTTCCAATTGTATGAGAAGAATGGTACAGATGCCCACAACTTAACTGTGCTTCTCTAACGATTACCATATGGCCTACACATGCCCCCGACTTGGTAGGGAGTGAAGAAGTCCTTGTTCTCAAATAATGGAGATAAATGATATGTGGTATATTGAGAAACTCAAGAAATACCTCAGGAAAACATATATTTTAAACTCATTTTGATTAGTGATTTTTGTCCAAGCAAATTTAATTTTACATTGTTCATAACACAGTATTCTACCTCAGCACTGGATCAAACAACACTCTCTTCTAACTGATTTGCTACCTTCACTCTCTAGTACTACCAGCAAGAAGCATCAAAACTGCGTCAGCAAATAACCAACTTACAAACTTCTAACAGGTAATGGCCACATCATTTCACATTTTGCTTAAAGAATTTATGTTCTAACAAATTTTGTGTTTTTAGGAATTTGATGGGTGAGTCTCTTAGCTCAATGAATCTTAGGGATCTGAAGCAGCTAGAGAACAGATTGGAAAAAGGTATCAGCAAAATAAGAACTAAAAAGGTAATAAGCCATCTACTACTAATAGTTACACACTAGGCTTCAAACAAGTACGGTACTTTATAATTTTTGTTTCTATTTTTTCTTACTCGCAGAACGAGTTGTTGTTCGCTGAAATTGAATATATGCAGAAAAGAGTAAGAGCAACAACAATGCCTTCTGATAGATCACTATTTATTCTTTCACTCCCGATCGTCACGTTTTATATTCTTTTGTTGCAGGAGATGGAGTTGCAAAATGATAATATGTATCTACGAAATAAGGTGCCTTCTCTTTTCTAAATGGAATAATAGTTAATAATAGTGAATGAATCCCTATATAGCTAGTTGATCAAATATAATGTTAACAATGAAAGATTTATTTATTTGTTAATGCCGTCACCAAAATAGTCATGATATGCATGATGATTTTATTGAGAAAGAAAGATGGAAGGAAAAATATCAATTCCATTGATATGTAAACCAAGGTTCTCTTACCTCAGAAACAGTACAAGGCTCTTGGTATAGAAATCATCCTTATATATATATATATATATATATATATATATATATATATATATATATATATATATATATATATATTCAGTTAGCTTATGCATCAAAGATTCAAAGGTATATTCAATCAGACCACACCTCTTATATTCTTCCAAAAGCAACTCCATATCGCATTCATAATAACTACTCTTCAAATTTAACAAGATTATAGTCGTACACGATATGCTTAAGAAAATGATGGATGAAATCTCGGCCACTAGAAATCAATCTTAATTCAACAGAAGGATCTCTTTTCTCTCCTAGCACTATGTAACCAATGTGATATATTATAAGTTGCAGTGCGTATGCTAGGTTGTTAAGACAAGCCTTGAAATGTGATGTCTTATTGTTCTTGTATGTTATCGAGCGTATCTATTGTGTATTCACTAACATCACCTTATACTACACAGATAGCTGAAAATGAGGGAGCACAGCAGCAAATGAACATGTTACCTGCAACGACAACTGAGTATGAGGGCATGGCTCAATTTGATTCCCGAAACTTTCTCCAAGTAAGCTTGCTGGATCCCAATAGCCACTACTCTCATCAGCAGCAGACGGCCCTCCAACTAGGGTACACTTCTCTCTAACCACCAGAATATCTTATGTTACATTTATCTCATCAAGTTTATTAAAAAAAAAAAAACTCTTTTATTGGCAGATGATGTGATGAAATGGGAAGTGACCTGGAGGTGCTGCTTCACAATCCTGCACATATAGATTTTTCAGTATATTGACGGCAGCTTCTCTTCATCTGACGATCGAGTGATCGTCAATCCTTTCGTTCTCTTATATTGTGTTCGAGAAACACTTTGTTTGAAAACTTCTTGCTTTATTGACACTTCTGCTCTAATATATGTTGTTAACTGCATGACTTGCTACTATATATTATTAATGTATGATATTTGTGTGGAGTGTTGATGACATGCTCATTGTTTGAAGAAGTCTCTCTCTTTTTCATATGTTGCTTTCAATAAGATTAGACATGACAAGGCCTAGGCTTTTAGCATGAGGAGCTAGCATCAACGGAAATGAATTCGGATGTTTCTACAATTAAGCAGAATTTTTTTTTTCCCCTGATGAATTAGTTATGATACTCTCATTAACCATAGCATAACAATCAACTCAATTAAGAGTTGAAAGAACTGACAGTTATCATATCAAGTATAACAAATACGCCGGTTGGTTGCCAAATAGATAAAACTGGGAGATAGCCATGCTCGCGCTTGGCCTAGGAATTTGGACTCAGAAGATACGCGTGCCTTATCGAAATAGGAGGGTTATCCTGTAGAAAAGATTAAGAAGTTAGCCGCCCACAGCCCATAAGCAAGCATCGACTTTACAGAGCCCTGGTAATTCTACCTTCAGTATATTAAATTATAGCACTGTAAAGCACCCGGAAACTCGTTGGACGTACAAACGAACTCCCAGACGCGGCCATATCAATAAATGGCCAGCTGCAGATTCACTGGAGAGTCGAGAGCCCCCATCAGATGGTCTTGTGACTGCCATCTGTTCTCAGCTTGATCACCAGACTTCTTCCTGTTACAAGAAAATTTCCACTCAGTGGAGCATTTCGTCGAACAGTTTATGGCCCGGACCAAATTATTGTTAGTAATCAGTTCATCTCTTTTGACCTAGTCTCTAGTCTGGAAACGGAGACTTCCCACAAACTTGGAGGCAATTTTTTTCCTTTTCTTATAAATGGGATGGATGTATAGAACAGTAGGAGTATTCATGGGCCTTCCAGGCCGAGATTGTCGTAGCAAGCCCATGTGGGCCTGATGACTCTGGATCCACATGTCATGGATGCGTCGTATTCAGATTGGACATTTGGGCTCTCAGTTTCTAGTGTCACCTAGTGGCATTACAAAGGAAAACCTTTTAAGTACCTGTGGTAGTTATCATGGACTGTTTGATTTAAGACATGTAGTAGAAATAGAAATGGGAAATATAATTAAAAATGTTTTTTTTTTTTTTTTTTCTCCTATGGGATCCATTTCTCTTACTTGTGTTTGTTCTGCTATATTTTTGCAGCAAAAACGTAAAAATACAGTACCTACTATAAAACTGCAAATGAAATAGGTAACAGTTTTTGCTCTAGTTTTTAAAAAGAGTGATGTAAATTCCATCCCGAAATATATTTTTCAATTTTATTTTACAACCCCTTATCCACTCAAACAATCCCATACATAATCTGTGGCACCACATAATGTCCATATGGCTTTCTAAGATCTCATTTGAGGCCCTCAAATGGGACAGGTGTCCTATCAGTAGAGGTATCTCTGCCAACAATATTGGAGTGCTGGCATCAATGCAAATCTTTGCGTACGGGTAGAATTGCTACAGCTATCCTCTCCAATGGAAATTCTAAACTGTGTATTTTTCTTTTTCTTTTTCAGGCCGAATACTGTTTGCTGATTGATTTTATTACTGAAAACAGCATTAGTTATTGGTTCCTTAATTTGGCGGATGCCAACCCAGGCTCAGCTCTAAAGCCCAACACATGAAACTGTACGAATTTGGATGGAAAATACAGCAAGTGGAGTGAATAATTTACCTTAATTATTATTTCTCTACATGAAACTGTGTTTTAGTGTCAAAACCCCAATTTCAAGCACTAATAGCTACCAGTGATTCCTCAATAAATACTGCATAAAAGGGGAAAAAAAAAAAAAAAAAACGGGGACATGCACAGTGATGCTGGGGGCCAAATGGCTGCAGCTATCACCAAAAGAACTTTGTACTTTATGCAATAATAAATTATGTTGGGCTCACTCAGACCTAAGGCACAGCCGGACCGTGTCAACCGATCGAGCCTGGACTTAGAGTGTCATGCCTACGACACGGCAAATGGGCCCTGCCCAGTCCGGGCATGGCCCATGCGTGTTGTGCCGTGGACTGGGCAGGGCCCATGCGTGTTGTGCCGTGCTGTAGGCATGACACGCTAAGGTTGTGTTTGGATTGAGGGAAAATGAAGAGAAAGAAAAGAAAAAGAAAGAAAAAAAGAAAGAAAAAAAATATGAAAATTGGTTTCCTTTTTTGTATTTGGTTAAAAATAAAATGAAAAAAAAATCTCAAGAAAACTTTAGAAGAAAACAGTTTCTTATGTTTGGTTGCTCAATAGAAAATTAAGAGGAAAATATAATTCTAATTAAACTATAAAAAATTTTAATATTAATTTACATTGATATAATTTTTAATTTTTAAATAATTAAGCATATAATAACCAAAGGGACCAAACTTCACAAAAATTAAAAATATCTTGGAAGTAAAATTACAAGGAAATTTCTGCAAAAATCTCTCACTTTTTCTTTTTTCTCTCAACTCTTCTTTTCTTTCATTTTCTCTTGGGTTTGAGGAAGAAAAGGAAAAAGAAAAAAAATTTAATACATTTTCTCTCACTTTCTTTCTTTTTAATTTTCACTCTAATTTTCCCTCTAACCAAACAGTGGTAAGTAACTTTCTCTTTTCTTTTCTTTTCTTTTCTTTTATTTTCCCTCAATCCAAACACAGCCTAAGTCCAGGCTCGGTCAGTCGGCACGGTCCGCCTGGCACGTACCGTGCCAGGGCGGACCGGCACGGTCCTTTTTTATAAAAAAAAATTTAATTAAAAATTTAATTTATTATTAAGTAAGTTTAGAAGATTACTTAGTTTTATTTAATTAGTTTTAACAAAAATTAACTACAGTAAAAAAAATTATTATATTAAATCTCATTACGTTGATATAATTGCTCTATAAATCTCTTTAGAAATAATACAAAGTCCGAAAAGATGGAAGAGGAACTTGACCGTCACTCTCAACTTGTTCTTAGTATTTAATTAGTTTTAATAAGAAATAACGACAGTAAAAAAAATTATTATATTAAATCTCATTACATTGATATAATTGCTCTATAAATCTTTTTAGAAATCATTCAAAACCCGAAGAGAGGGGAGAGGACCCTGGCCATCACTCTCAACTTGTTCTTAGTATTTTTTTCTAAGAGATTTATGATTTAAAAATTACAAAAAAAAATTGCAAATAACCCCCAACGGCTCTTAATGGGTATTTTTCAAAAAAAAAATGTAAAACGGACCGAGTCGTGTCTGGCACGTGCGACCCCAGCTCGTGCCGAGCACGGCTCGGCTCACCCGAGCCGCGCCCGACCCATTTGCCACCCATACCCATACCTCCTTCCTTCCTTCGTTCGGAGATTGGAATTTTCCGATCGGATCTAAGAGTAGAAGGCTCTGACTGTTGCCAGAAAAAATTTCCGATCGAACTCCAACTGATTTCGGTCGGAATCGGACAAAGTCGCCGGAGTTGGCGTAGAGTTCATCTTTAAACGTTCAGTTGGTCGATCGGTCGGAAATCGGAGTTCTCCGATCGGATCTGAGAGTAGAAGACTTCAACCGTAATCGAAAAAATTTCCCGACCGAGCTCCGACCGATTTCGATCAGAGTTGGGCAAAACTGTCGGAGTCGGCGGTTGTGTTCAACCCTCCTATAGATAGCCCGGTTGACCATCGTAGGCTCCATTGCAGAGAGGTTGTTGGGTCCAGATGCATGGGGCCTGTTGTGTGAGACGTGGCCTAACATCCACCTCCCGTTCCATATCTTTGCACCTGTTTTTTTTTGAAATTGTCCTCTCCCCGTATTAATGAGCGTTTCCAGCCTCAAGTTCCCTGTCAACTGTCAAGAGCTAAGCCAAGTAAACTGATGACAATCGTCAAAACATTTAACTCATCGATATTTTATCACTCAAAGACTATTAGATTGTGGTAGGTAGCTGGCATGATCAAATTATGTATGTACAAATATGTACATGCATCCAAATTGGAGCATATAAGGTTATCAAACATCTCGCATTTTGACTTTCTTCTTCATTTATGTACGATCTACAATCTGAACTTCAGTAAATTGGCTGCAGCATACCGACTCTCCACTCTTTTTCGGCCCTTAATTGTAAAGTAAATTGTGTAATACTGATACTAAATCGGTAAAAGGATCAATTTTGACTATGCGAAAAGATTTTCACTTTCGCTGATGAACTTAATTGGCATGTTCAGTATTAAATAAAATATAATAAATTTAATGGGGTATTTTTATTTTATTAGAACTGTACCTCTGGGAGCTTGCAACTGCAACTCAACTCAACCATACTTGATCAACATTAATATGAAGATACAATTATTTTTGCTGACCATTGGGAAGCCTCATGCTTCAGTTGGGGGCACTTAGGCATGGGCCCTAACTTGAATTTGTGCGGTTGAATGCAGGATCAACCGGTATTAACCGTGCGTGGACTTGGGCGTAATAGAAACCCTACCTACCAAACATAGGATAATAATAAATACGTTCATAAGTCAATTTTTAGTTTCGTTATATACAAAATTTTAAATTAAAAAAATATTTTTTTAATTTAAAATTTTATATAATACAAAATTTTAAATTAAAAAAATATTTTTTTAATTTAAAATTTTATATAATAGGTGTCACAAATTTAAACCAGAAAAACATTTATTACCATCCCCGTCCAACTGGAAATTCTAAATGCGCACCAGATTTTACTAGTGAGCACTGCATACTATATAGTAGAGTGATTAACAACATAAGGGACAATGGTGCTCACTAGCAAAATTTGTGCGCATTTAGAGTTTCCCCGGTCCAACCGCAAGAGGATAAAGCTAAAAGAGAAAAGAAAAAGCGCACCTAAATTAGAAAAGTAATAGAAAAACACTAAACAAATTAGTGGCTCCCAATCGGCGGAACTATCAAGAAGCCTGCCACGCGTCGCCCGTCCCATCGGCACCTGTCCCATCCCAACTGTTCCCTTCCCCACTCACCCACCCTACATGTCCAAATTTAGCCATTCGCCCATCTCCACCCATAAAAAACTCTCACCCAAAATTAAATCTGTTCCATTTCAGGCAAGCCCTCAGGTTCTTTGTTCAGCAACAAGCTTGATGGAAGAAACCAGCAGTCCTGCTCAGACGCCCGTGGCCGCTCCGTTCGTGATGAAGACGTACAGGATGGTGAGCGACCCGGCCACGAACTCGGTGATCTGCTGGGGGAAGGAGAGCAACAGCTTCGTGGTGGCGGATCCTTTCGCGTTCTCGCATACCCTGCTGCCGGCGCACTTCAAGCACAGCAACTTCTCAAGCTTCGTCCGCCAGCTCAACACCTATGTCAGTATCTCTCGCCCATCGTTCTTGATGATGAGATCTCTTCCGTTTTCTGTGTTTCTTTTTTTCCCAAATTGGGATCGTATACGGGACCCTTGGGTGTCTGGAGAATTTAGTTTGGGTAAGTGAAAGATTTATTGAACGAGTAAGTACATAATTTGGACTTGTATATATCTTATTGGGATATTTACAGATCAGCCTCTTTTTAATCTTTATAAATTATAATTTAGTCTTCTAAATCTTCATATTTAGAATTTAATCCAAAATCTTCTAAGTTACTACAATTTAATCCTCAGATTATATTTTGACCCGATTTTTTCATTTTACTGTCGATATTTTTATTATTTCTCTTCAATCTTCTCCCTCTCTTCTTAATATTTATTGGATTCTTTATTTTTCTCTTCTCATTTATTAGATTCTCCTTCTCTATATTAAAACCAAATATATTATTCTCTACTAAATATATTAAACCTTTAACTCTCAATATAAATCCATTTATTAGTTCTCCCTCTCTATATTTGGATAAATAATTTAATATATTTAATGGAGAATAATATATTTTGTTTCAATATAGAGAGGAAGAACTCAATAAATGAATAAAGACATGGAAGAAGAAGAAAGGAAACTCAATAAGAACTAAGAATAGAGGGAAAGCGAGAAAGGAGAATTAAGTGAATGAAATCAGGTGTAAAACGGAAAAATCGGGCCAAAATATAAACAGGATGACTAAATTGTAGTAACTTAAAAGATTTTGAGACTAAATTTTAAATATAAAGATTTGCGAGACTAAATTATAATTTATAAAGATTTAAGGGGCAGATTTATAAATATTCCTATCTCATTATATAGAGTAGAAGTTATTCCCTTTTTACTGGTTACAACTCAAGCATCTAACTGCTAATTATCTCAATATTATTATCCGGTTGAGGTCTCTTAGATAGGATAAAATGGTGCTACGCGATCCTCTTTTTGCAAAGAAACAGAAATTGTTAACAGAGCCTCTTGAAAAAAAAAAAATTTCCCCTCTCGGATCTTGATTTCTAATTGGAAATATTAGTGTAAAATCAATATGTGAGCTGATACTTCATTGTGATTCTGCTGGCAGTTCTCATATAGTTGTTTTTTTAAAAAAAAAAAAAAACTGCAGAAGTGTGGACGGTTGGATGGATAACCAATTAAATACTAATTACTAATAATCAAGCAATCAATCAAGTACAGAATAAATCTCATATCAACAACCAATTTAACAAAGACATTTTAATATAGAAATTGAACTATGATATCAAATCAATTACAAAGATTTTACTAATAACTACTAGACAGCCACAACTATACAATAGTCTAAAATCTAATTTCTCTGTGCTAGACAATCGCAAATAGAGTTCAACATTCAAATTATCTCAAATGCTAATAAGGGCTCACCACTCACAATTGCAGATCTACAAATTGAGAAAGTGAAATTACAAACGTGTAAAATTTTACCGTATACTTAGTATACGATCTCTCGTATGTAGAATGGAGATATTGATTGGCTTTGATCTCCACAAATCACAAACAATAAAGGATGAATAAATTTTTTCTTCTTTAATCTCCAAATCTCCTTCAATTCTCTTCGGAAACTCTCATAAATATTCAATCAATAGTGTGTGTGTCTATATATATATATATATATATATATATATATATATATATATATATATATATATATTATCTCCTTTCCAAACAAACTCCATATATTTCTGTTAATCCTATCCATCCAACATAAATCTGATGGTTTAAATAACAATTGGAAATCAATCCTAATACCTAAATCCATCAAAAAGTGATCTGAAAAGTCGAAATCCGCTGCTATCAACTAGAATCATCAATGGGGTTACCCCACTAGTAGATTTACCTGTGGGTAGGCTTGCCACCGGTAGTTGTAGTGATGGCTAAGTTTTGGTAGGCTCAGTTTATGAGCCATAGGTAAAATTACCGGTGGGCTCACTGGTGGAGCCATTGATGGGCCTGGATTTTTCTACCCATCAGTTGTTATTCACTTCACTGATACTTCTTCATCCGACCTTCATTATGCTAAAAATTTGGTATTGTTACGAAGATTACTCTAGCCTTTACACTCTTGTAGTTGACACCATCAGGAAATTCATGAAGTAGTTTTGTCAAATTAGTCATATCGGTTATATCAGCTTTTATCAAACTTGATTTTGCTCAAATTAGTTAGCCTGTCTTCATGATTTTTGACATGATATGCCACACATATAGGATCAAGAATCCTAAAAGGTTTTGATATACTTGTTGGTTCTATGTCTAAATCTTTATATCTAAAATTGTTAGCTTTATGGTTTCCTCATTTGGATACTGAACAATTTAGGAATATAAGTCATGATTCGGATTTATTATTATTGTTCTTGTGTTCCGTTTCTGTTGTGATTGGTGAATTTTGAGTAACTTATGATTAAGCATTATTATTATTATTATTTAAATAAAAAAGAGTGATACATTAATCAATCATATATGTGTATTTTGTGTTAAGAATTATTCTACTTTTTAGCCGTTTTCTTTTTAATGAATTATGGGACCATTTTGCTTGGACTTTGAAATCCTTGCTTTAATACACAGATCAGATATAAGAGTGTACTAATATATGAATTAAGTTATAAATTGTTCTCTTTATTATTTAGTTAACATTATACTTGTAAGTCAGGTGGTTAGCTTTTCCTGTTAGTTGCTTACTATTTGATTACACACTTAACTAGTTCACTTAAACAGAGCATCAATCGCAACAAGAAATTGCCCAGGATTTTTTTGATTATAGTATTTCTGCATGTTAAATCATTTGCAAATATTCAAAATTGTACACATCATTCTTTTCTCAAAAATTTAATCAATACAAAAATTTCTTCTTCTTCTTGTTTTTTTTTCCCTCAAGTTTAATACGGATAAAATTCATTTTACAGGGATTTCGCAAGGTGGATCCTGACCAATGGGAGTTTGCCCACGCCTCGTTCCTCAGGGGCCAGACAGACCTCCTCCGCCACATCGTCCGCCGCAACAGCACCAGCTCCAGTAAGAGCAGCCACAACAACAACACTACCATCACTACCAAAATAAAAGAAGAAGACGAAGTAGTCGACGACAGTGTCGTCCTAGAAGTCCTAAAGCTAAAACAAGAGCAGCGCTTGATCGATGAAAAAGTGGAGAGAATGTGGAGAAGGATACAAGAAACAGAGAAGAAGCCGAAGCAGATGCTTGCATTTCTGATCAAAATGGTAGGCGACCCGCAACTACTGCAGAGGGTGATGGCGAGGGGCGGCAGTGGGGAGGAGAAGGTCAGGAAGAGGGCGAGGCTGAGGGTGGAGGAGTCGAAGGTCGAGCTGGACAATGTGCTCACATTGGAGCGCGCGGACCTGTTGGAGTGTGATGATGGTCAAGGGGTGTTTGATGATTTCGGGGCTGATCAGTTTGTTCCGACTGTTGATTTGCTGGGGTTGTGCGGTGGTGGTGATCAGTTTGGAGGGTTGGAATTGTATGGTGGTGGTGGTGGTGGTGGTGGTGATGGATTTTAGTTGTGGTGATCGTTTTGGTTGTGCTGCTTAGGGTGGGAGCAAGTTGTGCAGTTAGCTGATGACTGTTGAATCTCCTGTACAGTGTTTGAACTTGAGTAGTTAGTTTTTGGTTTTGTTGATAGGGAGTATATATTTGATCAAGGTTGGATTGATCCATCATGTTCTGCTCCATTTGATAGGATGGAGGGCTTTAGATTCGTACTGATGCTTGAAGTTTAGTTGGATGGATGAAATCACAAGTTGTAATATTAGTGATCTGAAAGTGGGGGATGATGTTTGATGTTAGTCATTGATCCTTCGTGATCAATACCATGTAAGAGCCATCTGATCCAATTCCAATGGGGATCGAGATGTCAAATTAGCGATGTTACAATAATCCTAAACTGTCAAAGTATACAATTATTCTGTATCTAGCTTTGGCTTGGAGTCCGGTCCAAAATTCTCCTATCATTAAAATGTATCTAGATGAGGACTCACTTTGGACTGGTTTACTTATTTCATAATAACCAAAAAAATTTGAAGAATGACTTGTAGGCTTACATGATAATATTCGTAGAAAGGGGAAAATGCTTCGCCATTACGTCTCTTCTTCCGTAAGCTAAACCGCATATTGTATTATCACAAGCTGCTTGTATCAATATGCATGCACTGCATTTTCATCCACACGAACCACTAGTAAGGTCCAGCAGTACCCGTTTGTCATCATGAGAACATCCATTTGTCATCATGAGTACATCCATGGTCCAGCAGTACCCGTTTGTCATCATGAGAACATCCATTTGTCATCATGAGTACATCCATTGCGAGTTTATCTTCATGAAGGGAAATTCTATTTGCTCACAGTATTTTAATCTTGGCGTCCTGCTTTCTCTTTACAATAAATTCATATTTTGAAATACTGTCATTTTACTTTCTGCATCCAATTTTTTTCCAAAAATACCCCTCCTCATTTTTTCTAACTCCTCACCCGTCCAATTCCATTTAGCAAAAAAAAATATTTTGGTCGGATATTAATACCCGACCAAGAAACGTGCTGGTCGGATATTAATACCCGACCAGCAACCGAAGTCTCCAAGAAAAAAAACTAATTAACGATAAATTTCAAACAAAAACATATAAAACCTAAAAAAAATTTCAAATCATATCTTATATTTGTTCTCTGACACCAATTGCATGTTGAAATTTTCCATTTACATAAAAAAAAACTCAAATACAAATTCCAAACTCAAATTTCACTTGTCACGGTGAAATCAAAAAATTTAAAATTCTTCTAATCTTTTCAGAAACGTTAATGTAAAAAATTTTAAGGGGTCAAGAAATCAAATAAATGATTTTGTAGGAGATTTGTTTTTATTAAATACAAAAAAAAAATCATTTAGGGTTTTAGAGAGAAAATGGAGGAAAAAGACGATGAGTCATAGTTCCAAAGTTTAAAAAGTTTTAGTTTGGAATTTATAAAGGTAACTTGGTCCAAAAAAATAATAGCAAACTTATAATTATTTATAAGTTTTAAAACCGTGCGTCAAGAGTAAAATGCTGTGTGCAAATAGAATTTCCCCTTCATGAACTGCTACTTAGGTCTTGGGAAATTCCAAATGCACCCCCATCTTTTTCCCGACTTTTTAGTGAGCCCACGAGATGTAGACATTTCTTCTTAGAAAATCCATTACTGTTTCGGAATTGCCGCTGTAACCACCCAATGCAAATTTACATGGGGCTTACTAAGAAATTGAGGCTCACTAAGGAAAAAAAAAAGGTCGCATTTAGAATTTCCCTTTATCCTAACCCCTGCTCCGCCTTCTCCCTTCTCTTTCGCTCTCCTCCACTCAGAGTTCTGTCCCTCTCACGCCAGTCGCCCTTCCGCATTGTCTCTCCGCTCTGTCTGTGTACCGCAAAGAGTAGCCAGCACCTTGCTTTGGATCGCATATTTTTTGGACTTCACTCGCGACAGTGCTTTGAGAAGGGAGTTGAAAGGTTTGGAGCTCAAAGTGGTTTTGGACTATTAATAAACATTTCGAGTTCTGTCCCTCATGACTTCTAATAAACATTTCGAGACATTTCATGTGTGCACACCAAGTAGAAGGTGCAGTAAATTTCCAATTGTATGAGAAGAATGGTACAGATGCCCCAACTTAACTGTGCTTCTCTAACGATTACCATATGGCCTACACATGCCCCCGACTTGGTAGGGAGTGAAGAAGTCCTTGTTCTCAAATAATGGAGATAAATGATATGTGAGATATTGAGAAACTCAAGAAATACCTCAGGAAAACATATATTTTAAACTCATTTTGATTAGTGATTTTTGTCCAAGCAAATTTAATTTTACATTGCTCATAACACAGTATTCTACCTCAGCACTGGATCAAACAACACTCTCTTCTAACTGATTTGTTACCTTCACTCTCTAGTACTACCAGCAAGAAGCATCAAAACTGCGTCAGCAAATAACCAACTTGCAAACTTCTAACAGGTAATGGCCACATCATTTCACATTTTGCTTAAAGAATTTATGTTCTAACAAATTTGTTTTTTAGGAATTTGATGGGCGAGTCTCTTAGCTCGATGAATCTTAGGGATCTGAAGCAGCTAGAGAACAGATTGGAAAAAGGTATCAGCAAAATAAGAACAAAAAAGGTAATAATCCATCTAATACTAATAGTTACATGCTAGGCTTCAAACAAGTACGGTACTCTATAATTTTTGTTTCTATTTTTTCTTACTCGCAGAACGAGTTGTTGTTCGCTGAAATTGAATATATGCAGAAAAGAGTAAGAGCAACAACAATGCCTTCTGATAGATCACTATTTATTCTTTCACTCCCGATCGTCACGTTTTATATTCTTTTGTTGCAGGAGATGGAGTTGCAAAATGATAATATGTATCTACGAAATAAGGTGCCTTCTCTTTTCTAAATGGAATAATAGTTAATAATAGTGAATGAATCCCTATATAGCTAGTTGATCAAATATAATGTTAACAATGAAAGATTTATTTATTTGTTAATGCCGTCACCAAAATAGTCATGATATGCATGATGATTTTATTGAGAAAGAAAGATGGAAGGAAAAATATCAATTCCATTGATATGTAAACCAAGGTTCTCTTACCTCAGAAACAGTACAAGGCTCTTGGTATAGAAATCATCCTTATATATATATATATATATATATATATATATATATATATATATATATATATATATATATATATATTCAGTTAGCTTATGCATCAAAGATTCAAAGGTATATTCAATCAGACCACACCTCTTATATTCTTCCAAAAGCAACTCCATATCGCATTCATAATAACTACTCTTCAAATTTAACAAGATTATAGTCGTACACGATATGCTTAAGAAAATGATGGATGAAATCTCGGCCACTAGAAATCAATCTTAATTCAACAGAAGGATCTCTTTTCTCTCCTAGCACTATGTAACCAATGTGATATATTATAAGTTGCAGTGCGTATGCTAGGTTGTTAAGACAAGCCTTGAAATGTGATGTCTTATTGTTCTTGTATGTTATCGAGCGTATCTATTGTGTATTCACTAACATCACCTTATACTACACAGATAGCTGAAAATGAGGGAGCACAGCAGCAAATGAACATGTTACCTGCAACGACAACTGAGTATGAGGGCATGGCTCAATTTGATTCCCGAAACTTTCTCCAAGTAAGCTTGCTGGATCCCAATAGCCACTACTCTCATCAGCAGCAGACGGCCCTCCAACTAGGGTACACTTCTCTCTAACCACCAGAATATCTTATGTTACATTTATCTCATCAAGTTTATTAAAAAAAAAAAAACTCTTTTATTGGCAGATGATGTGATGAAATGGGAAGTGACCTGGAGGTGCTGCTTCACAATCCTGCACATATAGATTTTTCAGTATATTGACGGCAGCTTCTCTTCATCTGACGATCGAGTGATCGTCAATCCTTTCGTTCTCTTATATTGTGTTCGAGAAACACTTTGTTTGAAAACTTCTTGCTTTATTGACACTTCTGCTCTAATATATGTTGTTAACTGCATGACTTGCTACTATATATTATTAATGTATGATATTTGTGTGGAGTGTTGATGACATGCTCATTGTTTGAAGAAGTCTCTCTCTTTTTCATATGTTGCTTTCAATAAGATTAGACATGACAAGGCCTAGGCTTTTAGCATGAGGAGCTAGCATCAACGGAAATGAATTCGGATGTTTCTACAATTAAGCAGAATTTTTTTTTTCCCCTGATGAATTAGTTATGATACTCTCATTAACCATAGCATAACAATCAACTCAATTAAGAGTTGAAAGAACTGACAGTTATCATATCAAGTATAACAAATACGCCGGTTGGTTGCCAAATAGATAAAACTGGGAGATAGCCATGCTCGCGCTTGGCCTAGGAATTTGGACTCAGAAGATACGCGTGCCTTATCGAAATAGGAGGGTTATCCTGTAGAAAAGATTAAGAAGTTAGCCGCCCACAGCCCATAAGCAAGCATCGACTTTACAGAGCCCTGGTAATTCTACCTTCAGTATATTAAATTATAGCACTGTAAAGCACCCGGAAACTCGTTGGACGTACAAACGAACTCCCAGACGCGGCCATATCAATAAATGGCCAGCTGCAGATTCACTGGAGAGTCGAGAGCCCCCATCAGATGGTCTTGTGACTGCCATCTGTTCTCAGCTTGATCACCAGACTTCTTCCTGTTACAAGAAAATTTCCACTCAGTGGAGCATTTCGTCGAACAGTTTATGGCCCAGACCAAATTATTGTTAGTAATCAGTTCATCTCTTTTGACCTAGTCTCTAGTCTGGAAACGGAGACTTCCCACAAACTTGGAGGCAATTTTTTTCCTTTTCTTATAAATGGGATGGATGTATAGAACACTAGGAGTATTCATGGGCCTTCCAGGACAAAGGAAAACCTTTTAAGTACCTGTGGTAGTTATCATGGACTGTTTGATTTAAGACATGTAGTAGAAATAGAAATGGGAAATATAATTAAAAATGTTTTTTTTTCCTCCTATGGGATCCATTTCTTTTTCTTGTGTTTGTTCTGCTATATTTTTGCAGCAAAAACGTAAAAATACAGTACCTACTATAAAACTGCAAATGAAATAGGTAACAGTTTTTGCTCTAGTTTTTAAAAAGAGTGATGTAAATTCAATCCCGAAATATATTTTTCAATTTTATTTTACAACCCCTTATCCACTCAAACAATCCCATACATAATCTGTGGCACCACATAATGTCCATATGGCCTTCTAAGATCTCATTTGAGGCCCTCAAATGGGACAGGTGTCCTATCAGTCGAGGTATCTCTGCCAACAATATTGGAGTGCTGGGATCAATGCAAATCTTTGCGTACGGGTAGAATTGCTACAGCTATCCTCTCTAATGGAAATTCTAAACTGTGTATTTTTCTTTTTCTTTTTCAGGCCGAATACTGTTTGCTGATTGATTTTATTACTGAAAACAGCATTAGTTATTGGTTCCTTAATTTGGCGGATGCCAACCCAGGCTCAGCTCTAAAGCCCAACACATGAAACTGTACGAATTTGGATGGAAAATACAGCAAGTGGAGTGAATAATTTACCTTAATTATTATTTCTCTACATGAAACTGTGTTTTAGTGTCAAAACCCCAATTTCAAGCACTAATAGCTACCAGTGATTCCTCAATAAATACTGCATAAAAGGGAAGAAAAAAAAAAAAACGGCGACATGCACAGTGATGCTGGTGGCCAAATGGCTGCAGCTATCACCAAAAGAACTTTGTACTTTATGCAATAATAAATTATGTTGGGCTCACTAAGACCTAAGGCACGGCCAGACCGTGTCAACCGATCGAGCCTGGACTTAGAGTGTCATGCCTACGACACGGCAAATGGGCCCTGCCCGGTCCGGGCATGGCCCATGCGTGTTGTGCCGTGCCATAGGCATGACATGCTAAGATTGTGTTTGGATTGAGGGAAAATGAAGAGAAAGAAAAGAAAAAGAAAGGGAAAGAGAAAAAGAAAGAAAAAAAATATGAAAATTGGTTTTCTTTTTTGTGTTTGGTTAAAAATAAAATGAAAAAGAAAATCTCAAGAAAACTTTAGAAGAAAACAGTTTCTTATGTTTGGTTGCTCAATAGAAAATTAAGAGGAAAATATAATTCTAATTAAACTATAAAAAATTTTAATATTAATTGACATTGATATAATTTTTAATTTTTAAATAATTAAGCATATAATAACCAAATGGACCAAACTTCACAAAAATTGAAAATATCTTGGAAGTAAAATTATAAGGAAATTTCTGCAAAAATTTCTCTCTTTTTCTTTTTTCTCTCAACTTTTCTTTTCTTTCATTTTCTCTTGGGTTTGAGAAAGAAAAGAGAAAAGAAAAAAGAAAAAAATCTAATATATTTTCTCTTACTTTCTTTCCTTTTTATTTCCACTCTAATTTTCTCTCTAACCAAACAGTGGTAAGTAACTTTCTCTTTCCTTTTCTTTTCTTTTCTTTCATTTTCCCTCAATTCAAATACAGCCTAAGTCCAGGCTCGGTCGGTCGGCACGGTCCGCCAGGCACGTACCGGACCGGCACGGTCCTTTTTTATAAAAAAATTTAATTAAAAATTTAATTTATTATTAAGTAAGTTTAGAAGATTACTTAGTTTTATTTAATTAGTTTTAACAAAAATTAACCACAGTAAAAAAATTATTATATTAAATCTCACTACGTTGATATAATTGCTCTATAAATCTCTTTAGAAATAATACAAAATCCGAAAAGATGGAAGAGGATCTTGACTGTCACTCTCAACTTGTTCTTAGTATTTAATTAGTTTTAATAAGAAATAACGACAGTAAAAAAAATTATTATATTAAATCTCATTACATTGATATAATTGCTCTATAAATCTTTTTAGAAATCATACAAAACTCGAAGAGAGGGGAGAGGACCCTTGCCATCACTCTCAACTTGTTCTTAGTATTTTTTTCCAAGAGATTTATAATTTAAAAATTACAAAAAAAAAATTGCAAATAACCCCCAACGGCTCTTAATGGGTATTTTTCAAAAAAAAAAAAAATGTAAAACGGACCGAGTCGTGTCTGGCACGTGCGACCCCGGCTCATGCGCGGCATGGCTCGGTTCACCCGAGCCGCGCCCGACCCATTTGCCACCCATACCCATACCTCCCTCCTTCCTTCGTTCGGAGATTAAAATTTTCCGATTGGATCTAAGAGTAGAAGGCTCTGACTGTTGCTAGAAAAAATTTCCGATCGAACTTCAACTGATTTCGGTCGGAATCGGACAAAGTCGTCGGAGTTGGCGTAGAGTTCATCTTTAAACGTTCAGTTGGTCGATCGGTCGGAAATCAGAGTTCTTCTATCAGATCTGAGAGTAAAAGACTTCAACCGTAATAAAAAAAAATTTCCGACCGAGCTCCGACCGATTTCGATCAGAGTCGGGCAAATTTGTCGGAGTCGGTGATTGTGTTCAACCCTCCTATAGATAGCCCGGTTGACCATCGTAGGCTCCATTGCAGAGAGGTTGTTGGGTCCAGATGCATTGGGCCTGTTATGTGAGACGTGGCCTAACATCCACCTCCCGTTCCATATCTTTGCACCTGTGTTTTTTTTCGAAATTGTCTTCTCTCCCCGTATTAATGAGCGTTTCCAGCCTCAAGTTCCCTGTCAACTGTCAAGAGCTAAGCCAAGTAAACTGATGACAATCGTCAAAACATTTAACTCATCGATATTTTATCACTCAAAGACTATTAGACTGTGGTAGGTAGCTGGCATGATCAAATTATGTATGTACAAATATGTACATGCATCCAAATTGGAGCATATAAGGTTATCAAACATCTCGCATTTTGACTTTCTTCTTCATTTATGTACGATCTACAATCTGAACTTCAGTAAATTGGCTGCAGCATACCGACTCTCCACTCTTTTTCGGCCCTTAATTGTAAAATAAATTGTGTAATACTGATACTAAATCGGTAAAAGGATCAATTTTGACTATGCGAAAAGATTTTCACTTTCGCTGATGAACTTAATTGGCATGTTCAGTATTAAATAAAATATAATAAATTTAATGGGGTATTTTTATTTTATTAGAACTGTACCTCTGGGAGCTTGCAACTGCAACTCAACCATACTTGATCAACATTAATATGAAGATACAATTGTTTTTGCTGACCATTGGGAAGCCTCATGCTTCAGTTGGGGGCACTTAGGCATGGGCCCTAACTTGAATTTGTGCAGTTGAATGCATGATCAACCGGCATTAACCGTGCATGGCCTTGGGCGCAATAGAAACCCCTACCTACCAGCCGTAAGATAGTAATAAATGTATTTATAAATCAATTTTTAGCTTATTATATACAAAATTTTAAATTAAAAAAAATATTTTTTTTAATTTAAAATTTTATATAATAGATATCACAAACTTAAACCAGAAAAACATCTATTACCATCCCGGTCCAACTGGAAATTCTAAATGCGCACCATATTTTACTAGTGAGCACTGCATACTATATAGTAGAGTGATTTACAACATAAGGGACAGTGGTGCTCACTAGCAAAATTTGTGCGCATTTAGAATTTCTCCGGTCCAACCGCAAGAGGATAAAGCTAAAAGAGAAAAGAAAAAGAGCACCTAAATTAGAAAAGTAATAGAAAAACACTAAACAAATTAGTGGCTCCCAATCGGCGGAACTATCAAGAAGCCTGCCACCCGTCGCCCGTCCCATCGGCACCTGTCCCATCCCAACTGTTCCCTTCCCCACTCACCCACCCTACATGTCCAAATTTAGCCATTCGCCCATCTCCACCCATAAAAAACTCACCCAAAATTAAATCTGTTCCATTTCAGGAAAGCCCTCAGGTTCTTTGTTCAGCAACAAGCTTGATGGAAGAAACCAGCAGTCCTGCTCAGACGCCCGTGGCCGCTCCGTTCGTGATGAAGACGTACAGGATGGTGAGCGACCCGGCCACGGACTCGGTGATCTGCTGGGGGAAGGAGAGCAACAGCTTCGTGGTGGCGGATCCTTTCGCGTTCTCGCATACCCTGCTGCCGGCGCACTTCAAGCACAGCAACTTCTCAAGCTTCGTCCGCCAGCTCAACACCTATGTCAGTATCTCTCGCCCATCGTTCTTGATGATGAGATCTCTTCCGTTTTCTGTGTTTCTTTTTTTCCCAAATTGGGATCGTATACGGGACCCTTGGGTGTCTGGAGAATTTAGTTTGGGTAAGTGAAAGATTTATTGAACGATTAAGTACATAATTTGGACATGTATATATCTTATTGGGATATTTACAGATCAGCCTCTTTTTAATCTTTATAAATTATAATTTAGTCTTCTAAATCTTAATATTTAGAATTTAATCTAAAATCTTTTAAGTTACTACAATTTAATCCTCAGATTATATTTTGACCCGATTTTTTCATTTTACTGTCAATTTTTTTATTTAATTTCTCTTCTCTCTTCTCCCTCTCTTCTCAATATTTATTGGATTCCTTATTTTTCTCTTCTCATTTATTAGATTCTCCTTCTCTATATTAAAACCAAATATATTATTCTCTACTAAATATATTAAACCTTTAACTCTCAATATAAATCCATTTATTGTTTCTCCCTCTCTATATTTGGATAAATGATTTAATATATTTAATGGAGAATAATATATTTTGTTTCAATATAGAGAGGAAATATAGAGAGGAAGAACTCAATAAATGAATAAATATATGGAAGAAGAAGAAAGGAAACTCAATAAGAACTAAGAATAGAGGGAAAGCGAGAAAGGAGAATTAAGTGAATGGAATCAGGTGTAAAACGGAAAAATTGGGCCAAAATATAAACAGGATGACTAAATTGTAGTAACTTAAAAGATTTTGGGACTAAATTTTAAATAGGGTTAATTACAGTCAGACCCCCTATAGTATTGGGTGTGTGTCACTTAACACCCCTGAAGTTTGAAACTCTCAAAAAACCCTCTGAACTTAGTTATTTTCACTCTCATTTTTTACTAAAGTGCACTCTTGTCTCTCAAATTCCTATTCTACCCTCATCCATCTTTTTAACCAACAATAGGAATTTGAGAAATGAGGATTGAATAGGAATTTTAAGAGACAAAGTGCACTTTAATAGAAAAGGAGAGTGAAAATAACTAAGTCAAGGGGGTTTTTTGAGAGTTTCAAACTTCAGGGGTGTTAAGTGACACATCTCCAATACTACAGGGTGTCTAACTGTAATTAACCCTTTTAAATATAAAGATTTGTGAGACTAAATTATAATTTATAAAGATTTAAGGGGCAGATTTATAAATATTCCTATCTCATTATATAGAGTAGAAGTTATTCCCTTTTTACTGGTTACAACTCAAGCATCTAACTGCTAATTATCTCAATATTATTATCCGGTTGAGGTCTCTTAGATAGGATAAAATGGCGCTACGCGATCCTCTTTTTGCAAAGAAACAGAAATTGTTAACAGAGCCTCTTGAAAAAAAAAAAATTCCCCTCTTGGATCTTGATTTCTAATTGGAAATATTAGTGTAAAATCAATATGTGAGCTGATACTTCATTGTGATTCTGCTGGCAGTTCTCATATAGTTGTTTTTTTAAAATAAAAAAAAAAACTGCAGAAGTGTGGACGGTTGGATGGATAACCAATTAAATACTAATTACTAATAATCAAGCAATCAATCAAGTACAGAATAAATCTCATATCAACAACCAATTTAACAAAGACATTTTAATATAGAAATTGAACTATGATATCAAATCAATTACAAAGATTTTACTAATAACTACTAGACAGCCACAACTATACAATAGTCTAAAATCTAATTTCTCTGTGCTAGACAATCGCAAATAGAGTTCAACATTCAAATTATCTCAAATGCTAATAAGGGCTCACCACTCACAATTGCAGATCTACAAATTGAGAAAGTGAAATTACAAACGTGTAAAATTTTACCGTATACTTAGTATACGATCTCTCGTATGTAGAATGGAGATATTGATTGGCTTTGATCTCCACAAATCACAAACAATAAAGGATGAATAAATTTTTTCTTCTTTAATCTCTAAATCTCCTTCAATTCTCTTCGGAAACTCTCATAAATATTCAATCAATAGTGTGTGTGTCTATATATATATATATATATATATATATATATATATATATATATATATATATATATATATATATATATATATATTATCTCCTTTCCAAACAAACTCCATATATTTCTGTTAATCCTATCCATCCAACATAAATCTGATGGTTTAAATAACAATTGGAAATCAATCCTAATACCTAAATCCATCAAAAAGTGAATCTGAAAAGTCGAAATCCGCTGCTATCAACTAGAATCATCAATGGGGTTACCCCACTAGTAGATTTACCTGTGGGTAGGCTTGCCACCGGTAGTTGTAGTGATGGCTAAGTTTTGGTAGGCTCAGTTTATGAGCCATAGGTAAAATTACCGGTGGGCTCATTGGTGAAGCCATTGATGGGCCTGGATTTTTCTACCCATCAGTTGTTATTCACTTCACTGATACTTCTTCATCCGACCTTCATTATGCTAAAAATTTGGTATTGTTACGAAGATTACTCTAGCCTTTACACTCTTGTAGTTGACACCATCATGAAATTCATGAAGTAGTTTTGTCAAATTAGTCATATCGGTTATATCAGCTTTTATCAAACTTGATTTTGCTCAAATTAGTTAGCCTGTCTTCATGATTTTTGACACGATATGCCACACATATAGGATCAAGAATCCTAAAAGGTTTTGATATACTTGTTGGTTCTATGTCTAAATCTTTATATCTAAAATTGTTAGCTTTATGGTTTCCTCATTTGGATACTGAACAATTTAGGAATATAAGTCATGATTCGGATTTATTATTATTGTTCTTGTGTTCCGTTTCTGTTGTGATTGGTGAATTTTGAGTAACTTATGATTAAGCATTATTATTATTATTATTTAAATAAAAAAGAGTGATACATTAATCAATCATATATGTGTATTTTGTGTTAAGAATTATTCTACTTTTTAGCCGTTTTCTTTTTAATGAATTATGGGACCATTTTGCTTGGACTTTGAAATCCTTGCTTTAATACACAAATCAGATATAAGAGTGTACTAATATATGAATTAAGTTATAAGTTGTTTTCTCTTTATTATTTAGTTAACATTATACTTGTAAGTCAGGTGGTTAGCTTTTCCTGTTAGTTGCTTACTATTTGATTACACACTTAACTAGTTCACTTAAACAGAGCATCAATCGCAACAAGAAATTGCCCAGGATTTTTTTGATTATAGTATTTCTGCATGTTAAATCATTTGCAAATATTCAAAATTGTACACATCATTCTTTTCTCAAAAATTTAATCAATACAAAAATTTCTTCTTCTTCATTTTTTTTTCCCTCAAGTTTAATACGGATAAAATTCATTTTACAGGGATTTCGCAAGGTGGATCCTGACCAATGGGAGTTTGCCCACGCCTCGTTCCTCAGGGGCCAGACAGACCTCCTCCGCCACATCGTCCGCCGCAACAGCACCAGCTCCAGTAAGAGCAGCCACAACAACAACACTACCATCACTACCAAAATAAAAGAAGAAGACGAAGTAGTCGACGACAGTGTCGTCCTAGAAGTCCTAAAGCTAAAACAAGAGCAGCGCTTGATCGATGAAAAAGTGGAGAGAATGTGGAGAAGGATACAAGAAACAGAGAAGAAGCCGAAGCAGATGCTTGCATTTCTGATCAAAATGGTAGGCGACCCGCAACTACTGCAGAGGGTGATGGCGAGGGGCGGCAGTGGGGAGGAGAAGGTCAGGAAGAGGGCGAGGCTGAGGGTGGAGGAGTCGAAGGTCGAGCTGGACAATGTGCTCACATTGGAGCGCGCGGACCTGTTGGATTGTGATGATGGTCAAGGGGTGTTTGATGATTTCGGGGTTGATCAGTTCGTTCCGACCGTTGATTTGCTGGGGTTGTGCGGTGGTGGCGATCAGTTTGGAGGGTTGGAATTGTATGGTGGTGGTGGTGGTGGTGGTGGTGATGGATTTTAGTTGTGGTGATCGTTTTGGTTGTGCTGCTTAGGGTGGGAGCAAGTTGTGCAGTTAGCTGATGACTGTTGAATCTCCTGTACAGTGTTTGAACTTGAGTAGTTAGTTTTTGGTTTTGTTGATAGGGAGTATATATTTGATCAAGGTTGGATTGATCCATCGTGTTCTGCTCCATTTGATAGGATGGAGGGCTTTAGATTCGTACTGATGCTTGAAGTTTAGTTGGATGGATGAAATCACAAGTTGTAATATTAGTGATCTGAAAGTGGGGGATGATGTTTGATGTTAGTCATTGATCCTTCGTGATCAATACCATGTAAGAGCCATCTGATCCAATCCAATGGGGATCGAGATGTCAAAGTAGCGATGTTACAATAATCCTAAACTGTCAAAGTATACAATAATTCTGTATCTAGCTTTGGCTTGGAGTCCGATACAAAATTCTCCTATCATTAAAATGTATCTAGATGAGGACTCACTTTGGACTGGTTTACTTATTTCATAATAACCAAAAAAATTTGAAGAATGACTTGTAGGCTTACATGATAATATTCGTAGAAAGGGGAAAATGCTTCGCCATTACATCTCTTCTTCCGTAAGCTAAACCGCATATTGTATTATCACAAACTGCTTATATCCATATGCATGCACTGCGAGTTCATCCACAAGAACCGCGAGTAAGGTCCAGCAGTACCCGTTTGTCATCATGAGAACATCCATTTGTCATCATGAGTACATCCATTATCATGAGTACATCCATTGCGGGAACTTCTAAAGGGGCACAAGTTTTTTTCCTAGTGAGCCCAGTTTCATTTCAGTAAAGAGGCGAATTTCTTAGTGAGCACAGTTTTATTCCCAAAATACCCTTTGTATATTTCCTCATCTCCACACCGCCTCAAAACCCACCGCAGCTTCTCCTTCCTCTTCTCTCAAGCTCCTCCTCCTTCTGCCATAAACCCGCCGCCGCAGCAGCTTCTCCTTCCTCTTCTCTCAAGCTCCTTCTCCTTCCGCCTCAAACCCGCCGTCGCAGCTTCTCCTTCCGTCTCAAACCGGCCGCTGCAGCTTCTCCTTCCGCCTCAAAACCCTAGCCCAAGACTCCCGATCCCAAAAACCAAACCCTAGCAGAGGCTGCATCCTCTCCAGCCCCTACATCCACCTTCTATTTACTTTTCGTGACCTCTCCCCTCCCCTATTCAACTCTTACAACCGAACTTTCCCGATAGCCCTCGCCGGCGATTACAACCTCTTCTTCGCCAACTGCGTGCCCGACTCCGAGGTCTCCATGTCAGTGCGCACCGATCTGTACAACGCTCAACCCAATGGATCCCGCGACTACTTGCCGGTCGGCCAGGCCCCTGTGCCGATGGTATGCTTCGTTTTTGCCCTTGTGTGTATGTCCAAAAATTGCATCTTTGATTCTATTGCAAAATTGATTGATTACAAGGAAATTTGAGATTACAAAAATTCTGAGGAATAAGAACGGGAATATTAATTTATTCCCTTTTTTCTATGTGGGTTCGGGTGGCGATGGAGTCTCGTTAATACCTCCGTTGACCGTCCGATTGGAAGAAGATGGCTCTGCTCCGCTTCTCAATTTCCAGACCTCGCCCGAAATCTTCCCAAAGTCCAAGAATCCAAAAAGTCCCCTCTCCAGTTAAATTCCTGTGTTTTATAAACCGAAGAAGCTCCAAATCCGGCTAAATTCTCTCCTGAAAAATTGGATCACGGATTATCGGTCCAAAAATAGGAAACAAATCATAGGAAACAAAGAAGAAGAAAAAAAAAATACGGAAAACAACCCGCGGGTTGGCACCTGCGGGATCGTTCCCGCGGGTGGCAACCCGCGGGGGCTCACGCGGCCCCGCGGGGTGCAACCCGTGGGTGTGCCCACTTAGCAATTTTCAATTTTTTTTTTTTAATCTACATAACCCCATCCAAAGTTTTCGAAGTTATGTATTGAACCGTACTGAATTTCGAAATACTTTGGATTCTTTAATTTTGGTTATAGACCTTTTAAAAGATTTGGTCGATAGAGATAACTGTTAACATATTCATTTATTCAATAACAAGCAGAGGTATGATTTTAACGTACTCATTAGAGGACAAGCAGAGGTATGATGTTAACATGCTTATTTTAGGTCAAGCAGAGGTGTAATATTAACGTGCTTATTTTAATTCTAACCGTTCAGTGACATCTAGTATGACGAATCAGGAAAAGACAGAGGTGACATTAAACGTGTCTTGGAGTTTAACATATTCAGAGGATCTGGTCGTGATAGGGATAAGCTGACTAAACAGAGGTGACGGTTAACGTATTTAGCTTTGGACTCGGACTATCAGAGGTAACTGTTAACTTGATAGGGAGATGATTTTCGTCAGAGGTGATTTTTAACTTAATGATATCAAAAGCACGTTCATCAGAGGTTGTAATGTTGGACTTGATGAAGTGTGAATTTTCTTTTCTGTCAGAGGTGATTTTTTTTTAACGTGACAAGGGATTTAATCGGATCTTATCTCATTTGATTTTGAATTATGATGTCAGAGGTATGATTTTAACTTGACAAATATTTTGGAGAGTCACTTGCTCTGCTGGAGAAAAATGACAAGAAAAGTTTCATTGTCATAGGTGAAATCTTAACGTGACAAGAGATTTATTTGATTAGGACTTTTAGCAAATCCCCAGCTATCAACGGATTTGATTAGCCTTTACCAACTACCGTTTGAGTTGGGCTAGCCATGCTATTCCTCTCAGCATGGTGAGTTGTCAAGAATTTCGTTTGGGCTTAAATGCCAAACTTTTCTTCTTCCCTTTGCCTTAGCAGCTTAGGGCAGTGATGTATTCTTATATTCGGATAAGAATACTGTTGTGACAGATTTGTCGTGAGATTTTTAGCAAACCCCCAGCTATCAACAGGTTTGATTTTGCCTTTACCAACTACCGTTTGAGTTGGGCTAGCCATGCTATTATCCTCAGCATAGTGAGTTGTCGAGAGTTTCGTTTGGATTTAAATACCAAACTTTTCCTCTTCCCTTTGCCTTAGCGGCGTTGGGCAATTCATACTTTTACCCCCAGTATGAATGGGTTGGCGAGAAATCTATTCTCTTCCCGTAGCTTAACGGCATTGGGTGATTCATACTTTTTACCCCCAGTATGGTGGGGTTGGCGAGAAATTTATTCTCTTCCCATAGCTTTAGCGGCGTTGGGCGGTTCATACTTATTACCCCCAGTATGGTGGGGTTGGCGAGAAATCTATTCTCTTCCCGTAGCCTTGTCGGCATCGGGTAATTCATACTTATTACCCCCAGTATGAATGGGTTGGCGAGAAATCTATTCTCTTCCCGTAACTTAACGGCGTTGGGCGGTTCATACTTTTTACCCCCAGTATGGTGGGGTTGGTGAGAAATCTATTCTCTCCCCGTAGCCTTGTCGGCATTGGGTAATTCATACTTTTTACCCCCGTATGATGGGGTTGGCGAGAAATTTATTCTCTTCCCGTAGTCTTAGCGGCGTTGGGTGGTTCATACTTATTACCCCCAGTATGGTGGGGTTGGCGAGAAATCTATTCTCTTTCCGTAGCCTTGTTGGCGTTGGGTAATTCATAAATTTTACCCCCGTATGATGCGGTTGGCGAGAAATTTATTCTCTTCCCGTAGCCTTAGCGGCGTTGGGCGGTTCATACTTATTACCCCCAGTATGGTGGGGTTGGCGAGAAATCTATTCTTTTCCCGTAGCCTTGTTGGCGTTGGGTAATTCATAAATTTTTTTTTATTATGGGAGTTTAAATTAACCGCCCTGAGCTCGTTTTGGGAATTGTTGTGAGCCCAAGTAGTACCTTTAGACCACACACATTAGATGTGTCGGAATTAGCTCTAACTCTTTTTTTGTTCAGCTTTGAGCTGAACTGCCCCAGCGTCAATCAACGTTTGAATTTTATCTTTTAAGATAAAACAATTCTTTGTAGGGTGACCTACAATCCGATGGTATAGACAGTAATTCGGATCGTTAGTCTTCCCAATTTCTTCAGGCCTCTTGCTTTCCGGCAAGTTGAGCATCTTGCGTTTGCTGAGCAGGTTGAACATAGTAGCAGTATGTTCATCCTTGAACGAATACTGCTTTTGAAGTCTGGGCGACTTTGCTGTGTTGCTTGTAGTTGGCCATCTTTTCTGCTTCGGTGTACTTTCTACCGCCATTGCCATTATGTCTTTCCCTTTGGAACGGGAAAACTGGAATGGAGGTTCATTTGTACTGCCTTCGGTTGCAGACTGTTGTTCTTTGAGGCGTCGAAGTATTTCTTCAGCCTGTTCACCCTGTTTAAGCAGATCTTTCCATGATTTGGATTCGACCGAGCCCATCTTGTCTAGGATATCGGTCAACAAGTTGTGTCGGCAAGTTTCCACAAGTGTGTCTTGCGTCATGCCATGTGGGCATCGAACAGAAAGCTCTCGGAATCGCTCGACATAAGTTTTGACCGTTTCGCCTTCTTCTTGCTTCGCCGCTAGCAAGGATAATATGGAGACTTATGTATCATCTTCAAAGAATCGGGCTAGGAACTCACGTTCTATATCAGCCCAAGATTTAATTGTTCCCTGGGGTAGCTGCATGAACCAAGTAAATGCGGGCCCCCGTAAAGTGCTCGCAAATATCTTAGTCATAGTCGGATCATTCCCCATGAGATGTCCTGTCTGCGACAGGAAGTAGAAGATATGTTGTTGCGGCGAACCTCTACCGTCGAATGACTGAAGATTCAACGGTTTGTATTTTGCAGGGTAAGGTACAGTCTCCCATTCTATAGGATAAGGACAGACTACCCCTACCTCTTGCAATTTCTTTCGATGAAGAAGAGCTTGTAGTTGATTCTCCATCTTCTCTATTTTCTCTGCGTGAGGGTTAATGATAACCTTCACTTTCTCTTCCTCTCTTGAATGAGGAGGAATTTCTTCATTCTCGTCCTCGCTGTCTTCATTTATTTGGACGGGTTGCTTTCCTTTTTGCCGACCAAAAATGGACGACGAGGATTGGTTCCTCCTAGTTTGAGCTAACAACTCAAGTAAAAGTTGTTTCATTTCTTCTATGGTCTCCTCTTGCTGTTCGAGACGTTTTTCTTGTCTCTCAAGTCTTTCAGAGACTTCTTCTAGAAGCGCGCCCTCTGGTTCGATAGAAACTCTTTTTGACCCTGGAGTAATTTCCTTATCCGAAAGGTTATTTCCGACCACCTTTTTGCCTTTATTAACCATATTTGATGAGGCAACAGGTAGATCGGTTCCAGAGTACACCTTTTTCACCGTCCGTATTCTTTTAGGTTCGGTGATCCGCTCAAAAACTGATGTTTTTGAATTGCACTGGCAGTTTGATAGAACAGTTGAGATCAGATGTTCGCATTGGCAGTGAAGAACATTTTGTGAGGAGTTCTTCTTCCAATTGAGATACTTTCTCAAATCTTGAGGTATCTTCTCCTCCCTATTTGCATCTTGACGCATTTTTGCATCGCAAATTTGGTTCATAATACTGGAGAGTTTGTAATATTTCAGGGCTGAGCTCTTTTCCAGCATTAGATTGTTCTCCAACCCTTCTGCGGATTCTTCTGGAGTGCACACTAGTCTGAGTAGTTGTGTGGGCTCCGCACGCCTCTGATAGAGAGATTAAAATTCTTGGTGTATGTTGCGTGCTCATCATAGGCGTGCTCGAAGAGACATGAGGGTTGTGTTCATTGAACGTAACCCGTCGATTACATCTGAGGGATGCAACCCACGGTTGCAACTGTGGGTTTATACCCGTGGGTCCGCTCCTGCGGGGTGCAACCCGCGGGCACCCGCGGTTGGCAACCGCGGGTTGCCACCCGCGGTTGCCAACCGTGGGTTGCCTCCCGCGTTTGGCAACCGCGGGTTGCCTCCCGTGGTTGCAAGTCGCGGGTTTGCACTCATGGGGTTGCTTCTGAGGTTTTTTACCGTCCCGGATTTTTCTGTCCAGGAATTTTCTGCAAATTTTGCTATATGATTGAGACGTGCTCGTTGAGTTTTACGCCTCAAATTTCTCTTTTGGGAGCGGGTCAGGGACTGGTTTGACTTTTGGCTTGACTTTGGAATGGGCGATAACGCCGTGTTCTTGACAGACGATGACGTCTTGTCAGTTCGAACGGGCGATGATGCCTCATAAGTTTTCATAGGCGATGACGCCTTTCCGGTGGGCGCTGACGCCTCTCCTTTTTTCATCGTTACCCGACGATAACGCCTAGGCTCCGAATCAGAGGAAGAAAGAAATTCCTCATATTTTTGCTGGTCAACTTCTATGACTAGCGTCTCAACCATTGAGCCAATCGGCACCCGGTCGGACTGCGCTACCAGATTCTCTGTGGTAAACAGAGGGGCTCCCACTGTGGTCACCAGTTCTTGTATGTCCAAAAATTGCATTTTTGATTCCATTGCAAAATTGATTGATTACAAGGAAATTTGAGATTACAAAAATTCTGAGAAATAAGAACGGGAATATTAATTTATTCCCTTTTTTCTATGTGGGTTCGGGTGGCGATGGATTCTCGTTAATACCTCCGTTGACCGTCCGACTGGAAGAAGATGGCTCTGCTCCGCTTCTCAATTTTCAGACCTCGCCCGAAATCTTCCCAAAGTCCAAGAATCCAAAAAGTCCCCTCTCCAGTTAATCTCCTGTGTTTTATAAACCGAAGAAGCTCCAAATCCGGCTAAATTCTCTCCTGAAAAATCGGATCACGGATTATCAGTCCAAAAATAGGAAACAAATCAACGAGAAACAAAGAAGAAGAAAAAAAAAAATACGGAAAATAACCCGCGGGTTGGCACCTGCAGGATCGTTCCCGCGGGTTGGCACCCGCGGGAATCCTCCCGCAGGTGGCAACCCACGGGAATCCTCCCGCGGGGGCTCCCGCGGGCCCCGTGGGGTGAACCAGCGGATGTGCTCACTTAGCAATTTTCAATTTTTTTTTTTTTTTTTTTTTTAGGTATCTACATCGTGTACGTTGCATTCTTTGTATATTGGGTTTGTTTCTGTATCCGCAAGAACAGGAGCTCGGCGCATCGTATCCATTACCTGATGGCAGGGCTGCTGGTGGCCAAAGCGTTGAACCTCGCATCCAGAGCTGGGGAGCAGCATTACATTAGGATCACTGGAACTCCACATGGATGGGATGTGTTGTTCTATTTGTTTCAGTTTGTTAAAGGAGTGTTGTTGTTTATGGCGATCGTTCTCGTTGGGACCGGGTGGTCGTTCTTGAAGCCATTTCTTCAGGACTGGGAGAAGAAGGTGTTGATGCTGGTGATACCACTGCAAGTGATTACCAATGTTGCGTCGATTGTGATTGGGGAGACGGGGCCGTTTATTCAGGATTGGGCGTTTTGGACCCAGGTGTTCTTGTTGGTTGATGTGTTGTGTTGCTGTATGGTTTTGTTCCTGAATCTGTGGTTGATTCGGTCGTTGCTTTCTTCGTTTTAAAAGATGAGGTAATTATTTCCCGTTAAAAATCATAAACCACTCTATTGTATGTGTGCATATGTTATGACTATAGTATATATACAGGAACGAGATCCACTTCGATGTATTAGTCACTGGAGAAAAATAAATGCATGGTCATTGTTGACACCTGATCCTTGCTAACTGGTTGCACTCAGCCAGAAGAACCACCAGAAGAGTAAGCAGAGAAACCAACACAAGATCAATCCACTCCTAATGCACCTGATACGGTAATTATGGCTCGAGCCAGAAGCAGACGTCAACCTCCGAGGAAGACAAGGAGATAGTGATTAGATTATATGAGTTGTGTATTGATATGGATGATGTAAGGAACTTCAAGTGGCCGGTGTAATTGTTTTTTGCAAATATTTTGATGAATTTGTAGAATATATAGTTTTGTTTGTAATGAACCCTACTGGTCGCTTTTTGTTCGATTAATATATACACTACGTTTGTATTTGATCTTATTTCTTTAATTTGTATAAGATCTTGTTTGTTTTATACGTTAGGGACCTTGTTTATAATCTTCACTATTTCATTGTATCAGTTATTGTATCGTTGTTTCATTGTATCGGTGTATCAATGTATCATTGTATCATTATATCGGTGTATTAGGAGTATCATTGTATTTGTGTATCTGGAGTATCATTGTATCGGTGTATCAGTGTATCATTGTATCGGTGAATTATTGTATCAGTTTATAATTGTGTCGGTATATCAGTGTGTCGGTGTATCATTGTATTTTTTTTACTTCCTTCCCTATATTTCGATAATAATGTATAATTAGTTATTAATATAAGTCCTAAAAGTCACGTTAAATTGGGTAAACTAATGATATATCATTTTATTACATTAATAGAGTGAGTGAGGTAGTGGCGGAGATATCAGATCGGGTCAAGCCCCTGTTCGGACTGACGAGATATCAGATCGGGTCAAGCCCCTGTCCGGACTGTCAATCCGAACAGGGGGGCGCCGTTCGGACTGACAGTCCGCACAGATCTGGTCTGTTCGGACTTACAGTCCGAACAGACCAGGACTGTTCGGACTGTAAGTCCGAACAGACCAGGGTTGTTCGGACTGTAAGTCCGAATAGTCTAAAAAAAAAAAAAGCGCGAGAGGGCCGGAGGAAGCGGGAGAGGGAAGAAGGGGCAAGATGGGAAATTTTTTTTGAGGGCAAAGTTGATATTTATGTTAAAGTTTAACTGGGCTCACTAGGAAAAAACTTGTGCCCCTTTAGAAGTTCCCTCCATTGCGAGTTTATCTTCATGAAGGAAATTCTATTTGCGCATGACATTTTACTCTTGGCGGCCTGGTTTTTCTTTACAACAAACTCATATTTTGAAATACTGTCATTTTACTTTCTGCACCCAATTTTTTTTTCCAAAAATACCCCTCCTCTTTTTTTCTAACTCCTCACCCGTCCAATTCCATTTAGCAAAAAAAATATTTTGGTCGGGTATTAATACCCGACCAAGAAACGTGTTGGTCGGGTATTAATACCCGATCAGCAAGCGAAGTCTCCAAGAAAAAAAAATAATTAATGATAAATTTCAAACAAAAACATATAAAACCTAAAAAAAATTTCAAATCGTATCTTAGATTTGTTCTCTGACACCAATTGCATGTTGAAATTTTCCATTTACATAAGAAAATTTAAATACAAATTCCAAACTCAAATTTCACTTGTCACGGTGAAATAAAAAAATTTAAAATTCTTCTAATCTTTTCAGAAACGTTAATTTAAAAAATTTTAAGGAGTCAAGAAATCAAATAAATGATTTTGTAGGAGATTTGTTTTTATTAAATACAAAAAAAAATCATTTAGGGTTTTAGAGAGAAAATAGAGGAAAAAAACGATGAGCCGTAGTTCCAAATTTTAAAAAGTTTTAGTTTGGAATTTATAAGGGTAATTTAATCCAAAAAAATAATAGCAAACTTATAATTATTTATAAGTTTTAAAACCGTGCATCAAGCGTAAAATGTCGTGTGCAAATAGAATTTCCCCTTCATGAACTACTACTTAGGTCTTGGGAAATTCCAAATGCACCCCCATCTTTTTCCCGACTTTTTAGTGAGCCCACGAGATATAGACATTTCTTCTTAGAAAATCTATTACTGTTTCGGAATTGCCGCTGTAACCACCCAACGCAAATTTACATGGGGCTTACTAAGAAATTGAGGCTCACTAAGGAAAAAAAAGGTCGCATTTAGAATTTCCCTTTATCCTAACTCCTGCTCCGCCTTCTCCCTTCTCTTTCGCTCTCCTCCGCTCAGGGTTCTGTCCCTCTCATGCCAGTCGCCCCTCCGCATCACCTCTCCGCTCTGTCTGTGTACCGCAAAGAGTAGCCAGCACCTTGCTTTGGATCGCATATTTTTTGGACTTCACTCGCGACAGTGCTTTGAGAAGGGAGTTGAAAGGTTTGGAGCTCACTAAGAAAAAAGAGTATATGAAACGGATAGAATAATGCTCACTAAGAAAGGGCTAAGGGTTATTTTATCCAAATAAAAATATGGCAAACTTCTAAATATTTGTTATTTAGGCACTGAGGTTCAGTAAGAAAAAGATAGGGCGCATTTAGAATTTCCCTTAGGTCTATCTTGCGAAAGATTATTCCTCTAACCATTTTCATTTTAATATCGTTCTTCAGAAGAAACAGTCAATTTAGTCACAGATTTCTCCCAAAAAAGGTTGAACTTCTAACCTCTAGCACATTTGTTAAGAGGTTCTACCACTCTGAGACGGTGGTACTTGCCATGTCCCTAATTAAGAATAGTAATAAAAAAAACTACCTTCACTATATTACAATTATTTTTTTCGGAACCAACAATAATAACCTATGAATTTAAATTGAGTTATCAAATTTGATGTTTTAGAATTAATTAATTATTTATTTAAAACTTCAACAGTCCAATCTAAAGAATTTATAAAATATAACCATAAAAATAAAAATATCACCATGATATATCACGATGTATTTCTATTAACATTTGTATTTCTTTTTTCTTGTGCTCATTTGGTGTTCATAACTTATTTTAGTTCATATCGATATTTAATCAGTATTCATTTCCTATTTAAGTGGATATGGATTTTCCTTGGAGGACCATGTTCATATCCATCCCCTTAATTGGAAAGTGGCTATGTACATGCTAAGGCCGATATCCAGGGAAATTCTATTTACACACGGAAATTTACTCTTCTCGTGCAGATTTTTAAATTATAAATAATTACAAATTTGTCCTTTTCTTTTCTTTTGTTTTTTTTTACTAAATTACTCTTTTAAATCTCAAATCTCCAACACTTATTAAAAATTTAGAAAACTGCTATCTTCTTCATTCTCTGGTCTTTCTAAAACCCAAAATAAACACTTCTTTTTTGGTATTTAAATCTAAAAATAAATATATCTCCCACAAAATCATCGGTTTGATTTCCTGACTTTCTAAAATTTTTGCATTTGCGCTCTTAAAAAAGTTTGAAAGAATTTTAAATCCTTCGAATTTATCGTGACAAGAAAAATTAAGGTTTCTGTTGCTAATAAAGCCCATTGCCATAGCGGGTTTCGGTCAACCGAAACGGGTCCAAAACCGGCCCAAACCCATTATGATATAATATAAATATGGGGCATAGTGTTAGGGTTTTAAAGAAGCCGAAAAAGCAAGAAAAGGGAAGCAGCTGGTTTGTGTCTTTGCTTTAACCGAAGGCAAAAGAGAGAGAAAAATTGCAGGTGTGCAATTGAGTATTATTTGGCCAAAGGGAAATAATCAAGGTGGGCGGCTACTTGTTTTTGGCAGAAAAAAGAAGCCAATATAAGGGTGCTGTTGTTGTTGGTTATTTTTGGCCGAAGGGTTTCTTTCTTGGTGGGCTGAAGCAAAGGAGGGTGACGGCTTCCCTTGGAATTTTTTTTTCAGCCGAAACAAAGAGGTAAATCACTGCAATAAGAGGTTAGGGTTTTGATCTCAAAATCTTGTGTGATTTCTTTGTGTTTTCTCTTGTGGTTGAGAACGAGAGTATTGTAATCCTTTTTGATATAGTGGAAGTTTTTCGATCGTGTTCCCGTGGACGTAGGCATATTGCCGAACCACGTTAAATCTGCGTGTTCTCTGTCTCTGCTATTTTTCTCTTCGGCTAACTATTTGATTCCCCTGGTTGTTGCATTAGTGTTATTCCGCTATCTTTTGCTATCTTTGGCGCATATTCGATTGTGCCTGACAAAGCAGGTTGTGTTCAACGTCTCCAAGGAGAAGACCACTTCAGGTTTGATGTCAGCGTTGGCTAAATTTTATGAGAAGCCGTCTGCTTCAAATAGACTGTTTCTAATGAAAAAATTGTTCAACTTTAAGATGCCTTCTGATAGTTTAGTTGTTAATCATTTGAACGAATTTAACACATTATGGGCACAACTTGAATCCTTAGATTTTATCTTTGATGATGACATTAAAGCTTTGATGTTTATGTGTTCATTACCGGATAGTTGGAGTAATATTGTTATGGCCATCAGCAATTCTTCTAATACTGCTCTTAAATTCAATGATATTGTAAGTACAATCATGAATGATGAATTGATGAAAAAGAGTATGGGTGAGAGCACGGTTTCTACAAATACTGCTCTGTCGGTTGATAATGACAGACGAAAGGAAAGGGGCAAGCAGGGAGTCGAAGCAAAGAGGAAGATCAAAATCTAAGGGAAAATTCAAGAAAAAGTTAGTGTGTTGGAAATGCAAGACAGATGGTCATATGAAGAAGGATTGTCCAAACAAAGACAAGGAAGGAGCGAATGTGGTGAATCCAAGTGAAGAGTATGATAACTTGTGTTTGTCTGCTCATACAGAATCAAGGTCAGATTCGTGGTTTGTAGATTCAGGGGCTTCGTTCCATTGTACTGCTCATAGAGAATGGTTTGAGAATTATGTCCAAGGTGATTTTGGGCATGTGACTGTTGGTAATGGGCAGGAATGTAAGATTGTCGGTAAAGGGACAATTCAGTTAAAGTTGCACAATAGTGGAAAGTTGCTTTTACAAGAGGTCAGGCACATACCGGATTTGAAGAAGAATTTGATATCTGTTAGCAAGCTGGATGGCGAAGGTTATCAAATCTCATTTGAGAAGAAATAGTGGAAGATCAGTAAAGGAGCAATGGTAGTGGTCAAGGGTGACAGAGTGGGAACTCTATATTTACTCTCAAGCTCGGTGGATCACGTTGTTTCTTTGGCCACCGTGAAGAATGAGAAGGCTACCTTATGGCATCAGAGGCTCGGTCACTTGAGCGAAAGCGGCATGAGGGTATTGCAATCCAAAGGTATATTGACAGATATGAAAGATGCTAATTTTGATTTCTGTGAGAACTGTGTGTTTGGAAAGCAGAAAAGAGTTAGCTTTATGAAGGATGGCAAGGAGAAGAAAACCGAGAGATTGGAGTTGGTGCATACAGATGTATGGGGGCCTTCTTCGGCGAAGTCTCTTGGAGGTAATTCTTATTTTGTCACTTTCATAGATGATGCAAGTAGGAAAACACGGGTGTTTGCACTTAAACAGAAATCCGATGTTTTCAAGATTTTCAAGATATGGAAAGCTCTTGTTGAGAATGAGACATGTTTGAAGATAAAATGTCTGTTGTCAGATAATGGTGGGAAATTTTGCAATAGGGAGTTCGATGACTATTGCTCTGCCCACGGGATCAGGAGAGTAAAGACTGTACCGAGGACACCGCAGCAAAATGGCGTGGCTGAGAGGATGAATAGAACCATTTTGGAGCGAGTTCGGAGTATGAGACTACAAGCAGGTTTGCCTTTGCAACTTTGGGGAGCCGCTGTAGATACGGCAGTCTATCTGATCAACAGGAGTCCAGCTAGTGCTTTAGATGGAGGAATTCCAGAGGAGGTGTGGTCTGGTAAGACTGTGAATTATTTATTCTTAAAAGTGTTTGGTTGTATAGCATATGCACATGTGGATCATGAGATGAGAAAGAAGCTTGATTCTAAATCTCAGAAGTGTGCATTCATTGGATACGGTGGCGACGAATATGGTTATCGCTTATGGGATTATGAGTGTAGACACTAAAAATAATTAAATAAATAAATTTAAAAAAAAAAAAAAAACCTAATTTTGCTAAGTGGGCACACCCGCGGGTTGCACCCGCGGGTTGCATCCCGCGGGCCGCGGGTGCACCCGCGGGATGCAACCCGCGGGAGCACCCGCGGGTTGCAACCCGCGGGGGCACCCGCGGGAAGCATCCCGCGGGAGCACCCGCGGGATGCAACCCGCGGGTGCACCTGCGGGTTGCAACCCGCGGGGGCACCCGCGGGAAGCAACCCGCGGGAGCACCCGCGGGTTGTAACCCGCGGGAACCCCGGCGGGAAGCAACCCGCGGGAACCCGCGGGAGCCCCCGCGGGTTGCCACCCGCGGGAGGATTCCCGCGGGTGGCAACCCGCGGGGGCGATCCCGCGGGTTGCCACCCGCGGGTTGTTTTTCGTTGTTTTATTTCCTATTTTATTTTCTTGATAATCCGTGATCCGCTTTTTCAGGAGAGAATTGAGCCGGATTTCGAGCTTCTTCGGTTTATAAAATACAGGAATTTAACGAGAGAGAGGACTTTTGATTGAGGGGGGATTCTTGGACTTTGGGAAGATTTCGGGCGAGCTCGTGAAATCAAAGAAAAGAGCAGAGCCATCTTCTCCTGGTCGGACGGTCAACGGAGGCAGCAACGAGACTCCACCGCCACCCGAACCCACATAAAAAAGGGAATAAACTAATATTCCCGTTCTTGTAATTCCTCGATATTTTTTGTAATCTCAATTTCGTTGTAATCAAATAATTTTTGCAATGGAATCAAAGATGCAATTTTCGGGCGTACAAGAACTGACGACCACAGTGGGAGCTCCTCTGTTTACCACAGAGAATTTGGTGGCGCAGTCCGACCGGGTGCCGATTGGCTCAATGGTTGAGATGCTGGTCATAGAAGTTGACCAGCAAAAATATGAGGAATTTCTTTCCTCCTCTGATTCGGAGCCTAGGCGTCATCGCCGGGTGACGATGAAAAAAGGTGAGGCGTCATCGCCCACTGGAAATCAAAAGGCGTCATCGCCTATGAAAATTTACGAGGCGTCATCGCCCGTTGAAACTTACGAGGCGTTATCGCCCGTTCCAAAGTCAAGTCAAAAGTCAAACCTGTCCCTGACCCGCTCCCAAAAGAGAAATTTAAGGCGTAAAACTCAACGAGCACGCCTAAATCATACAGAAAAAATTGCAGGAAACTCCAAGACAGTAAAAAAATCCGGAAGTAATTCCATGAGCGCAAACCCGCGGGTTGCAACCGCGGGTGGCAACCCGCGGGTTGCAACCGCGGGTGGGAACCCGCTGTTCCCAACCGTGGGTGGCATCCCGCTCTTGCCAACCGCGGGTGGGAACCCGCGATTCCCAACCGCGGGTGGGAACCCACGGTTCTCAACCGCGGGTGGCAACCCGCGGTTGCCAACCGCGGGTGGGAACCCGCGGTTCCCAACCGCGGGTAGCAACCCGCGGTTGCCAACCGCGGGTGCCAACCCGCCGCTTCCAACCGCGGGTGTCAACCTCCAGGTTGCAACCACGGGTACAAATCTGGGTACAAATCTGCAATTTCAATCGCGGGTTGCATCCCGCAGATGCCACCGACGGATTATGTTCAATGAACACAACTCTCATGTCTCCTCGAGCACGTCTATGGCGAACACGCAACATGCACCAAAAATTTTAATCTCTCTATCAGAGGCATCTGGGGCCCATACAACTACTCAGGACAACGTGCACTCCAGAAAAATCCGCAGGAGAGTTGGGGAACAATCTGATGCTGGAAAAGAGCTCAGCCCTGAGATATTGCAGACTCTCAAGTATTATGAACCAAGTTTGCGACGCAAGCGGCGTCAGGTTGCAAATAGAGAGGAGAAGATATCTCAAGACTTGAGAGAATACCTCAATTGGAAGAAGAACTCTGCACAGAATACTCCTCAATGCCAATGCGAACAGTTAATCTCAACTGTTCTATCAAACTGCGAGTGTCATCCGAGACGGTCCGTTTTTGAGCGGATCACCGAATCCAAAGGAATACGGACAATAAAGAGGGTGTGCTCTGGAACCGATCTACCTGCCACCTCATCAAATATGGTTAATAAAGGCAAAAAGGTGGTCGGAAATAACCTTTCGGATAAGGAAATTACTCCAGGATCAAAAGGAGTTTTTATCGAACCAGAGGGCGCGCTTCTAGAAGAAGTCTCTGAAAGGCTTGAGAGACAAGAAAAATGTCTCGAACAACACGAGGAGACCATAGAAGAAATGAAACAACTTTTGATTGAGTTGCTGGCTCAAACTAGAAAGAACCAATCATCGCCGTCCATTTCTAGTCGGCAGAAAGGAAAACGGCCTGTCCAAATAAATGAAGACAGCGAAGACGAAGATGAAGAAGTGCCTCCTCATTCAAGAGAGGAAGAGGAAGTGAAAGTTATCCTCAATCCTCACGCAGAGAAAATAGAGAAGATGGAGAACCAATTACAAGCTCTTCTTCATCGCAAAAAGCTACAAGAGGTGGGGGTAGTCCGTCCATATCCCATAGAATGGGAGACCGTACCCTATCCTGCAAAATATAAACCGTTGAATCTTCAATCATTCGACGGTAAAGGTTCGCCGCAGCAACACATCTTCTATTTCCTCTCACAGACAGGACATCTCATGGGGAATGATCCAACTATGACTAGGATATTTGCGAGCACTTTACGGGGGCCCGCATTTACCTGGTTTATGCAACTTCCCCAGGGAACAATTAAATCTTGGGCTGATGTAGAACGTGAGTTCCTAGCCCGATTCTTTGAAGATGATACAGAAGTCTCCATATTATCTTTGCTAGCAGCGAAGCAAGAAGAAGGCGAAACGGTCAAAACTTATGTCGAGCGGTTCCGAGAACTTTCCGTTCGATGCCCACATGGCATGACGCAGGATACGCTTGTGGAAACCTGCAGACATAACTTGTTGACCGATATTTTAGACAAGATGGGTTCGGTCGAATCCAAGTCATGGAAGGATCTGCTTAAGCAGGGCGAACAGGCCGAAGAAATACTTCGACGTCTCGAAATGCAACAGGCTGCAACCGGAGACGGTGCAAACGAATCTTCATTCCATTTTTCCCGTTCAAAAGGGAAAGATATAACGGCAATGGCGGTAGAAAGTACACTGAAGCAGAAACTATGGCCAACTACAAGCAACACAGCAAAATCGCCCAGACTTCAAAAGCAGTATTCGTTCAAGGATGAACATACTGCTACTATGTTCAATCTGCTCACCAAACGCAAGATGCTTAAATTGCCGGAAAGCAAGAGACCTGAAGAAGTAGGGAAAACTAACGATCCGAACTACTGCCTGTACCATCGGATTGTAGGTCACCCCACAAAAAATTGTTTTATCTTAAAAGATAAAATTCAAGCGTTGATTGACGCTGGAGCAGTTCAGCTCAAAGCTGAACAAAAAAGGAGTTAGAGCTAACTCCGACACATTTAATGTGTGAGGTCTAAAGGTACCACTTGGGCTCACAACAATTCCAAAAAAAAAATGGGCTCAAGGCGGTTAATTTAAACCCCCATATATATATATATATATATATATATATATATATATATATATATATATATATATATATATATATATATATATATATATATATATATATATATATATATATATATATATATATAAAGAAGAAAAAAGAAAAAAACATCAAAAAAAAAAGAGAAAGAAAGAAAAAAAAAAAAAAAAAATGAACCACCCAACGTCGATAAGGCTACGGGGAGAGAATAAATTTCTCGCCAACCCCACCATGCTGGGGGTAAAAAGTATGAATCGCCCAACGCCGCTAAGGCTACGGGAAGAGAATAAATTTCTCGCCAACCCCACCATACTGGGGGTAAAAAGTATGAATTGCCCGACGCCGCTAAAGCTAAGGGAAGAGAATAAATTTCTCGTCAACCCCACCATACTGGGGGTAATAAGTATGAATTGCCCGACGCCGCTAAAGCTACGGGAAGAGAATAAATTTCTCGTCAACCCCACCATACTGGGGGTAAAAAGTATGAATTGCCCAACGCCGCTAAGGCTACGGGAAGAGAATAAATTTCTCGTCAACCCCACCATACTGGGGGTAAAAAGTATGAATTACCCAACGCCGATAAGGCTACGGGGAGAGAATAAATTTCTCGCCAACCCCATTATACTGGGGGTAAAAAGTATGAATTGCCCAACGCCGCTAAGGCAAAGGGAAGAGGAAAAGTTTGGTATTTAAACCCAAACGAAACTCTCGACAACTCACTATGCTGAGGATAATAGCATGGCTAGCCCAACTCAAACGGTAGTTGGTAAAAGCAAAATCAAACCCGTTGATAGCTGGGGGTTTGCTAAAAATCCCACGACAAATCTGTCACAACAGTATTCTTATCCGAATATAAGAATACATCACTGCCCTAAGCTGCTAAGGCAAAGGGAAGAGGAAAAGTTTGGCATTTAAGCCCAAACGAAATTCTTGACAACTCACCATGCTGAGGGGAATAGCATGGCTAGCCCAACTCAAACGGTAGTTGGTAAAGGCAAATCAAACCCGTTGATAGCTGGGGGTTTGCTAAAAATCCTAATCAGATAAATCTCCTGTCACGTTAAGATTTCACCTCTGACAGCAAAACTTTTCTTGTCATTTTGCTCCGACAGAGCAAGCGACACTCCAAAATATTAGTCAAGTTAAAATCATACCTCTGACATCATAATTCAAAATCAAAAGAGATAAAATCCTAATTAAATCGGTCCCCTGTCACGTTAAGATTTCACCTCTGACAGAAAAGAAAATTCACACTTCATCAAGTCCAACATTACAACCTCTGATGAACGTGCTTTAGATATCGTTAAGTTGAAAATCACCTCTGACGAAAATTATCTCCCTATCAAGTTAACAGTTACCTCTGATAGTCCGATTCCAAAACTAAATACGTTAACCGTCACCTCTGTTTAGTCAGCTTGTCCCTATCACGACCAGATCCTCTGAATAGGTTAAGCTCCAAGACACGTTTAATGTCACCTCTGTCTTTTCCTGATTCGTCATACTAGATGTCACTGAACGGTTAGGATTAAAATAAGCACGTTAATATTATACCTCTGCTTGACCTAAAATAAGCACGTTAACATTATACCTCTGCTTGTCCTCTAATGAGTACGTTAAAATCATACCTCTGCTTGTTATGGAATAAATAAATATATTAACAGTTATCTCTATCGACCAAATCTTTTAAAAAGTCTATAACCAAAATTAAAAAATCCAAAGTATTTCGAAATTCAGTACGGTTCAATACAGAACTTCAAAAACTTTGGAGGGGGTTATGTAGACACTAAAAATAATTAAATAAATAAATAAAAATAAAAAAAAAAAATAAAAAAAAACCTAATTTTGCTAAGTGGGCACACCCGCGGGTGCACCCGCGGGATGCAACCCGCGGGAGCACCCGCGGGTTGCAACCCGCGGGAACCCCCGCGGGAAGCAACCCGCGGGAGTTCTCCCGCGGGTTGCAACCCGCGGGAGCCCCCGCGGGTTGCCACCCGCGGGAGGATTCCCGCGGGTGGCAACCCGCGGGGGCGATCCCGCGGGTTGCCACCCGCGGGTTGTTTTTCGTTGTTTTATTTCCTATTTTATTTTCCTGATAATCCGTGATCCGCTTTTTCAGGAGAGAATTGAGCCGGATTTCGAGCTTCTTCGGTTTATAAAATACAGGAATTTAACGAGAGAGAGGACTTTTGATTGAGGGGGGATTCTTGGACTTTGGGAAGATTTCGGGCGAGCTCGTGAAATCAAAGAAAAGAGCAGAGCCATCTTCTCCTGGTCGGACGGTCAACGGAGGCAGCAACGAGACTCCACCGCCACCCGAACCCACATAAAAAAGGGAATAAACTAATATTCCCGTTCTTGTAATTCCTCGATATTTTTTGTAATCTCAATTTCGTTGTAATCAAATAATTTTTGCAATGGAATCAAAGATGCAATTTTCGGGCGTACAATGAGCATAACAAGGTAATTCGTAGCAGAGATGTAGTATTCAATGAGGGTTGTATGTATAAAGACCGAAGGGAAAGTAAGAGTGAGAAAGCAGTGGAAAAAAAGCACTTAGAGCTGGATGAGCCACAGGATGGGATAGATCCCATGGATAAAAGAAAGGAAGAAATACCTACATCTGAAGGAGAAGAAATGACTACACCTGAGAATACACAAGCTTCAGATGAGACCAAACAGGAAAGAGAGCCATTGACTGAAGTAGATGGTTCCAGTACTTCATCAGAGAGTGTTCCCACTTTGAGGAGGAGCACGAGGATAAGGAAGCCAAACCAAAAACTTTGTCTTCCATTATATCATGTTTTGTATACTGATGCAGGTGAACCAGAGAGTTACCAAGAAGCTATGCAGGATAAACTTCATCTTAAGTGGGAGCAAGCTATGCATGATGAGATGTCTTCTTTGGAGGAGAATCACACATGGGAATTGGTGAAGCGACCGGAAAAGATGAAAGTATTGCATAACAAGTGGGTATACAGGGTAAAACATGAGGCAGGAGGGACACAAAGATTCAAGGCTAGACTTGTGGTGAAGGGATACGGTCAGAGAAAAGGTATTGACTTCAATGAAATATTTGCACATGTTGTCAAGATGACTTCTATCAGAACAATACTAAGTATTGTGGCTGTAAAAGGATTATATTTAGAGCAGCTCGATGTGAAGACTGCTTTCCTTCATGGTGATTTGGAGGATGAAATATATATGGAACAGCCAGAGGGATATGAAGTTAAAGGGAAAGAGAATTGGGTATGTCGACTGAAAAGGAGCTTGTATGGGTTGAAACAAGCGCCGAGGCAATGGTACTTGAAGTTCGACAAGTTTATGTTGAATTCGGGTTTTGCCAGAAGCAATTCAGATCATTGTGTATATCTACAAAAGTTTAAGGATGATAACTTTATTATACTTACTTTGTATATAAATGATATGCTTGTGGCAGGTACATGCATGAAGAAAATCAATGATCTGAAAAGGAAGTTGGCAGGGAGATTCTCTATGAAGGACATGGGTGAGGCTAAACAACTTCTTGGGATGCAAATTACCCGAGATAAGAAAAACAAGAAATTGTGGTTATCTTAGGAGGGGTACATCAAGAAAGTGTTGGAGAGATTCAACATGGATAATGCAAAACCGGTAACTACAACTCTTGGTGGTCAGTTCAAACTGTCAAAAGAGCAAGGTGTTAAAACAGATGAGGAGAAGAGACACATGGAGAATGTGCCTTATTCATCGGCCGTTGGGAGTCTCATGTATGCAATTGTGAGTACAAGACCAGATATTGCACATGCAGTGGGAGTAGTGAGTAGATTCATGAAGAACCCTGGAAAAGAACATTGGCAAGCGGTGAAGTGGATTTTCAGGTATTTGAAAGGTACTTCAAAGTATTGTTTGTGTTTTGGGGGTGATAACATTGATGTGCAAGGTTTTGTGGATTCGGACCATGCGGGTGATAGAGACAATGGCAGGAGCACCACAGGTTATGTTTTTACTATAGGAGGAACAGCGGTAAGCTGGGTTTCAAGACTACAATCAATTATTGCTTTATCTTCGACAGAAGCTGAGTATGTTGCAGCTGCAGAAGCAAGTAAGGAGTTTATTTGGTTGCAGCGATTGATGAGTGAGTTGGGTTTTGATGGAGTGGATTGCAGGTTATTCAGTGACAGTCAAAGTGCAATTCATCTTGCGAAGAACTCGGCGTATCATTCACGGACTAAACATATTCACTTGAGATATCACTTCATTAGATCCTTGTTAGAGGATGGCCAATTGAAGTTGGAGAAGATTGAAGGTAGTAAGAATCCTGCAGATATGTTGACAAAGCCGGTTGATGGGAAAAAGTTGAGCTATTGCTCAACTTTGGTGCATTTGTGTTGAATGCTGAAATTGGGACTTTAAACGATCGAGATAAAAAACTTTGGACACTGGGATTATCATGTATGGAGATTACATTTTTAGCAATGGTCTCCAAGTGGGAGATTGTTGCTAATAGAGCCCATTGCCGTAGCGGGTTTCGGTCAACCGAAACGGGTCCAAAACCGGCCCAAACCCATTATGATATAATATAAATATGGGGTATAGTGCTAGGGTTTTAAAGAAGCCGAAAAAGCAAGAAAAGGGAAGCAGCTGGTTTGTGTCTTTGCTTTAACCGAAGGCAAAAGAGAGAGAAAAATTGCAGGTGTGCAATTGAGTATTATTTGGCCAAAGGGAAATAATCAAGGTGGGCGGCTACTTGTTTTTGGCAGAAAAAAGAAGCCAATATAAGGGTGCTGTTGTTGTTGGTTATTTTTGGCCGAAGGGTTTCTTTCTTGGTGAGCTGAAGCAAAGGAGGGTGACGGCTTCTCTTGGAATTTTTTTTTCAGCCGAAACAAAGAGGTAAATCACTGCAACAAGAGGTTAGGGTTTTGATCTCAAAATCTTGTGTGATTTCTTTGTGTTTTCTCTTGTGGTTGAGAACGAGAGTATTGTAATCCTTTTTGATATAGTGGAAGTTTTTCGATCGTGTTCCCGTGGACGTAGGCATATTGCCGAACCACGTTAAATCTGCGTGTTCTCTGTCTCTGCTATTTTTTTCTTCGGTTAACTATTTGATTCCGCTGGTTGTTGCATTAGTGTTGTTCCGCTATTTTTTGCTAACAGTTTCAAGTTTGAGTTTTTTGAAGCACATATAAAAATCAAATGTGTAATTGGTATTGGATGACAAATCGAATGTATGGTTTAAAATTATTCTTAGTTTTTTTTTTTAATGCATTTTTGTTTACAATTTAATATTGCTGATTTTTCTTTTGTTAGCATGAGATGGTTATCACTGGTCAGGTATTAACACCCAACCGGATTAATTTTCAGTTGGGTATTGTTACCCGACTACTATATTTTCCTACCAGATATTAATAACCGTCTCAAATAAAATGGGGCAGAACGATGGTCGAGTCGCGAAAGAAATTCAGAGAGAGAGATGGGAGAAGATTGACTGAACGTGGGCGGAGGTTACGGCTGAGTCACAAACGAAATTAGGGGGGGAGAGAGAGAGAGAGAGTTATAATTTTGGGAAAAAAAATTGAGCATAGAGAATAAATTGGTGGTGTTTTAAAAAGAGAGATTTGTGTAAAAAGTAATCCGGACATGAAGAGTAAACTTCCATGCATAAATAGAATTTCCCCGATATCCATTCGCATCTATAGTTAAACCACATTATTTACTGTCACAAATTTTTATAACCTCTAAACTTCGGTTAATTGCACTACAAACTCCATATATGCCTCTCTTTAAATTACTTATTCATATTTAAACTTGTTTTAATATTTCAAATGACAAAAACAAAACAAAATGTTTTTACCCACAGCGATCGCTCGCAACTTCTTACACCTTCATCACTCTCTTTTTCTTGCGTTTTTAATCAAGAAAAGTTATGCATAAGCCCACAACCTGTTGCAAATATTCTATCCAAGATTTCTCTCAATCAGACCTTTTCTTTAAGAAGAAAAATAAATCATGTAATTTAAAATTGGAGGCTTTGCCCTACTCTTCGAACTTGGGCTGAAACAGGATACAAGGCCCTGTTAGTTTGCCTAAAGGTAAATCGAATACTAATTTTACTTGAAAAGTGACTATTTTCAATTGTTCAAGTACTCATTTTGTTTGAAAAAGACACTTGGAGGAGCACATAGAGACATCGAGAATCCAATATGGACCGAGAGAATGAAGAATAATTTTGTATTATGAAATCTTAATAATCTTTACAATAGCAATCAGTTTATAAATGAAAGAGACAAATATAAAATTTAAAGACAAGATAAGATATAATTTGATGCTATTTAGATAAAATTCTCAGTCATCATAATCAGCCTAATTACGGAGATTTATCAAATATACTAATTTAGGAAGATATTCTTAGATATACTAATAAATTATAGGATTTATTAAATATCCTAATTTAGGAAGATATCCTACATTAGTAAGATATTCTAATATTCCCCTCAAACTCAAAGATGTTTTGGAATACACCAATTTGAGTTTGGAAACGAGATCATGATGACGACCAGATAGATAGGTCTTGGTAAAAAGAGAAAGTCATTAGATAATCAGGGGATCAGATGTAATGGATGACAGGAGGAGGATCTAAATATCCCAAGATTGAGTAGTAATCCTGGGAAGGCCGCAGACAGCGGAAGAACAGGGAGAGCAGAGGAGCCGACGTCCCTGGTGAAGTCAGGCGATGCAGCCGGCCTTGCCGAGGGTGACGACACAAAAGACAGAGGCGGTGGAGTCGGCAGCAATGCATCAGATTTTTGTGGAAGAGTAGTAGATGGAATCTCCGGTACAACAGGCAGCGACAGAGTAACAGATGGAGTCACAAGAAAAGGAGATAGAGATGGCAAAGGCGACACGTTTGAAGGAGACGGAGATGGCAAAGGCAGTACCTTTGAAGATAGCATCAATGGAGCAGGAGTAAAAAACGACACACTATATTTTCGCAACGGAGCAGCAAATGGAGTCACTGAGACACGATACGGAGGCATCAAAGATAGTGTTTTTGAAGATGGCAGTAACGACGGTGCAGGAGCCGGAAACAATACATTAGATTTTAGTAACAGAACAGCATATAGAGTCACTAAGGTACAAGACGGAAATGGCAAAGGTGACATCATTGAAGATAGAGGCGACAGCGAAGCAAGAGCCACCACAGGCCTAGGAGTTGCGGTTGGAGACGGCGAGGTGGCGGATGGCTCGCGGTTGGGGGCAAAGTAGAAGCTATGCCCGCGGTGGAGGCAATGCCAGTACCAGTGAGCAACGGAAGCGCCATTGCAGCTTCAAAAATAAAGGACTCCATTACTTGATACTTGAGAGATTTGAGAGAAATTTGATAGAAGAGTTAAGAGTTACAGTGTCAATGGTGAATCAATAGAATGAACATGACGAGTCTTCAAGGCACGGGTTAGATACTGAATCGAGGCACAAGTCAAATCTCAGGTCGAGACGCAAGTCAGAGACCTCAGAACAAAAAAAAATTAGATCTCAGCCTGACTCTGATACCATAATAAAATTATGATTTGAGAGAGTGAAGAATAACTTTACATTCCGATGTCTTAATAAGTTTTACAGTGACCATCCTTTTATAGGTGAAGGAAGAAAATATAAAAGATAAAAGTAAGATAATATATAATTTGATACTAATTACATAAAATCAGCAATCAGCCTAATTAGGAAAATTTGTCAAATATACTAATTTAGTAAAATATGTTAAAATATACTAATAAATTAGAAGATTTGTCAAATATCCTAATTTAGTAAGATATCCTAAATTAGTGAGATATGCTAATAATATGTATGTTAAATTATTTTTCCTTAAAGCAAAAAATCATTGTTTTCATGTGTTTTGTGCTAGAACTAGAACAATACAAAAATGAAAATAAACCTAAATCTCTCTTGATTTACTTTGAGAAAAAGAGAGAAGACTCTTCGCTCTTTACAATCAGGTGAAGATTATAAATTGATTTTCTGGAAAGTTGTACCGATTGTAACCTAATCAGAGCAAATCTTTAGCCTGTTTACAATCTGCAGAAGATTTGCAGAGATTTGGAAGAGAAGAGGAATAATTTAATATTTTTCCCCGTTTTTTAGATATTTGGATTGATTTTTGCCCCCCTTTCATCTTGTGGCCTTTTTTTGTAGCCAGAAGTTATAGCTGTATTCCTTGAAAAGTGAAAATCATAGTATAACTGCATCTATGGTCTCAACGACTTTCCAATCTCAATGACCACCTTATCCGGTGCATATGATTGATTTAAACTGCATCCGCACAGTTAATTTTGTTATGTCAGTGCAGATAACTTGTTGGGCTGACATAGGTAATCTCTACTATGTCTGGGCAGATAATTCTCTATTGTGCCGACGAGGCTATTTTCATTCTGCACTGGGGCTTTAACTTATTGCGCAATGGGGCTACATGCTCTTCTGCACCGGACTAGTTACTTACTGTGCCATTGAGGCTAGAACTTATATTGATATATCACTTTGAGCAGGTCAGCTCTCAAATAGAAAATGGGTATGTATGCAGATCCGAAGACGAAAACAACTAACTTCAAGAGAACTATCGCTGATGGAGAGCGGATGACACTTAGTCCGCCATTTCTTTCTTCCAAAAGAAAAGGTACGTAATTGCATTTCTTAAGGACCTGTCAGATGCATCTCAAGCAATTGTGGCAGCACTTTGATTGATACCAGTTAATATTTGGTTGTGCTACCTGTGGTGACCTGCAATATTCTTCACCTGTGGTGGCCATTTTTGCGCATAGATGATCTTTGCAGCTCATAAACATAGAGAAGAACACGAGTTGCATATGTTAATACCACCGGAACTGTACAGAGAGATCGGCTTGCAGAATTAAGACAGTGTTCTAGTGAAAGAACTTTTTGTTAGGTTTGTTTGAGAGCCTTGTGGCTGCCAAATGTAAATTTTGTTTTGACTTAACAGCTTCTCTCCCTTCTTCGTTTTTTTGGTAAATATTTTTGTTTCACTATGATATATGTACTGTTTAGAGAGAGGAAATACTTTTTTTGGTTATGCTGAGATACTGAAAGTTGCAGAATAGAATGTCTGAGTTCTTCCATCTGCTGCGCTGTTCTATAAATGAGTGTAAAAATTAGGGGGTCAGTAAGTAACGAGCGCTTGGTGTGCGTAGGTTTTAACAATGTTTATCTGAAAGCTGTTGGGTTTGCTCTTTGGCAAATTATATTTACGCACGGCAATTTACTCAAAACGTCCTGATTACTCTTTACATTAAACTTTCTTTTTGAAATATCACTAAGTTACTATCTGAGTCCAAAATTTTTTCCAATTTTAACCATCTATCTCCTTTTATCGATCAACAGTGGAAACTATGTTGGTTGGGTATTAATATCCAACCAAAGAATGAACTGGTCGGATATTAAAACTCGACCAGTAACCGACGTATCTCCACACAAAAGAAGCATAAATAATAATAACTTTCAAATAAATACGTATAAAAATTTAAAAATAATTTTAAATCGTATCTTAGATTTGTCTTCTGATACCAATTGCATATTGGAATTTTCTATTTGCGTAAAAAAACTCAAAACTCCAAACCCTAATATCATTTGTCATAATGAATTTGAAAATTTTAAAATTCTTCCTAAGCTTTTTAGAAATGCTAATATAAAAATTTTAGGGGATCAAGAAATCAAATCGATGAGTTTATGGGAGTTTGTTTTTTTTTTAATACTACAAAAAAATGTTAATTAGGGTTGTAGAGAGAGAACATGGGAAGAAGACGATGAGTCGTAGTTCCAAATTTTAAGAAGTTTTAATTTAGAATTCTAAATGATAACTTAGTATAAATAATGATAAATTTGTAATTATTTATAAATTTCAAAACCGTGTGTGAAGAGTAAATTTCCATGTACAAATAGAATTTTCCTTTTTGTTTGGTACCTATTGCGTCGAATTTGCCATTCATATTAATGGGCAGGTCCAATAGCTAATTATTGGTCCACTCCATTCAAAATTTTGAATTAAAAATGAAAATTCCCTTTTACTAATTCAAAATTGTGAATATGACAGGCTAAGAATTGGTCTATGGACCCACCCATTCTAATTCTGAATTGACACAGGCGATGTTCAAGTGCACGAAGCCCGGCAGAAACGCTTGCCAGACTTATTGGCCATACACGATCATCATTAGTGGAATGAAGAGGTAATTTTTCCTGTTTTTCCGTTTTGTAATAAAGCTCCACAATATGTAGGACCAAACCGGATGGAGACTCAATATCAGTTGAGATCTTCTCTGATCCAAAAGTTTAGGCTGATACAGAGGTTCAACTTTCTATTTACATCTACCTACACTTGACTGGTATCCAATGTAAAACTATTCTTGATAACTCATGACCGACATTTAGTGATGTATTGTCTTGAATATTTGATTTGACGTAGTGTCATGCAGATTTGACATTAAGTTCAGTTCTTACCATTCGCAGATCGAATTGTCTTAGGAGATTAAGACTCGTTTGTGACGAAAAAGTCACGCATCTATAAAACTATATGGGAGTTCCTAAATGCCCATAAAGTTTTATAGGAGTAGGGGGATGCTATAGTTGCTATTGTATCTCTTTTAAATTATTCTTTCTTAACAAATTACTTCTCATCACTCAAATCCTAGAAAGCAACCGATAGGTCCTGTCCAAAAATCAGTTGACAAGATATCTAGATCGGCTCGACTATAAAGAAGATGGTATGGATTCTCAATTATATTTATCTAGAACCAAAGCGATCGACGCAAGCGAAAAAAACATATACTTATAAAGTCTGACCATCTTTACTTATCTCACATAAACAGCAGTGCAGCACACGGACAGTCCACCGTTGCAACCTCTAGAAAGTTACCCGTGATGCAATCTTCTACCTACCTTTACACCGCCGAGCTAAACCACCTTGCGTGGCAATCATTGCTTAATTATTATTTGATTTATTGATTGTTGGATGTGTGAAGAAACGAAAGGGATGGGGCTAGCTGTCAATGTCAATAACATGAGTTGAGAACACGGAAGCCTTAATCAATCGTCCAAAACACTTGTAATATGCTGGTAATTAAATGACATCCAACGCCAAGTTTCTCTATCTAATTATCATTTGCTTATTTGGAATTGGACGGCGAGATAAAATTAGATTTAGATAGCCTCCTGCGACGCCGGAGCCTTGGGATGCGCCAATTTCAACGGGCAGAATTGTTTAATAGAGGGTACGTAAATGCTACATTTTCAATTTGTATATAAAAGAAAATTTTATCATATCGTTTATAATGTTCAGTACTCAGGAGTACTCGATACATCAACTCAAAATTCTCAAAGAATTGAACACTTGAAGGAAAAATTACCAGATAAAGTGCAATGGCGGATAAAAGATAAAAGCCTAAATCACCAGAAACTACCACGAATTTTGACCACGATTAAGTTATAATTAATTAATTAGAAAGAATAATAATTAGTGTTGTTTTCTTAGAGAAATAATGTTGTATTTTGATGCAAGAAATAATGTTGTATTGTTAACAAAAATTTGAGTTTCAGTCACATAAATTTTGGCTAAATAATACTTAATTGTTCAAACATAATGATTTTATCAATGATAAGTTTTATAAAAATAAATTTTTTTTATAACAATGCTAGTAACAATAATATATAAAAGTTTGGTTACTTCAGATAATTTTGCATTGATTTACTACTATTATTTTTAAATATTTTTAAATTATTTAAGATGTCTAATTATTAATCTACAAAGACAATTTAAGGGCAATTTCGTCATAAAACAAGTTATATAAAAAATTGGAGGGATGCATTTAGAACTACTATAATTTTTTTTATTATAAGAACTAATGACTAACGAAAGGTACTTTATCATAAATTAATGATAGTTTATGGCAGCGCAATTCTTATAATGAAAAAGTACGTAGTTTCTATCCAAAAAATAAATAAATAAAAGTTCATAGTAGTTTCTGGTAATTTAGCCAAACAGAAATGTACAACATTCTTCATTCAAAAACTGGAAGGGTGAATTCAGAACTATTATGATTTTTTTTTTTTTAAGAAATGATCAATGACTAATGGACAGTATCTTATCAGAAATCGATGATAATTTATAGTAATTCTTATAATAATAAAAAAAAGTTCATAGTAGTTTCTGTTAAAAAAAAAATATGAAAATTCATAACAGTTTCTAATAATTTAGACAAAGAAAAAACAAAAATACAACATTCTGCATGCCAACATAAACCAAGGATGGCCTATAAATCGAACTTTGCTCCCAAATTAGAACTCTTAGGCAATGTTCGGGTCAGAAGAAAATTAAAGAAAAGAAAAGAAATATAAAAAGGAATATATATATATATATATATATATATATATATATATATATATATATATATATATATATATATATATATATATATATATATATATTCTTGTTGCTGATTGGTGGGGGAAAGAAACTAAAAAAGAACATTTAAGAAAAAAAAATGTAAATAAAATAAAGAAACAAAGTTCTTCAAACTTAATTAACTCTCCTAATATGATTCCATGAGATAGGAATACCAAGTGACATTTTCTCTTAATTTCATCAAACTTTCTTTTTCTCTAAATTTTCTTCCGAACCAAACAAAAGAAATTATATTTCTTTCTTGTTTTCTTTCATTTTACTTCCAACCAAACAGAGCCTTAATTAACGTGAATTTTTCCTTACACTTCAAATATTTCCCTTCATTCTATAATGTTAAATATTTGGCAATAAAACTATTTTCTTAATATTAGTACCTCAAACTAACCTCTCTTTTTTTTTTCCTAAAATACTCTTCTTATATTAGTAAAAAAAAAAAATTCAATTTTGATGTTCTATTGTAGCTTGAATTGAATATTCAAGTTAATCAAGACTCCACAATTTTTTTTTTTTTTGTTGATTTTGAAACAGCATGACAGTGATTAACGGAGAGACAAAACAATTTGATGCTGTTTCCCAGAGAAAACACTTTGAGCATTTTTTTTTTTTTTTTTTGTTTCCCAAAATTTTTTATTTAAACTCTCAAGGGAAAAATAAAAAAGAGTTCAACAAATTTTTATGGACCTCCGTTTGTAAAGAAAGTAAAATATATTGTTATATTTTATAGTATTTCCCTTTATACTGTATTTGGTTTAAAAGAAAATGGAAGAAAAAAAAAAAAAGAGAAAAGAAAAGAAGATAAAACTTAGTTTTAAGGTTCGTTTTCTTCTAAATATTCCATCAAACCAACCAAACGGTAGAAAATATTTTTTTTTTAAATTTTTTTATAAACCAAATAGAGCCTTCAAAAGGACTATATTATGTGTAATATTAAATTCTCTTTAATGAAATGCGGAGTTAACACTCTTTTTTTTTTTTCTTTAAATTTTTTTTTTCCTCAACTTCATGATTGCTTACCCTCCCTTGTCCTACAATTCTTCAGACGAGATGCTAAACCCCTCCATTTAAAACTCATTCAAGATTGCTTGCTTCTAAATTATCAAACATACATAACAGGCTGATGGAAACGTGAAAGCTATAGTTTTGTCTATAGGGACACGCGTCCATGTTAAGTAACAATAACTGTCTTATAAATAAACAAATCCAAATAAAACCCGTTTCCAGTGCGACAATTGACAAACCATTATAATAGAGCTCTGCAGCCACGCGTCCAGAGCAAGTCTCTGATCCCACACTCAAAATATTTCCCTCCTTTGCCCGCACACACGCAAGCAACGTGTTTGTATAAATTCTTCAATCACTCTTGTTATCCCAGACTCCCCCAATTCAAAGTCAAGCGAGAGCTAATGGATCTTGAGTTTCAAGAGGGAGATGTAATGTGGCCTGAGCATCAATATGTTGATGATGATGATGATGATGACCGAGTCATCGCCGGTGAGTCTTCGTCAGAGAGGAGTAGCGATGAGCCTGATTGTTTGAAGGCGAAGAAGTCAGCGACGACTCCCATCGACATTTTTTGTGGGAAACTTAGCTTTGATTGTTACAATGGCGATGGTGGTAGCAGTGATGGTGGTGATGATTTTATGAGAGAGATGGTGCCTCCTCATGTATTGGTTTCGAGGAGGATTGCCGGGATGATGGCCGGAGATGGGAGGGCTCTCAAGGGGCGGCGATTAAGCGAGGTCCGGAACTCGATTCTTCGGATGACTGGATTTCTTGAGTCATGACGGTGGCATGGGTGGTGCAGTAACTTGTAGATTGGTACATTCTGACATTGAGTTTTTAGCTGTACATTCAAGGATTGCCATAAAAGAAGTTGTAAATTTGAATATTTTAAACGTTTGGAAATGGAAATATATACAATTTTTAAGATCTTACTTTTTTCCTAAAGCAATGATTATATATATATATATATATATATATATATATATATATATATATATATATATATATATATATAACTTTTTATCTAAGTGATCAATCCGACGTGATTTTTTTTTTATTCATATAGCCTACTCCAAATACTTGGAATAAAAGTCTTAGTAGTTTGTTATATATATTTATAAGACTTCAGTATCTTGATTACGAGTGTTAAAAAGGCCTAAAGGTCCGGGCCTCGCCCAAACCAAGCTTTTGGCCCTAGAAAATTCGGGTTCAGGTTCGGACACCAACCAGCTCCTTCCTAGGGGTAGGTGACAAGTGGGCCGGACAGCCTGCTGACATGCCCGCCCAGGCACGTGCTGGGCATGTGGCCCGTCACAGCTCACCGGAGCCGTGCTGGGCCAGGCCCGGCACGTGGCATGGCTCAGACGCAACAGTCATAAATTAACTGTGTATGTCTAAATGATTGATTTAATGCAACAGAAAGAAACTATAGACTTGCATACGAATTGGAATAAGAAAACTCAACTGAAAAAGAATGAAAATTGAAAACTCCCCTCTCTTCGGAATTTGTATCATATTCAAAAAGATTTACAGAGTAAATTTCTAAATTTACCGAGATTGAATGAAATAAAATTTTATTTTCTTTCTATTTTTTTTGTTAATTATCTATGTTTATTATTTATGCATCTATTTCATTAGTTAACTAATATTATAAGTACAAGTTTATAACTATAATTATAAAATATAAGCTCTAAAACAAAATTAAATGAAAACAATAATTACATATGCTCCACACAGCCCGTGCCCGGCGGGCCCTACAGTCAGCCTAATTCCGGGTATAAGTCCGGAATAACGTGCCATGTCTAGGGCACGGACCCGTGTCGTGCCAAGCATGGCACGCCCGATTGTCAGCCTTACTCCTTCGCTAAAAACTCCACTTGAATTGGCCTGGTCTGGCCAGCTATCCATAGACGATGAATTGACGGCCCTTCGATAAAAAAAACCCCTTAAAATGGTCTAAAAGATGGCCAAATGTAAAGAGTAACTGGGAAATTCATCCTTTGGGCTGCCACTATTTACATCTTAATCTCTCATCTCAGCTCAAGTAGCCAATCCCATATTGCACCTCCCTTCCACGCGCCAGGCAGAGAGTATTTTTCCATACTTGAATATTTTTAATGCTAATTTAAATTTCTATTATTATTTCTGTGACTTCTTCCTCCTAAAACTATGATAATGAGATTGATGAGATATCATTAGGAATTTTAATGGACGCACTCACGAACCAAATTTTGATCAGATCTATACAAAATTTTTAATTGAAAATAAAAATTTTATTTTTCTAATTTAAAATTTTGTATAGAGAATGCCAAAATTTGACCAGCGTTCGTTACCTACCATACACTTGAGGCTATCCACTTGAGTTGCTATATAAATGGCTGTAGAAAAGAAAAAATAGGCTAACCTGAAACCCGCAAAGGCGATTGTTGGATATATCATGCTTAGAAATTTGCAACAAATGGTATAAGAGTATTCAGGTTTGACACATTGATATTGAGGAATTAGGGTTATGGGAGAGTTATAAATGTGAAACTTTTTTTTCAATCAACCATGTCAGGAGATTCAATTTCAAGTTTATTGACACCACAATCGACTCTAGGAGAGTCTCCGAAGTCTTTAACATTCTCAAGATCCATAGTGACAAATGCAAAGTTCGAAGCGGAGAAGTTCAATGGAACGAACAATTTCAGTATGAGAAAATACGAAGTTATGAATATCTCAATAAGATCTGCATATGGCGTTGGAAAGGGGATAGCCCGAGCACACGATGAAAGCTGAATGGAAGAAGGTAAATTGTCTGGCTTGTGTAGCAATTTTTTTTTATTGATTTATCTGTTTAATCTCAATGAATCCTAGTTCTCAATTTGGATTACTACTTGAAACTTCCGCACAAGTAATATCATATATTTTTTTATTTACAATAGGTAGTATTAGAGCTTTAATTAATTTGCAACAGATGGTATAATAGCCTATAATTCAATAGACCACTGAAAGGATTAAGGATTAGCTTGAGAGACGTTATGCATAGGCCGAACTCAAGGAGAAGCACATATGGTGTCATATGAAGCATGAGCGGTATGGAAAAAGTCTTCATAGACAAGTGCATACATTGGAAGAGTGATTAACTAGGTTCGTTAGGCAAAATATCGAGATGCTATTTCCATTGAATATAATGATAAAGGGAAGGACCTACGGCTTGATTGAATTCGAGCCAAGATTTAGATTTATTAGGGGTGCTAGAATCCACTCATTACGAAGTGGATTAGTTTATTAAGAACTATATTAGTAAGACAAAAGTAAAGAGATATTGAGATTTACTCACATTATTGGAAAGATGGTTAAATAAACAAGTATATAAATATACTTACCCTAAAAAAAAATTAAACAAATTCATCTCCATTCATAGGCCCCCTCATATTTCAGATTAAGGTGTTTTATCTATTGTTATATAAGTGAATAATGAAAAGCGTTGATCCAAAAATTAGACTATTTCATCCCTCACAAAATCCTAATTAAGGCAAAAATCATGGAGGAATACTTTGAGAGTTTTCATTTTTAACCATTATCTTAGGCTAATATAAAGTCAGAAGTAAAGCAACGCATAAGATATCTTAATCCAAATAATTTTCCTAGAAACGTTATTCAAAAAAGAAAAATGGAACTATTGTGCGCATCCAGGGAATCGAACCCTGGTCAGTACCGTGGGAGGGTACTATGATACCACTACACCAGATGCGCTTGTTTGGACACTTAATTTAAGTATTCTTTTGATTTTAATAGTGGCTAGGTTCTAATTACCCCCATAGCATTGTATAGCAATTAAGGTTTTAATGATGGCTTACTTATAAACTAATGGATATTGCAAAGTCGCTTGAAAATATTTTATTGAGTTTCAACTTTATCAAGCAAAGTATGTCAGAACCAAACCTATTTGTTAAGCTGTATCCAATTACAGGGGTTAATTCAATTTGTTCATATATCAAATCAAAAATATATAACTCGTACGTATATCAACAATCATAATAATAAAGTCTAATAAGATGAAGAAATCTAAATTCTAATCCTTATTCTAATATAGTTAACAATAACATAAAAAAAAATTGCAAGATCATAGCTAACAAAGCAAAATGCGTCATTAGGCCGCTAATCAATCTGCCCCTAGAAATGTCCACATTTTCGGATTAATGGAAAAGAAATGTCTTCTTCAATCTGCCCCTAGAAGCTGCCATACGTTAATATCCTTAACTTGAATCATTACACTTCGGCATTGTATCTGCCAGAGCTAAAATAGTTTATAATATTTTTATGAATCTATAAAATAATCATAATTTAATTAGTTTTTCTGAATAAGGAATCTTTAATTAATTATAAACTATTTTAATACTCTCTGCCTATATGTTATGGTAATAATAACCTATAAAACAAAAACGATGAACATGTTACATCAAGGCCAATCTTTTCCTCGAGATTTGACTTGTCAAATCTCTGTTATTTATAGATCAATGGTTTCGAATCTCGACTAAATTCTAGCAACGTCTTCTCCCTCTTCCTCCCTAATTTGGAGACGGTTGCAATTGTTCGAGAAAAATTATGTTTGCGCACAATAAATTACTTTTGACGTTCAGGTTACTCTTTCAATTAACTTCACATTTTGAAATATTACCAATTTACTTATTATACTTAAAATTTTCCCAAATTTAACTTTCATCTCTTTCTCTCCTACTTTCGTCTATCGCGACTTAACTCTAAAATTTCTAAAGTTTTCTCTAAGCCTTGCTCTACCATCGTCATACCAAACTCCATTGCCATTCACCGCCTCCAGTGCCACCTCCTGCCTCTAGTCCCAACCCTTTACTCCGATCATTGACCGACTGTCGCGCTAACAAAAAAAAATAATAATAACAATCAATTACAGATAAAAACGTATTAAAAACTAAGAATAATTTTAATTTGTATCTGAGCTTTATCCTTTGACACCAATTATACATTGGATTTTTCTATTTGTTGCAAAAAACTTAAACTCTAAACCCTAATTTTGCTTATCACAGTGAATTCGAAGAATTTAAAATTCTTCCAAATTTTTGAGGAACGCGAATCTAAAAATTTTAAAGAGTCAGGAAATTGATGAATTTATGGAAGATGTGTTTTTTTTTTTTATAAGATTTAAATAATATAAATAATAACTTTTTTGGATTTTAGAGAGAGAAAATTAAACGATAATAGTATTTTAAATTTTTAAAAAGTTTTAAAGATTTTAGGATTTAAAGGGTAACTTAGTTAAGAAAAGATTGGCCAAATTATAATTTCTTGCCAGTTTTAAATATGTGCGTCAAAGATAAAATTGTCATGTGTAAATAGAATTCCCCCAATTGTTGTCTATTATGATGCATAGATCTTCCACTGTAGGGTTTAAATACCCTCAACAAGATCTAATCAAAATATGAGATAATGGTTGAAATGAATCCCAATCCAACTCAACTTCTGTCAGAGGCACTGGCGCCTCAACTTGGGCCTGATGCCCCGAGGTCGAACCCATTGCTCAGGAGCTCGGGCACCAGTGCCCTGTGCAATAAGAGTGCAGAATTAATTTGAGTTTTTTTGAATCTAGGATCTTTGAGAGAGAGAATTATCTTTTTGGCCGCGAGAGGTGTTACTACTAGCTGGCTTAGCCAGCTTGGGAGATGAGTACTGCTTTGTAATTGTGCTAGGCTGGTACTTCCTATGATTATATTGGCTAATTCTGCAAAATGTCATCTGCCAGAGAAATTTCCCCAATTTCTCTCTGGGTAGAAAATGCAACTGTCAATTTTCTAAATACTACCACTTTCTAAGTACACACCTCATATTGTAAAAATAAATATTTTTTTAAGTATAAATCACTATATTTTCAAGTTATCTTTATTTTTTTAATTTTTGTTTTTCTTTATTTTACATCTCTCCTTTCTCTCTCGATGTCTCGACAGATCCCGTTGTCGCATCTTCCCAACCGTTCCACCCCGTCATCGACCTCCTCCCAAACAGCGGGAATATCTCTATCTCTCTAAAAAAACCCTTAACTACTCTTAAAAATCTTTTTAGAAAGTAATTCTTTTAATTATTTTTAGTTTAATTTTTTAATTCCTTTTATTTTTTTTATTATTGAAACTTATTAGGGCTTTAATATTTTCTATTTTGAGTATATAGAATTATTAGGTTTGAATTCTTACTATTTTTGGTGTATTAAAAATTATTAGGGTTTTAATATGAGAGAGATTATAGGAAAAAAAACATGAGAAGAAAAAGAGAAAAATGTAAAATTGTAATAAAATTGAAGAAGATTAGGATAAATTCGTCAATAAATTATAATAACAAAATAATAAAATTAAACTTTATACTAATAAAATAGTGAGTGCATTTAGAATTTCTCTAAGAAGAAATTTCCAAATTAATACTAACAAGAAAAAATATTCAAATTACAACTTGGAGGAAAATAAATTCTAAATGTTGCCCTTTCTAGACATGCTAACCAAAAATAGCATGGCTGGAATCATCAATACGAGAAATCCAGACATGGCATGTTCAGATAGGAATGACAATGGACGCGTCATCAATTTTTGACCCTCCCTATATAAAAATTTGAATTAAAAAAATAAAATTTTTATTTTTATTTCAAAAATTTGTATGGGACAGACGAAAATTTGGCCCGTGAATACGTCAATTACCATTCCTATGTTCAGATCCCTTTCCCTAATAAATGCAAGCATATGCCACATTGATATTGTATTCTATATTGGAGAGTAGAAGATTCAGATATTAAATAATCGATTCTGGAATGGTAGGTTCAGATTTTTCAAAATGATTGTAACGCCCCCGTTTTTCAGCTGCTTCCCAAAACGGAGGACGTTACTTAATATTTGCACTAGACAACCCAACAGTCACAGGATCTTGGAATAAGCATAACTATTGCCACAATCAGATTAATAAATAACATGTCTGAAACTGAAAAGATTTCATTTATACAAAAATTCTATTACATAAAATGGCACACTGTTTTAAATATGAACATAAAAGAATCAAAAGAGAAAATAGTGCCCAGACAAAAGAAAATATAAACAAAATATATAAAAGCTCTCCAAATGGTACTTCGCTTGCCTATTATCACTCGATATGTCCAACGAAATACGGGTTTTTAACTAGGGCTGGATACCCTTCTTCACGTTCCAAATCTGGGTTCAAAACCCAGAAGATTAAACCCAGCACAAGTAACACATTTAAAAAGAAAAATTGTGTACTATCATAGTACAAGAATATCAGTGTGCATGAGCATGTTTAAGTTAATGTTGTTTGTGTGCATATAAATTAAATATGAAAGCAAGTATAAATAAATACATAAATAAATAAACATGACAATAACTGCTTTGTCTATTTAATTCTATATTCTATTGGTCTCAGTCACTGTCCAATTTAATTGTAGAAACTGTATTAATGAATAAGATAGCGCTATTTTTCATTGTCATATAAGTGCACGTGCATACTCGGGGCCCGACCACAATTTTTCTTCACTAGGCACTACAATCAATGTCCTTACTGGACATACCACTCTGGATAATTATCAATTGGTGATTCAGTAATCACCCAGGTCACTGCAGTAAAAAAATCTCGTCCATAACAATACAATCAATTCTTATACGGTAAGACTCTTATCAATCATATAGTTTTTTCCATCCCCGTATTCATAATACATTATGCACATGAAAAATTCATTTTTCATTTAATTGTTTACTTTTCCTTTCCCTTCTTCAATTGTTTTTCAATTCATGATGACATGCTTACTTTTCCATAACTGTACATGACATGTAGTATCATAATACATGATCTGTAATATTAAAACACATGACTTGTAATATCAAAACACATAATATGTAAAACACATGACTTGTAATATCAAAGCATATGACATGTAGCAGATAGATGTTAGTGCACAATTGTACCACAATGTATATCATCAAAATTATTACAATAATCTGGTTTAATTCTCCATACCAATCAATAACCCAATTTGGTAACCAAGTGCATCATGTAATAATACTGCATTATTTATATATATCAATTATTTCCAATTAATCCACGCCCACTAAATTCCCACTTAATCATATCTTTATTTTATTTTATTTTTTTCTTTTTCCTTTCCGGTCCAATTCCGAGCCCAATTATTTTTTTCTAGACTGGATCGGGCCCAGCCAAAATATTGCCTTCCTTTTGTCTCCATTATTGCTCTTCTAGGCCCAGCCCATTATTACTCTTCTAGACCATTTTGTCTTTATGAAATTTTTCTCTCTTCATCCAATGAAATCATCTAAGCCCATTTCCCTCTTTCTCATTCCCTCTCTCTCTCTTTCTCTCTTCTATTTTTCATCACTTTTTCTCTCTTTCTCTCCCATTTAAAATCACCTAAGGCCCATTAGCCCGAATACTAAGATCAAAATATTACAGTATATGCAAAATTAATCCGAATACTAATATTATAGTACATGCAAAATATTGCACTGCTTCCCTTTTTTTGTGTAAAATCAAATATAACAATACTTATATATGTTAAAATTCACCCAATGGTCTAGTTTAATTCTCAATATTAATCAATAATCTAAAATGAAAATCAAACATTTTTTAAAATAAATCATGTATGTAAATATAAATTAAATAAAGAATGAAAAAAATATATAACAGTATTATTTGCCTCAGCTTAATCTCGAATTTCTGATTCGAATTCTCGGTTCGGTTTGATTTTCTTTCTTCTTTCTCTCTCTTTCTTTTTTTGTTTCTTTATCTCTCTTTTTTTTTTCTCTCGAGATGTCTATTCTTTCTCTGGTTATGGCGTGAGACAGAGGAGAAGAAAGGGTGTTTTGTTTTTCTTTCCTCCCTCCTTTTTTTTCTCTTTCCTCTTTTGCCCTTAACACTTCACCATCAAATGTTTCCCTCATGTGACACCTCATGAAATTCTACGCCACCTCAATCTTGGTGGAAACACCGCCTCACCCATAACAAAAGTGGGGGGTGCTCTTAGGAATTCGTTATCGGGTGTGTACTAAATAATTTCTAATTTATTTAATATTTTATTATTTACGGTTTCGGTAAATATTTTTCAAATACTACCAAATTTATGTAGGACGTAGTACTCAACGAGAGTAATGCTAGAAAATTATTCGTTTGTTATTTAGATGTCCGGAATAAATAAACCGAAATTCTAAAGTAATTAGAAGGATAATTTTAATATTATTAAATTAGCAATTTTGGAAGTATTTTTCGGTCTCGTAAGGAAAATCTTCAAAAATCCTAAATATTAGAAAACTAATAATCACGAATATCGAATGTCATTTGGATTTGTGGATTTAAAGTTACGTTCACCGAAAGTTATTTCAATATCCAAAATTGACTTCGGTGGACTTATTCGGCACCACTGGTCTCAAAAGAGCAATACAGATAGCTCGAATTTTGGGATATTACAATGATGAATAGGAACTAGACATTTCCACATAGGGAAGAGAGAGAGGAGAAGAATATGGCTAGGGAGGGATGAATACGAACTAGACATTTCCGATAGGTTCCCCCTTCTTATTGGTTCCCTTGAGTTACTTCACTTTAGAAATTAATTAGAAAGGAAAAGAGAGGAGAAAAATGGAGAGGCAAACCCAGTAAGAAGAGAAAGAGGAAATGAATGACTAAAGTGAAATAACTCAGGAGTATAACGGGAAATTTGGACAAAAAATATACTAAATTGTGGTAATTTAAAAGATTTGGAAAACTAAATTATAAATATAAAGATTTGGGGACTAAATTCTAATTTTTAAAGATTTAAGGAATAGATACCTAAGAACCCTTAGAAATTCTCTTTTTTCTCTCATACTCCCGCACATGATGTAAATATACATACAAATAATTGAATTCTTTTATTAATTTTGATGAATATACATATTCATTTCCGTTGGGACTGAGCACAAATCCAAAAAAAATCGATCTGACATGCAAAACTGATTCAAACCGAACCGATTGGGTTGAATTGTTCGGTTTTCGGGTTGGATCGGTTAAAAACCCGAATTATAAAATGGATTTCGGATCAGATTTCGGTGGTCAAGCGCCGAAACCAAAACTAACCGGAAAAACCAAATTACCCTTAAACCTATTTACCTAAATTACCCAACCAAAATCCGCTTTGTTGTAAATAGGAATGATATGGACACATCCACGGACCAAATTTTGATCCGCCATATACAAAATTTTGAATTAAAAATAAAAAATTTATTTTTCCAATTCAAATTTTTGTATAAATTGTGCCAAAATTTGACCCATGAACAAGTTAATTATCATCCTTAATTGTAAATGAGTTACTGTTGTGAATGAGCTATTTCTTTAAATAGATTTAGTTTTTTTCTTAACTGGTTTTCGGCCCAAACCAAAAAATCCAATAACCTAACCGAATCGAAATTTCGATTTCGATTTCGGTTTTCACTTGAAGTCGGTCGGTTTTGGTTATTGCAATTCAGTTCAGTTGTTGGTTGTAAATTTTTTTACAAAAGACCGAACCGAACCGACTAATGCACACCCTTAATTTCTGCCATTTAAAAATATAGCATTGCCATATTCGGTGCATCCTAAATAAATATTTAAAATTGATATCTGAATAGTATTTGAATACACATGACTATTAATGACAAGCTAAAGAATCAAAGTCAATAATAATCTAATGAATCAAGTAGATTTAATATTTTGTAACGCAGTAACAAGTAATTTTTTTTTTAGAGCACATAGTTATTAAGAAATAATTAGTATCTTTTTCTCCCAAAACCATTGTAATATTTGGTTTTGTAATATTTAATAATATCCGCTTAATATCTGAATTTGATTGGATTCTTACTGAGTTGTCAAATATGAATAGTAATTTTGTAACCCAGCAATATACATTATATACCCATATACTTCCGAATCTGCTCCTCATATCCCTAATTCTCCCTCTTGAAATCCAAAAATATCTCACTTAGTATTAAAGCACAGATAATGAACACAGTATCACAGGGGAGATCTGACATTTAAATGCATCATCAATAATATATCAGCAACATATTCTACATTTAGCTGAACTGGATCCAAGTCTAAAGTTTTAGAGCACACTACAAACTTAAAAACCAACAGTAAACATACTCAAATAACTAAAGAGCTGAAACAATGTAACTTCCTGCTGAAATCTAAAGAATTTATACTAAATGCAACGCAATCGAACTTGTAACTCACACGGGCTGAGCACGTCCACACGCACCAACCGAAACACAACAGGATGGGACCGTAGTCCTACAATCCTACTAGCTAACATAGAATAGAGTACGAGGCTAGTACTAAACCCTACAAGTACTGGGAGATTCAATTTCGACCATCTTACACCTTCTTGTTGGGTTCAAACACATACTTGATGAGCGAGTCCTTGATAGACAACAACTCCGGAAACTCTTTCTTCAACTTCGAAGCATCCATCTCATTGTTGCTTCGAGCAGCAACGATGACCTTGGCCTGTTCCTCAAGGGTGAAGTTGCACCATTTAAAGCTGGGGTCAATGTACTGCTTGTACATCTCGAGGATCTCGTTGTGGCTCACAACACCAGGATTGGTGAAGTTCCATATGCCCGTCAAGTTCCTCTTTGCCATCTCAACTGATATTGGGAGAAGCTCATCCAACACCGTCATGCTGTTTGGAATATTGACAACTTTGTTATAACGGGAGATCTTTGTAATGAAGTTGCGTGGATTCGAGAGGTCAGAGGATATTGGCATTCTGACTCTGAGGGTGCAAACATTCTCATATTCCTTCAAAAGCTCTTCGACCTGCATAGTCAAGAAAGAAAGCATGTGAATAAGCAGCTCAAAAGGCTGTATTTAGGTAAAGAGAAGCAAACCAGGGGAAGATGCAGTTACCATCGCCTTAGTCTTCGAGTAGAATGACCCTGCAAAATTAGGCGTATCTTCCTCCTTGAAACCGATGCCAGATCCTTCAGGGTGCTTAGCATCATACTCGAATATGCATCCTGTAGCATAGTTCATCACAAGCAGACCCTTCTCTCTGCAGACATCTGCCAAGGTCAAAGTACCCACAACATTGGTACGAATAGTCTCGGGCTTGTGAGACTCACACCAGTCGACATTAGGCCTGCCAGTGACACCCGCAGCATTGAAAACATGTGTCGGCTTCACATTCTGAATATCCGATAGGAGCTGAGATCGCTCCTCAAGGCGGCCCTTGCCATATTCGTAAGGTATTCCTTGCTTCTCAAGAATTTTCCCAAGAAGCCCACCAATCCATCCAGTCCTACCATAAATCAAGAATTTCAAAGAAGTCTTCTGAAGAGCTATAGCATCATTTGACGCCTCGACAGCCGGTCCTGTCTGAGCAGGTTTTTTCATTAAGCCTGAAAGTGTGCCATGGACATCTGCAGACCCGTCGAATTGCTTCTCAATACCAGGCATCATCAACATCCTTGGATGAGGTAAGAGGGCACCTGAGACATCACCCCACCAATCAGGGTTAGTCGTGTACCACTCCATAGTCTTCCTCAGACCCTCCTCCCACGTTGTACGCTCATACCACCCCAAATTCTTCAGCTTTTGATCATCCAAGAAGTACCTCTGGTCATTGAACGGCCTGTTCTCAACAAACTTGATAACCAAGTCAGGATCCTGCGAGAAAATCTTACAGATGTCCTTTGCTACATCAATCACCCTTCTTTCTTTGTTCGTGCCAATATTATACACATGCCCAACTTCTCCTTTGTGAAGAATAACCTCAAAGGCCTCCGCAACATCTTCACAGTAGAGATAGCTCCGAACATTAAAACCATCACCGTGAATTGGAAGTGGCTGGCCTCTCATAGCCAAGAGGATGAATTTTGGAATCAGTTTCTCGGGAAACTGGTTTGGCCCATAGACATTGTTGCCACGAGTAGTTATAACAGGTAGACCATAGGACCTTCCGTATGCCATGACGAGCATCTCGGCTCCAGCTTTCGTAGCAGAATATGGGTTGGTCGGAAGCAGCTGAGATGCCTCATGGTTTCCCACAACAGCATCCTCATCAGTCTCGCCATAAACTTCATCAGTACTAACATGAATGAACCTCTTGATCTGTCTAGTGACCTTGCAAGCCTCGAGGAGAACATGGGTACCATAGATGTTGTTCTTGGTAAACTCAAAGGAATTACCGAATGAGTTGTCAACATGGGTCTGGGCGGCAAAGTGCATGATCGTATCGATGTTCTCAGTTATGAGAAGATAGTTGACAAGGTCAGCACTGGCAATATCGCCCTTGACAAATTTGAAGTTAGGGGAGCTCTGTGATGGCTGGAGATTTTTCAAGTTGGAGCAGTAGTCGAGCTTGTCAAGAACAACAATCTTGTACTGAGGGTAGTTTCGCACAAGGCGATTGGCAACATGGGATGCAATAAACCCAGCTGCGCCGGTGATGAGAATGTTCTTAGGAGTATGGCCAGCCATACTGTTTTCTCTGTCAGAAATGGCTCTGTATAGAATCAAAAGTATATCTTAACTAGAGAATCTACAATCTTAAACAGGCACAACAAGAACTCAGAGGCAGGTGACTAGAAAATAAATTTCTATTTCACGTAAGTAAAGCAAAATAAGTTTAAAATTTGTGCCTCAAGAGAGCAATGTGATAACTTATAGCAAATTTATGACCTTTTTCCCACTTGCACATACAATGATCATATGAAGGACTAACGGATCTAATGGACACTAAGAACAGATAAATGATCAGACTATTTCACGCAAGCAAAATAAGTTTAAAACTTGTGCCTCAAGAGAGTACTTATAGCAAATTTATGACCTTTTTCCCACTTGCACATACAATGATCATATAAAGAACTTACGTATCTAATGGACACGAAGAATTCAAAGAACAGATAAACAAAACATCAGACTGTTTCATGCGAGTAAGCAAAATAAATTTAAAACTTGTGCCTCAAGAGAGCAAGGTGATTACTTATAGCAAAGTTATGACCTTTTCCCACTTGCACGAACAATGTTCATGAAAAGATCTAAAGTATCTAATGGAGACTATAAGAATTCAAAGAACAGATCATCTAAACATCAGATTTCATGTAGGCAAATCAAAATAAGCAGGGAAATTGGGTTAAATTTGCATTTTTGGTTCAGTGGCATGCATCAAATGAATAATGTGATTCCTTATAGCAAATCTTTAGTGGATTTTTAACCCCATTTAGATGGGAAAACAATATTGATAATGAGAAAACTTAATAAACTGGTCAGCTAAAATTCTCAACAATCAAAGATGAACTTTTTACCACTAAATCAGTTCTCTTAAGCGTTAAAAGCAATTAGGGAGTTGAATTCTTAAAGCCCAGCTCCATGCCAGCAATCAAAGATGAACATTTTACCACTAAATCAGTTCTCTTAATCATTAAAAGCAATTAGAGAGTATAATTCTTAAAGCCCAGCTCCATCCCACAAAATATTAAAAAAAAAAAAAAAAAAAAAAAAAAAAAAAAAATTAAATCATATTATTATGTACAGATCTTCAATTAAACGACCATGAACTCGCTAAATCTAAAATCATAAAAGAAAATCAAACATCTGATCTAAGCAATTAATACAAAAAAACAAAAAAACAAAAAATTTAATAAATTTTACCTGTGATTTTCTCCAAAATAACTATTCGTGGGTTGTTCCAATTTGAAGAACCAATCCATGTCTACTTCAGAACTTATAACTCAATACACTAAATGTAATCGAAAGAAAAAAGAAAAAACTCTATCTTTTTCCAATAAAATCTCAAGTGAACTCTTTTATTTCAAACTCATCATCTTAAAGAAGAGAAACCCACATTCTATCTAAAAACTGAGAATTAAACACTAACAATAACTAAAAACCAGTTAAAGTAACTGTCTAATTAACCAAAACTGCACCCAGATCTAAAAGGAACGACAAAGATCCGATCTAGTTCCACAAAGATCGCATTAAATCAAATCAAATCGGCTCAAGCAATCCAAGATCTAATCTGATTTAAAAAAAAAAAAAAAATTGATCAGATCTAGAGAGAGAAAAACTTACAGCCAATGTCAGCAGAGAGAGAGAGAGACGATGGTGGTTTGTCTCGGTGAAAGAGTAGGGGCGGGAGGGATTTATAGGAAGCGCGTGGGAGGATAAAGATGCAAATGGTTTCCTTTTGGGGGGCTGAAATGCAGATTTTTGTTGCAAAATGACAGAGAGAGAGAGAGAGAGAGAGAGAGAGAGAGAGAGGAGAGTGGTAGTTAGGGGGAAGGTGAGATGCGGATGCGTCCACGCGGATTCGCCGGGACCCGAAGCGACGTGTGCATAGCTGCGTGCTGCTTGTCTGGGATTTTTTCCTTTTTCAACTGTCAATTTTAGTCCCCTTTTTGGTTTCATTTAGACTGAAAAAGTTTATGATTAGAATATGCACAGATATAATTGACTCCGACCGAATCAATCGAGAAAAAGGAACCAGTCGGACCCGATCGGATTTGAATTGAAGTTGGTCCAGATTTCGACTCCGACTAATTGTGCATCCATCAAGAGCAGTTGCTCATTGCACGAGACTTGATCTGAGTGCACGAGTGAAGGCTTCGGTTTGCACAAAGAAGGAACAAGTCTTTCGCATGGTTGCCAGGTTGAATGAGGAATCAATACTTTCTCACACCGCTTGCATGTCTAGCGCAAGCAAACGTGACACCGCATTTCAAAATTTTCAATTTCTAACTGCATCAAAGCAATTACCAGTTTCATTTCCTCTTTATTAACATACATGGGCCCCACTGAATTTCTTCCATTACAAGGTATGTATATGTTGGAAGTTACTTTTACTATTTCAAATGTTTGTTTGATAATGAAAAAAATTAGAATTTACTTTTTATTTGGTGAGTTGTCACCTCTCTGACACTTTATTTTCAATTTTTTTTTTCCCTTACATTTTTGCTTTGAAGAGTTCTAGACAGTAGAGGAATATGATAAAAAATTAATATTTTATTTATATCTCATAATTACCATTCAAAAGTTATACTTTTATATATATAAAACAAATAAAATTATTTTATTTGATTAATTAAATAATACTCCCTCCATTTTCCAATTCACTTCCTTCTTACAAATAGCAAACAAAAGGAAAAAAAAAAATTCTCTTCTTTTACTTTCATTCTAAAAATTACTTTTTTATTTTTTTTATTTTTTTTCACTTTTACTACTTCCATGAGCGAAACACACCCTTATATTATTTCTTCTTCATAGGATGTGTTTGACTTAAGTAAAATTAGTGAAAATAAGGAAGAAATTGAAAAGTAACTTTCAAAATGATAATAAAAAATAGAGTGTCTTCTTCTTTGCTAATATTAGAAAATAAACTATATTAGGAAATGAAGGGATGATTATCTAATTGATTAAATGAAATATTACTTATATTATTCTATTTATTTGTTATGGATAAAAGTAGCACTTTTAAATGATAGTGATGACATACAAATAATTTTTTTCCCTGCCTTGTTCCTTTACTTTTTAAGTTCTATCAATTCAGAAGTGTGAGGAAGAAAATTCTGGAAATAAGATGTCATATAACCACCACATCATCATATAAGTAGTAACTTCTAATTTTATTCTTGACTAAACAAACACTTAAAATACTAGAAGTAGCATTACTTTCACAACTTTTAGTTTATTTCCATACAAACAAACACACTCTTAATATATGCGTATTCTATTTTCTTCAAACAATGCATTTACTTTCTCTAGAATATCTGAATTGATAATTGAAGCTTTATATATATATGGTGTTAGAAAAGCTAAATATGAAGCATGACAAAAAGTTTATTCATTTTCTAAATGTAATGGAAATTACTATCTAAAAGGCATCATGATAAGACAAGCCTTCGAATCAACCATAAGATATTCAAATTAGTACTTACGGTTTTACTGGAGACAATTAGATATAATCATGTTTTAGGTTGAGATTATTTAGCTTTTGATATAATTCAAAGTGAACAATCCTTTAATATGGCCGAAAACCCCGTGTTTGAAAAGTATAAAAAGCAATTTATGATCCTGAATTTAAGAAAGTTCTTAAGAGTAATGTAAATCGGATATTGTAAGATTTTTTAAAAACAGAAGATAATCTTAATTACTATTCTTTCTTTTTTACCATATAGAATTACAATTAGTTCGATTACTAGGAAGTTTTTAATAGCAATTATTATTTTTGTGTTACTGCTTATTATATTGACCATAATTGGATTTTATAAAATAGTTATTCATTTTAGAAATTTTGATTTTTCTCATAATACTTTAAATCTTAGCCCGTCAATTATGTGTGTGATTAATATTTTCAAAATTGATAGAAAAGATTTTCTATTTCATTTGATAATGCTAGTGAAAATACTATAACTATTGAGTATTTCAAAACATAATTAGCTCATCACTTCCTTCTAATCTCCTTCCCATGACTAGATGATGATGAATATCAGTTACTTTTGCTCTTGATTTGCAACACGTTCTATCAGATTCCGACCATATCCTACAAATCCATAACCAATCATACTTATGATTGAATGTGCGTCTTGGTCAATAATCGAATCCCTACTTCCTTGGATAAGAACCATCTTTGAATATCCTTGAACTCTGATGCCATCGAGTAATTGTACATTCCCAATATTTACCTTCCATCTACTTTTAGTGGTGCTTTTTGAACCAAATATTGGGACAATTAATTAATAAATTTAAAATTTTATTTTTGTCCATATTGAAATAAGTGAAAAACAAAAGTTTTGAAATTTTGGTAACAAAAGAAAAGCATATGAGTTTTATCACATACTTTTCTTTGCATATGTAAGAAAATAAAATTAAAGCCATCCACGTGCCACGCATGTCACATAGTTTATGTGATTAAAAAAAAATGCATTAATGCTTCTCGTGGCGCATACCTCATTAGTTTATGTGAGAAACTTGAGTCAGGCAGAAAAATATCTGGGGCCAAATATACAAGTCCCCTTCACAAGCAAGACCTGGCCATTGGCACGTGGAGGCGTATCTTTCCTTTGTCATAATTTTATCACTACATCTTTAATCTATCATTAATCTGATTTTGACCCCAAATCTAATCATGTTCCCTTCACAAGCACGACCTGGCCATTGGCGGCCGGTTCCAAAAGAGCACGCAATTTTTTCTAGTGGGTCTATTTTATATTTTATATAGTGTTAGTTTAAAAGTCTAAACAATTATAAAGTAGGTTTATCGGGAAAAAAAAATGTGCTCCTTTAGAAACTCCCTCCATTGGCACATGGAGGCGTATCTTTCCTTTGTCATAATTATATCATTACATCTTTAATCTACCATTAATCTGATTTTGACTATAAATCTAATCAAAGTTATATATATATATATATATATAAACTGACAGTTCACACAAATTATCTGAATGTAACTTATTTTCACTATCTCTAATAATTGTTTTTAAAAATTTTCTTTTGGATTATGATCTCGACTCTCTAGGGTTCACTCATACCCAATTTCTTGAGTTTTAGTTTTGATCTAGTCTTCTATCACGTTAATACAAAATTAGCGGTTTTCAATGAATAAAATATTTTGTATACACTTGATAAAAGGGTATATGGACTTCAAAATTTATGGAATTTAATTCGAAATAAAGTTAAAAATATAGAAATAGTAATTGTAAAAAAAGTTGAAGAAAAATAATTGAATCATGATTGTCATGCTGCTAACTTACATAACTTTTTCTGAACTAGCGGCTTACCTACAATAATCATTCATTATATATATATATATATATATATATATATATATATATATATATATATATATATATATATATATATATTTGCTTACCTAGTACAACTTGATTATTGTACAATGAACTGGATTGCTTGATGATTTAAAACTCTATTCGATGCCAACATGGGCAATTCTATTCACGCACACCACTTTGGTAAAGACACCCACCTTTGAAACTTTTAAAAGTACAAGTTCACAATCATTTTTTGACTAAGTTGTTTTCTTCCAATCCACTGACCGTCCATAATACCGAGCCTAATTAATTACTGATCGGGAATTAGTATATGAACAAGTTTCATTTGTGTCAAATAGTAATATTCGATCAGAATGAAATGTGATAAAAAAAAAAAAAAAAAAAAGAAGAATGAAGGGTTAGAATTGGAGGGAAAAAAGTGGACTTGTTAAGTAAATATTGGATTATTCAAAATTAAAAATGAGAAATTAGAGAAATGTGGGTGTTTTGAGCAAAGTGGTGTGCATGAATAGAATTTCCCAGCCAACATATGCACCACGAGCCTTTATCTCTAATAGTATTACCCTTCTTCAATTTGTGAGTGCATAATAAGGTTCAATTTATATAATATTGCAAAAGTTTATAGTTTTAGTTTAACTTACAAAAACTATATTAATTATACTACTTTGGATGTTTGAGACAAGGAAAGTGTCAAATAAAGTATGAGTTGGTCAAGCTACAAATAATCTTTAGGATTTTTACATATCAATTTTTTAAATCTTAAAAAATAGACTTTAGTTCATGAAATCTTCATATTTTGATTTTAGTTCCCAAATCCTTTAAGTTACTTTATTTTAGTCCCTCCATTAGCTATTCCGTCCAAATAAACGGTAAATTTTAATTTTAATATTTAAGAGATAGAGAAAATGACTGATATACGCTAAGTTAGATTTAATCTTAGGTCATTTGATTAAGATTAGAATTTGTTATCTTTCAACTTTTGAATAAAATGGTGAGCAACGGTAAAAGTGGCGGCTTTGTAAGGTATAACGGGAATCCAATAAGAATAGGAAGAGAAGATAAAAAAGAAAGGGAGAGAAATAATTATTATTTCCCTCCTTTTCAGTGGTATAACAGAAAATTCTGACTAAAATTTTAATTGGCCTAACGGAAGTTACGCAGAAAAATTAAAGTAAAGTAACTTAAATAATTTGAGAGACTAAAAAAAATATAAAGATTTCAGAAACTAAAATTTAATTTTTAAAGATTTAAGGGACTGATACATAAAACCCCTCTTTAATTGAAATTATCTTACGAGATGAATTCAATATGAATTAAGTTTTGTCCCTTCATGTGTTCTTAATTTTTTAATTTATATTTTATTTTTCCATATCTCCAATACTAGAAAAAAAAAAAAAGGAGCTCGTGCTCACGTGTATAATTAATAAGAGATTGAGGTACGCCTTTGGGTGGTGGGGCGATTTTGTAAAGTGAGCGCACGTACAAGAAAAGGATGCATATGGATTGCAAAATTTGGGGAGTTTCCAAAGGAGCACACCATTTTTCCTAGTGAGTAGGAAAATTTGTGTGCTCCTTTGGAAACTCCCAAAATTTGGGCCTCGTTCTTCACTTGTCACGAGCCATACTTATTTCCTGTGAATCTTATTTCTTCTCCTACTCAATAAATAAATAAAATAAAATAAAATAAAATAAAATTAGAAGAGATTAATATCACATATGATTTCTCTCCAAAATTTTTTAAAAAAATGCCAGGTATACAATTTTTCAATTTAACCAATATTTTTTTTAGCCAAACTCACGCACACACATATTTTTTACAATATTATTCAAATTGAATTTTTACTGAAAATCAAACTCAGAATCTTCCGTAAATTGAAGAGAGGTGATGCCACTTGAACCAATGCTCTCTGACATTTAACCAGTATATGGAGGTTGGTGGTTGCAAGTAGTGTAACAACCAGAATAGGCTTGTCTAATGATTCCTATTCAAATTTTTAAACTTAAAAAAAACTAAAATTTTCTAAGAGTTCCTTGAGCCGCCAACCAAACAACTCATCGACAATATAGACTTTTTCTACGAGTTTTTGACGCACATTGACCGCGCCCCTTTTATATTTTCTCTATTTTTTCCCCTTCTCATATTCAAATCTAGGTAACCAAACCCTGCACATTTCAACTAAATACTACATGTATGCATATCCTATCAATAGCTTGTAAATACTAGATGTATCCATAGCCTATCTTTTCTACTTAGATTCGGATTGGATTTTGTGTACTTATTGGGTTTTAAATATTCTCTCTCTCTCTCTCTCTCTCTCTATATATATATATATAAATAACACCTTCAAGAGCATATTAATACAAGAAAAAGAAAAAAAGTTGAGGTATTTACATCTGTCTCTTACATCTTTAAAAATTTAATTTTAGTCCGTAAAATCTTCATATTTTGATTTTAGTCCCCAAAAACCTTTAAGTTATTTAACTTTAGTCCCCTAGGTAACTTCCATCAGGTGGGAAATTCTATTTGCGCATAACATTTTACTCTTAGCACCATGATTATTTTTTATACCAAACTCCTACTTTAAAATACTACCATTTTACTTTCTGCGACCAAATTTTTTTTCAAAAATACCCCTTCTCTTTTTCTCTAACTCCTCACCCCGTCCGATCTCATTTTTATCTATTTTTATTTGAGTCGGATATTAGTTTAAGATTAAAAAAATATTTTGGTCAGATATTAATATCCAACCAAGAAATGTGCTGATCGGGTATTAATACTCACCCGACCAGCAAGCGAAGTCTCCCTCAATAAAAAAAAAAATCTAATTAATGATAAATTTCAAACAAATACGCATAAAATCTATAAAAAAAAAAAATCTCAAATCGTACATTGGATTTGTACTCTGACACCAATTGTACGTTAGAATTTTCTATTTGTATAAGAAAACTCAAACTCCAAATCCAAATTTCACTTGTCACGGTGAAATCGAAGAATTTAAAATTCTTCTAATTTTTTCGGGAATGTTAATATAAAATATTTTAAAGGGTCAAGAAATCAAATCGATGATTTTATAAGAGATGTATTTTTATAAAATACCAAAAAATTTATTTAGGGTTTAAGAGAAAAAATAGAGAAGGAAGACGATGAGTCGTAATTCTAAATTTTAAGAAGTTTTAGTTTGGGATTTATAAGGGTAATTTAGTCAAAAAAATAATAGTAATCTTGTAATTACTTATAAGTTTCAAAACTATTCGTGAAGAGTAAAATGCCATGTGCAAATAAAATTTCCCCCATGATGCCAGTTAAATTTTTGTCTGAATTTTCCGTTATGCCCCTGTAAGGGAGGGAAATATCAGCTATTTTCCTCTTTCTCATCTCTTTCCCTTCTTATTGGATTACTTTCTCCATTATTTCTTCTCTCTCTTCCCTCCCAGTTAATCTCTCCCGTCTCTCTTTCTTTTCTTTCCCTAACCCTATATCTCTCATCTTGTGAAGTGTCGCTTCTTCAAACAGCAAGTTCTCTACAACATTACGGCAGCTCATGTTCAACATGCAGCATAGAGAAGAGAATACACGCTCTCATGCAACTACTACATAGATAGTCCCAAATCAAAAAGGAAAACGAAAATAGACAAGAGGTAAATTTCCGTAAAACTGGTCACTGAAATAAAATGAAAACAGCAACGAATTGAAGTGAGATTTTAATTAAGTTATATTATGCTTCGCCTGTTTAGTTCATTGTAAATTTTGAAGTTAAACTTCTTTCTTGCACTTTCAATTTAATGCATTAAAAGCAGACAAATGTCAATTGATACGAGCAATTATTCTCAATTGTCAACCCCCACACACAACCTAGCCTTATATCATATCAATGTGTGATATCATGAGAAAGTTCTTTGCTTCCACAATTAAAATGTATTATCAACCCAAGAGTGGTGTTGAAGACTGAAATTACATACAACACCATAACGACAACAGCTTTTTATCCCAAATGCTTGGGATTGGCAACATTATTCTCTTCTACTGAGATCTGTTACAGACCAATTCTACAACCAAACTGCTTCCGGAGTGTTTTAAAGTAATATATTATGAGGTGTTCTAAAAAAAAATTTATTTGTGAGTTTTTGAATAAATATTTTGGGGTGTTCTCAGAACACCCCAAAACAATCATATAGGTATTTTGAAGTGCTTTTCAGAACACTCCAAATTGGAGTGTTTTGAAGTATTTAGAATTTTTTTTATCTAAAATTATTCTTATTCCAACTGTCTCCCATGCGCCCTTTTCTTTTTCCACTTTTTTTTTTTTTTTCCTGTTGCCTCCTATTCAAATTTCTCCCGTGACCTTATCTTTTTCCATTTCTATTCAGGTTTAGTTCTCTTTCAAAAAGAACTGCTATTTATTTGCACAAAAGAAAGTTTAGGATTTTACTACACAACTCAACTCCAATCCGATCTCTTTTTCTATTGGAGAAATTAGAATTTTCTTCTCAATTCAGGTAAGTATGATTTATTACTTTTCTATTTTTAATTTTTTTTATTAAATTCTCCAAATTATCATACCATTATTCTTTTTGTTTATTTAATTTTCAATTAATATCTCAAAAAGTTATAATGCAAATCTCTAATAAACTTAGTAATATTTCGAAGGATAATTTTTTTATATTGAAAGAAAAAATTAATTCGATTGCGGAATAAATAAATAAAGAATAATATAATGAGACGTATTACATTTCTAAAAAGACAACATTTCGTTTCAGGTAAAATTATATTAATTTAAACATAATTTGAGTAGAATGATATTTTTGTCTTTTATATGATAATAGAACCTATGAAAATCTATGGGAAATTCTATTTACACATGAAAGTTTACTTTTCAAGCCCAGATTACTCTCTGTACCACTCTCTCTTTTTGAAACATCACCAATTTACTCTTTACCCTCAAATTTTTTTTTTTTCAAAATTAACCCTCTCCCGCTCTCTCTCACCTAAAAATCCCCTAAAAACAGAAAGGACGCGTGCCTGATATATCTCGAGTGTTGCTTTTGTCGAGTCATAGAAACCGAACAACACATGCAGTATGATCTGACAATTCCTGCCACAGATTATGAAAATTAATATGGCGTCCAGTTCAATACAGGAAGAAGATGGTAGCGACAAACATTGGTGGTGGCAACACGTAGTTAGATTAAAACTTCACATGATGAAAAAGTTAAAATAAATAAATAAATAAATGAAATGCAGGTCTTTTGTCCATTTCCACACGCAGCGATGCGATTCTTGGGAAATATGAATCATAGCATTAGCAAGTAAACAATTTTACAGTTTGTAAAGATCCATTTCTTGAGAGGTAGGGCGCGACTCGAGGTGTCAGTGACAAAAGATCCAGCCATGAGTTTATTATGTATGAAGGATTTATTGCCAGGCTGCTATTATCTTCAAAAATCTGAATGTCCTTGCCTTTGTGTCCATAAATACGCCGCTGCATTAGAAAATAATAATAATAATAATAATAATAATAATAATATATATATATATATATATATATATATATATATATATATATATATATATATATATATATATATATATATATATAAAGTTGATGCCGGAATTTTATATGAAAGCAGCAAATACCAAGTGTTCGTATCCTTGATATTACGCTAAGTGCTAATCTATTTTTAGATTTAAATACCAAAAAATAAGTTTTTTTGGGGGGGGTTTTGAAAGAACAGAGGAAGAAACGATAATAGTTTTCTAAACTTTTAAGAAATATTAGAGTTTGGAATTTAAAAGGGTAATTTAGTCAAAAAAAAGAAAATTACAAACTTGTAATTATTTGTAATTTTAAAATCTGTGCGTGTGAGTAAATTTTCGTGAGTAAATAGAATTTTCCAAAATCTATGAGAAGCTAAACTGGCAAGTAGATAATTAAACACACTAAAACACATAGTAAGAATATCCCAAAACACGTACCACCAAAACACTCCAAAACAGACATCCAAGTATAGCCTTAATAATTTTCTATACCTCTAAAATATTAAAATTACAATCCGCTGTTTATTTAGACGAAATACCTAATGGAAAGACTAAAGTGAAGTAATTTAAAGGATTGAGGGGACTAAAATCAAAATATGAAGATTTGAAGATCAATATTAAATTCTTAAAAATTTAAGAGACCGATATATAAAAACCCCAAAAAGTTAAAACGGTCATTTATTTAGTAACTTTATAAATAAATAGAGTATTGTTTTAATTAGAACATTGTTCCAGAAAAATTATAAATTTGATAGCATAATATCTTGGAAACTCAAAGAAAGTTTGGCTCTTTAAGTTTTTAGGTACTATTATCAGATTAATGCGTTACTGATATAAGATCCAAATCCATACCGATAAGCTCTTTGGTGGAATTTTTAAATTTCAAACCCAGTCTGAAATTTTCAGTGGGCACAAAATTAACATCCAAACTCAAAAATTCGGGTCAGATTTGAATTGAGTTAGCTGGTTATCGACCGAAGGTGAGATCTGTAATGGAGCTCGAAAAAATACAATATTTTGGAAGTTGTTAGAAGGTTAATTGGTATTGTGGTGCTTGGTTGGAGTTAGAGATGGTAATAAACGAGTCCAGGGATTAAATTTTGATTCTTTCAATACAAAATTTTGAATTAGAAAAATAAATTTTTTATTTTTAATTTAAAATTTTATATTGAGCGGGCTAAAATTTAGCCAGTCTATTACCATATCCTTAGTTGGAGTCCTTCGTGATCGGACGTTTGCTCGGGAATCCTGCCCCAAAAGAATTCCGCCTAGACCCTTTAGAAAAGAAAATAAAAATGTTTAGGCCCATTTTATTTTGGAAAGAAGCTAAAGTAATCTGTAGGGGAATTCTAAATGGACACTTTAAATATGTAAGGGAACACCCCTTTTGGGAGCACACCCTTTCTTTTCTAAAATCACTGCTACCATTCTCCACTCCGAACCCCTCCTCCACGGTCTCTTCATCCCCAACTATCTTTGAACTATCTACCCCCTTCCTCTATCGCTCCTAACCTCTTTTCTATCCCCACACTCTAAAAACTAAGATGAAAAAGAGAATATATTTTTCTAAATAAAATAATGATAAATTTGTAATTAAAACCTACTTTTTAGTACGCAATTATATATTTTGGGGTATGTTTTTAGAATTTTCTTAATTTGTGGGCCTAAACTTATCCTCGGTCCTGCATCTGAAAGCCCATTGCATATCATTCATTAAAGCCCGGCACTCAATCTTCAAGCTCAACTCCTGCCTACCTTTTTTTTTTTTTTTTCCGCCTAGAATTATGCTGAAAATAGCTTATGTAACTTCACTAGTCAATTTCTCAATTTTCATTTTTTCATGATGTGCATCAAATTTCTTTTGACATTATTTTCTTTTTCATTTCATTTTTATTAATCAATTATTTTTTGTTTATTTTTTCATTTTTGAATAGTTCTTTTTATCACGATAACAACTTTTACCGCTGGTCAATTTTTGATCTGCTGTATTCAAAATTCAAAATTAGAAAAAAAATTAATTTTAATTCAAAATTTTCAATATGATTTGCAAAAAATTTTATTTTATAAATTCCATTCTCATCCCTATCTTTTTTGCGATAGGTTGTTAGCTAAAAAGAGGAAAATAAATTTATTAGTCTTTTTTTTTCCTTAGCCATTCTTTTCCAACTTAAATGTTACAAAATAAACTTTGAACTTTTGATCTTTTGTGAACTTTCTAAGACATTTGTCTTTTATTACTGGAGCGCTACTTGTGGTTCTTCAATCTAAGAAGTCTTTTCGTTCTGCAATAGTGATATTTGTACAACTTTCTTCGCATGTGTAAAAAAAAAAATAATATCAAAGCCATGCTCGTGCCTCGCATGTCCCATAGTTTATGTTAAAAAAAAAAAAAAAAAAAAAATGCATCGATGCGACTCGGGGCACATACCGCATAGTTTATTTGTGCGAATTTTAATATAATATGCAAGTATTGAATAAGATACTTAGATACAAGGGGAGTTTCTGAGTTTCTAAAGGAGTACATTTTTTTTCTAATTAGCTCACTTTATAACTATTCGGATTTTTAAAATAATACTATAAAAGGGATTCACTAGAAAAAATGGTGTGCGCCTTTGGAAACTCCATATAATTCACAAGCCAGAGCTGGCCTATTATATTGTATTACAGCTTAATGTATCATTATTCTGATTTGGACCCCAAATCTAATCAAGATTAGTATATTTACAATAAGATTTGATTAACGGGTTACGGGTGCAACTGGATTATTGTACAGGAAGTAGATCCAGTTTATGATTTAAAATTCTATACAATTCCTATGTATGCAAAATAAATAGGTTTATGTAGATAAAACCCACTGAAAGTATTCCTAGTTTGTTGTAATCACTAATTTTTTTTTTATTAACACTCTCTGTGGGAGGACTAAATAATCTAACTTGAGTGGGTTGTAGTTAGACTCAAGAGTATAAAATATAAGCTCCTATACGTATAATTGCTTTATACACGGCGCTATCTACTATTGGACCAGTATTTAAAAAAAAAAAAAAAAAAAAAAAAAAACTTTTCTAATCCAAAAAGAATAAGTCCAAGTACCCATGCTAAAAAATAACTATAAAAGTTATGAAATAAGAAATCAATGATGGATAGTTTATCTTGGAAAGATAACAAAGAGACATGTAACTATTTTTTAAGTAGTGGAAAAGATTAAGAAATATATAGCATTCAATAGATAACAAATTAATTACCAACTAAATAAGGAATCAAATTATAGAAAACAATTTTTAATCATCAAACAGATTAATGCAGAGATTTTAACATGGGAAAGTTATACTATGAATTTTGTTTTTTACAACAATTATTAGAAAACCACAATTGCTATTAAGAATTAAATATATCTATCTAACTCACTAGATAACTCTGAATTAAATCCCAACTTTTAATCACCAAAGTTATCAACCCTCATTAATTATTACAGTTATAAATTGAGAATCTATCAATAATTCTAAGAATCTAAACATCCAAAGATATTGTTGCAACAACGATATGATGCATGTCTAGCGAGAGACTTTGATACCCGATCTTGAAACACACGAACTCCTCAAATTCTCATATTCGTAAACCTTCACAAATCTTTCTTTAATTTGCTTTGCTTAAGTTGTATTGAGAGTTCCCTAAAATCCTTGAAGATTATAGCTTATTTATAGTTACTTTTTTTTGCTAATTATTTATAGATTTCTTGCTTTCCAAATAAATTCCAACACTATTTTTTAATCTCGTCCAGCCATCGTTAATCTAATGGATCAATTAACACTTTTAATCCAACCAAAATAACCAAGTCCAAGTCAAAAGTACAATATAAAATCTGCTATGTATATCCAAAAACTATTCCACTTTGCTACATAATTATCTCGTTTCATTTCACATCCAATATATTTCGTATAAATAAGGACACCAAGTGGGAATACGAATTTCAAATTATTTTTCTCTAAAAGAAATTTATTATTTATATTTCTAGGTTTCTTTTTCTTTCTTTCTTTCTTTTTTTCTTTTTTAGCCACAGCCCATGTCATTTACATTTATAACTGAATTATTCATAATTAGGTTCATGATGTTGCACATATTAAACTGGAGGATCAATTAAAATTGATAACTTATTTTTTGAAAATCTCTCTCATTCTTAGAAAAAGTCTTTTCTTTGAATAAGCGTTTCTCCAATATCAAGTCTATGAGGTTTTATTAAAAGTAGAAGGCACCGTACATAGGTTAAAAAAAAACTTTACAAAATTTTTTATTTTTCTAATTCAAAAATGTAAATAGGACGGGCTAAGAGTTAACTTTGGACCCGCACTTTCTCGCCCCTATTTACAAGGCAGAGTCGCAGATATTTGTAATCAAATTGTTTTTTAAAATTTAAATTTAAACAAATTTCGGAAACTCGTCAAATTGTTGCCTTTGTCAAGATTTTTCAAACAACTGAAGATCAAGTCAAAATGATCGAGCTGGCTATTAGTTGGACCGACATAGCTCAGCCCACAAGCTAAGCCCAGTACTACCAAACGAGCATTCAGGTTCCCCGAGCCCAGACAAATAAAGTCTCAGGCTAATTTGTGATTTAGATTTCGGCTTCCTCGTCTAAATATTAAGTGATGACTCGTAACTTCGGAACAAAAAAGAAACTCATACCAAGAGTTCATTATAGAAGATCATATAGAGTGGGAGGAGAAGCCATCATTTGCCCCTTTCGTTGTTCTAAAAGTATTGAATTAAGAGAACTTTTAAGAATTTACCATTTGCGCTTTTATATTGGTTTAGTATTGATTTTACGCTAAGTTTTAGACCGTAATGCACTAACTTCTTCCATAATATGAATGCATTATGATGCAATCCTTATCTTAGTCCTCCCTTTATGAAAATCCATTTCTTATAAAATTTTGTTTGTTTGTAATCTGTTTATGAATGATAGATCACATTTATTAGAATAAATTTCTATTTTGGATGTGCTACTATCAATAATATTTGGATGTGATGGATCATATATATATATATATATATATATATATATATATATATATATATATATATATATATAAAAGTTAGGTGTGCTACTATCAACAAAAATTTAAGAATGAGCAATTCAAAATAAAAATCCAGTCTGACCAATGTGATGTAGCCATCATAAACTATCTACAAATAACTTTTGATTTACAAATGAATCAAACAACCAAATCCTATTAAATAATAATAAATAAAAAGTAATACTCCAAAATTCGAGCTAGCTGTATTGCTTTTTGAGACCAGTGGTACCGAATAAGTCTACAGAAATCAATTTTGGACAACGAAATAACTTTCAGTTAACATAATTTTAAATCCACAAACCCAAATAACATTCGGTCTTCGCGATTATTAGTTTTGTAATATTTAGGATTTTTGGAGATTTTTCTTACGAGACCGAAAAATACTCCCAAAATTGTTAATTTAATAAAATTAAAATTATCCTTATAATTATTTCGGAATTTCGGTTCATTTATTCCTGACATCGAAATAACAAACGGATAATTTTGTAGTATTTCCCTCGTCGAGCACTATGTCCTACATAAATTTGGTAATATTTTGAAGAATGTTACACGAAACCAAAATTATTAAATTAATTAATTAATTAATTAAAAAATAAAACAGTGAATCATGTGTTCATGTGTTGTGTTGTCGTGACGGACAAAAGGGGAGTGACAGTTAGGTGGCAAAAGAGGAGTGACAGTTAGTGGTAAAGAAGGGTGAATTGGGAAGAAAAGAAAAAAATAAAAAAATAAAAAAAAATAAAAACCTCTCCCTTATCTCCCTCCCTCACTCCTTTTGCTGCACCAACTCCATTCTCACTCCCTTTGCTTACACCAACAGAAAAAAAAATAAAGAAAAAAAAAATAAAAATAAAAAGACAAGAAGAAGAAGGAATGAGTTTGAGAAATCGAAGAAATTAAAAGAAATCCGATGTAAGTAACACACTTCCTTTATTCTATTAATTATTTTTCTTTTAATTATATAATTTTCTTTGTGATTGTATTGTTTAGATGGAATTAAATGTTAGCCATTTTATCAAAATTAAGTTTCAGTTGGAAGTAGAAAATTTATTTTCTGTATGAAAATACTCACATTTATAATTGTGTATTACAATAAATTTTGCAAGTAGGTAAATAAATAAAAATATAAAATAAAAGAAAAAGGGAAAAGAAGAGAAAAGAAGAAAAAGAAGAGGAGGAAGAAGCATCAGCAAGGGAAATTTTGTGGTGGGCCGAGAGATTAGAAAGAAAAAGAAAAGAAAAAGAAAAAAAAAGAGAACTGGGCCTGGCCGAGTCCAGAAGAAGAAAAAAAATATAAAAGAGAAAAGAGAAAAAAAAATAGGGATCTGGGCCTGGCCCAGTCCAGGAGAAAATAAAGGGAAAAAAAAAGATGGGCTTGGATTTAACTTGGGCCAAAGAAATAAAAATATAGAAAAAAAATAATAACACTGGGCCGGCCAGCCCAGCTCAGTAAAAGAAAAAGAAAAAAATGAAATGAGTGGACTTGGGCCTGGTCTGGGCCTGACAGAAAAAAAAAGAAAAAATAAATAAAAATAAGTGAGAATTTAGTGGACTTAGGCCTGAGCTGGACAGAAAAGAAAAGGAAAATTAAAATAAAAATAAAAATATGAAAATGTAGGAATTTAGTAGGCTTGGGCTTGATGGATTAAATGATTGAAAGATTTGAATTGGACCTGGCTTAGATTAATTGGACATAATTGATAAATTAATAATAGTAATAAATTAGATTTTAATTAAAAGAGAAATGCATATTAATATATATGATTGAGGTAGAAATGTAATAAATACATACGTTGAGTTTAAAAATATTGCAGTATTATTGTATGATTCACTTGATTCCCAAATTGGATTATTGACTCAATTTTGATAAAATATATATTATGATATAATTGTGCATTAATATTATTAAAATGATACGGATATCTAATTCATCATTTTTGATATTATAAGTCATGTACTATGATCTTACAAGTTGCGTGCTATAATGCTACATGTCATGTGCTTTGATATTACAAGTCATGTGTTTTACATTTCATGTGCTTTGATATTATAAGTCATGTATTTTACATTTCATGTACTTTGATATTACAAGTCATGTGTTTTAAAATTACAGATCATGTATTATGATACTACATTTAATATACAGTTACGTAAATGCAAGTATGTTATCATGAATTGAAAAACAATTAAAGAAGGGTTATAAAATTTTCACGTGTATAATTCATTATGAATACGGAGATGGGAGAAACTATATGATGGATAAGAGTCTTACCATATAAGAATTGATTGTATTGTTAGGGTCGGGATTTTTTTACTGCAGCGGTCTAGGTGATTACTAGATCACCAATTGATATTTAACCAGAGTGGTATGTCCATTACTGTAATACAGTATGGAACTTGATTGTAGTGCCTAACGGCATGTCATGGTTCAGTGCCATGAATATTGTGGCCGGGTCTCTGGTATGCACGGGCACTTATACGACAATGGAGAATTACAATTTCTATAATTAAATTGGACGATGACTGAGACAAATAGAATATATGATTAAATAGATAGAGTAGTTATTGTCATGTTTATTTATTTATGCATTTATTTATGCTTGCCTTCATGTTAATTTATATATTGTCTTCATTTTAATTTATATGCACACAAACAATACTGACATAAACATGCTTATGCACACTGATTTCTGTACTATGATAGTACACAATTTCTCTTTTTAAATGTGTTACTTGCTGGGTTTAATCCCCTGTGACTGTTGAGTTGTCTAGTGCAAGAAGTAACGTCCTCCGTTTTGGGAAGTAGCTGAAAAACGGGGGCGTTACAGGGTGGTATCAGAGCCTAGATTTAGATAGAAGACCATATGACTACTGCCAAATATGAACATGTCTGTGACTCATTATTTATAATTGTTCCTTATTCTTTGATATCTATCTGCTCTAGTATCGTGCCTATCCTATCATATCAAATTTATTTGAAATGTCTATCTTTAAAATTCCATTATTGATTTATATCTTCTTCATTATAGAATAATATCAATCTAATTTTCAACCCATATGTCCCTTAGTGTCTAATGATAGAGAATTTTATGCCAACTTGCTAAGTATAAATGGATAGGGATATGATATATTGACATAAAATGGAAGGATGATTGAATTTGGAACTTGCCCTTAGGTTTCCTAAAAAAAATTATACTTGTATTTTTTTCTTGAAGATTGAGGAGATATAAATGTTGATGAATTACAATAATCAATATTTGTAGCCTTAGCTGAGTAATTATAGTTGGCGAGATTAACTAGTCAAATGAATTAGAAAAAAAAAAAAACAACCTATGGAAGAATAAGTGTAAAAATATATAGAAAAAAAACTTAGAAGGTTGAGATTTTATAGAATTAGTTAAGTAGAAGGTAGAGGACAAGAAATTGATAATGAACTAAAATATATATATATATATATATATATATATATATATATATATATATATATATATATATATATATATATATATATATATATATTATCAAACCAGAATATGGCATTATATCTTATTACTCAAGTTAAATTTATCTTTCCAAATGATCGTCTTATTCCACTACTTTTTGTTGATAATTTCCATTATATATTTTGTATCTTCTATCTGAATATTATCAAAATTCGATTCATATCTTGAGCCTTTATACATCACACGTCTTATTGAGTCGGCGAGGCAATTGTAAAGAGATATTCTCTGGCACCAGCAATTGCAGTTGCTTGATAAGAACGTGTGATTGAATTATGTAGTCATGAATTCACTTTTATCTTATATCCCTACCATTTATAGTCTTGTTATTTCGGTATTGTAATAGTTTTGATTTACTTTCTCTTATAAAATCCATTACAATATGTAATAGGACCCTACCCTAGGAATGGACTCTATAAAAAGTATTGGCCACTTGTATCTTTTCCATTACTTAATTATGATGGCGTGGCATACCAAATTGGTAGCAGTTATTCCTGATTAAACTCTGTCTTAGTTTTGTATTCATTCACCTAAATAAAGTTTCAAGAATCCTGTCTATCCATTATCATTCCTAAAAAAAAAAAAAAAAGAAACCGTTCATGATGTATTTTGTATATTATAATTGAGAAAGCACTTAGGTAAAAATGCAGAGTAGTGAATTTATCAAAAGTATATTTGAGATTGGGCCTAAATTATGAGAAGGACATCAGGATAAAGTACCCATACTTTTTCTCATGATCAGGTATGTCAATTGAATTTATTTTTATATCAGTAGGTATCCGTGAATGCAAACACATTTTTTAATTTGGAATTTCGAGGACGAAATTCTTTTGTTAGGTGGGTAGAAAGTAATACTCTAAAATTCGAGCTATCTGTATTGCTTTCTTGAGACCAGTGGTACCGAATAAATCCACCGAAGTCAATTTTGGACACTGAAATAACTTTCGGTTAACATAACTTTAAATCCACAAACCCAAATAATATTCGGTCTTCTCGATTATTAGTTTTGTAATATTTAGGATTTTTGGAGATTTTTCTTACGAGACCAAAAAATACTTCCAAAATTGCTAATTTAATAAAATTAAAGTTATCCTTCTAATTATTTCGGAATTTCGGCTCATTTATTCCGGATATCGAAATAACAAATGGATAATTTTGTAGTATTTCTTTCGTCGAGCACTACGTCCTACATAAATTTGGTAGTATTTGGAGAATGTTATACGAAACCAAAATTATTAAATTAATTAATTAATTAATTAAAAAAATAAAACAGTGACTCATGTGTTCATGTGTTGTGCTGTCGTGACGAACAAAAGGGGAGAAAGGAAAAGGTGGCAAAGCCGGGTGAACTGGGAAGAAAAGAAAAAAATAAAAAAAATAAAAAAAATAAAAACCTCTCCCTTATCTCTCTCCCCCACTCTCTTTGCTGCACCAACTCCATTCTCACTCCCTTTGCTGCACCAACAAAAAAAAAATAAAGAAAAAATAAAATAAAAATAAAAAGAGAAGAAGAAGGAGAAGGAACGGGTTTGATAAATAGAAGGAAATTAAAAGAAATCTGACGTAAGTAACACACTACCTTTTTTCTATTAATTATTTTTCTTTTAATTATATAATTTTTCTTTTTGATTGTATTGTTTAGATGGAATTAAATGTTGGTCATTTTGTCAAAATTAAGTTTTGATTGGGAGTAGAAAATTTATTTTTGGTATGAGAATACTCACATTTATAATTGTGTATATTACAATAAATTTCGCAAGTAGGTAAATAAATAGAGATAAAAAATAAAAGAAAAAGGGAAAAGAAGAGAAAATAAGAAAAAGAAGAGGAGGAAGAAGCAGCAGCAAGGAAAATTTTGTGGTGGGCCGAGAGATTAGAAAGAAAAAGAAAAAAAAAAGAAAAAAAAGGGAACTGGGCCTGGCCCAGCCCAGAAGAAGAAAAAAAATAAAAGAGAAAAGAGAAAAAAATAGGGATCTGGGCCTGGCCCAGTCCAGGAGAAAATAAAGGAAAAAAAAAGATAGGCTTAGGCTTAACTTGGGCCAAAGAAAAAAAATATAGAAAAAAAGCCCAGCCCAGTAAAAGAAAAAGAAAAAGAAAAAATGAAATGAGTGGGCTTGGCCCTGGTCTGGGCCTGACAGAAAAGAAAAGAAAAATAAAATAAAAATAAGTGAGAATTTAGTGGGTTTTGGCCTGAGCTGGACAGAAAAGAAAAGGAAAAATAAAATTAAAATAAAAAATGAAAAATTGGGAATTTAGTAGGCTTGGGTTTGATGGATTAAATGATTTGAATTGGACCTGGCTTGGATTAATTGGACATAATTGATAAATTAATAATAGTAATAAATTAGATTTTAATTAAAAGAGAAATGCATATTAATATATATGATTGAGCTAGAAATGTAATAAATGCATAAGTTGAGTTTAAAAATAATGCAGTATTATTATATGACTCACTTGATTCCCAAATTGAATTATTGACTCAATTTTGATAAAATATATATTATAATATAATTGTGCATTAATATTATTAAGATGATACGGATATCTAATTCATTATTTTTGATATTATAAGTCATGTACTATTGTAGACACCTTAAAATAAATAAATAAATAAATAAATTATTAAAAAAGAAAAAGGAAAGAAAAATAAAATTGAAAAAAAAATTAGGGGGATTTTCCCCCGCGGGAGGAATCCCGCGGTTGCACCCGCGGGAGACTCCCGCGGGTTGCACCCGCGGATGCCTCCTGCGGGAGCGATCCCGCGGGTGGGCACCCGCGGGAGCGATCCCGCAGTTGCCAACCGCGGGTTGTTTTTCGTTTATTTATTTCGTATTTATTTCGCTGATATCTCGTGATCCGATTTTTCAGGGATAATTTGAGCCGGATTTCGAGCGGATTCGGTCTATAAAAGAAAGAAATTGAGTCAGAGAAGGGACTTTTTGGACGATTTGGGGCAAGCTCGTGAGATCAAGGAGCGAAGTAGAGTCATTCTCTTCCCGGTCAGACGGTCAACGGAGTGCACCAGCGAGGCTCCATCGCCACCCGAACCATAAAAAAAAGGAAATAAATCAATATTTCCGTTCTTGTAATTCCTCAGATTTTTATAAATCTCAATATTTTCGTTGTAATCAAACAATTTTACAATGGTAGGAAAGATCCAAATTTTGAGCAAACAACTATGATCGTACAAGTTACGTGCTATAATGCTACATGTCATGTGTTTTGATATTACAAGTCATGTATTTTACAATTCATGTACTTTGATATTACAAGTCATGTATTTTACATTTCATGTGCTTTGATATTACATGTCATGTGTTTTAATATTACAGATCATGTGTTATGATACTACATTTCATGTACAGTTATGAAAATGTAAGCATGCTATCATGAATTGAAAAACAATTAAAGAAGGGTTATAAATTTTTCATGTGTATAATTCATTATGAATACGGGGATTAGAGAAACTATATGATGAATAAGAGCCTTGTCGTATAAAGATTGATTGTATTGTTAGGGTCGGGATTCTTTTACTGCGGCGGCTTGGGTGATTACTTGATCACCAATTGATATTTACCCATAGTGGTATGTCCGTTATTGTAATACAGTACGAAATTTGATTGTAGTGCCAGCGGCATGTCATGGTTCAGCGCCATGAACATTGTGGCCGGGTCCCGGATATGCACGGACACTTATATGACAATGGAGAATAGCGCTATCTTATCCATTATTACAGTTTATATAACTAAATTGGACGATGACTGAGACCAATAGAATATATGATTAAATGGATAGAGTAGTTATTGTCATGTTTATTTATTTATGCATTTATTTATACTTGTCTTCATGTTAATTTATATGTTGCCTTCATGTTAATTTATATGCACACAAACAATACTGATATAAACATGCTAATGCACACTGATTCATGCGCTATGATAGTACACAATTTCTCTTTTTAAATTTGTTACTTGCTGAGTTTAATCCCCTGGATTTTGAACCCAGATTTGGAACGTGAAGAAGGGGATCTAGCCCCACTTGAAGACCTGTACTTCGTTGGACAGATCGAGTGACAATAGGCAAGTGAAGTATCCCTAGAGAACTTTTGTATATTTGTTTATATTTTTTTTTTTGTCTGGGCATTACTTGCTCTTTTGATTCTTTTGCATTTATATTTAAAGCAGTGTGCCATTTTATATAATGAAATTTTTGTATAAATAAAATCTTTTCAGTTTCAGACATGTTATTTATTTATCTGATTGTGACAGTAGTTACAGTTATTCCAAGATCATGTGACTGTTGGGTTGTCTAGTGCAAGTAATAAATAACGTCCTCCGTTTTTAGAAGTAGCTGAAAAACGGGGGCGTTATATAAAATTCACTAACATTAAAAATAAAATCAAATCAAAGTTATGAAGATTTTGATTTGATTTCGAGCAAGATTTGACGATCGAGAAATGATAAATAAAATTAATAACAAGATAATAAATCCTTAATTCTTTCTTAAGGACTACTCAAATTACATGTTCTTACATCTTGACACTGAAACAAAGGTAACTAAATTAACGCAAACCAACTCATAAATGATGAGCACCACAATTCCAAACACACACCCAAAAAAAAAAAAACAAACTACGCACATATATTATAGCAAATCAAGGCCAATACAATTTTAGACCGTCCATTCTAGTGCTCGACTTCTCCTCCTTCATTGGCCCGCTTGAAGATCAGGGCCTGCGCCGCGGCGGCCCGGTCGGAGACAATGGCAGCGGCGAACGCGTCCTTCACCTGCTGGGGACTGAAGGAGTACCCCTTGCAGGCCAGGGAGTTGAGGAGGGCTGCTGTGCCCTCGCGGTACAGGGCCCCCATTCCGTCGGTCCGCGTGTTCTTCAGGGCATCCAGCAGGGTGATGTATTTCTTCCCGAACGCCGCATCACAGGCTGCACCGAAGGACTGGTCGACGGTGCTCCAGTAGCCGAAGATCGCAAAAATGGCCCCCGGGTGCGAGATCCAGTAGCTGCATAAAGATAAATTGGAAATTCCACATGCATCAGGCTACGGCTTTATATACGATTGAAAACTAATTAAATATCACAACTATTTAGCGTGCATAGCACGTGCCAAAAATCTTTAGCGCTTAAATTATAGATAAATACCTGCAAGATCCAGGGGCGAAAGGCGGAACGGTAGTGGGATCGGGGATCGGTGGGGTGGGTGTCACGGGGTGTGTGGGAGTAGGGGTAACCGGAGTCGACGGAGGGTTGATGATGGCCGGAGGAGAGTGGCTTGAGGGCGTGGGGTAGTACCCTCCGCCTCCGTGTGACGGTGTGCTTGGAGTTATCGGAGCCGTCGGAGTGGGCTCGGGGTTCCCTGGGCTGCCGTGTGACGGTGCAGGCTTGCCGGAGCTACCGTGAGATGGTGTAGGCATGGCGTGGCCACCTCCATGGTGCGACGGAGTCGGGCAGTCGCAGTCCGGCTTCAGAACGGTTCCTATAAGAACATCGGAAGTTGCATTGTCACAAATTTTAAAGGAACTACACCCATTTCGCTTATCAAATACTAACTTTGTTTCTTTATGTTATGTTTCGTTAAAGTCTGATTAAAGTCTGATTAGTAGAACGTAGAAAGTTAATTTTTTTTTTTTATTATTAAAATTGGTGGGCTAGTGCCCGAACACAGAAAGTCATTGCGCCCACCATCTTTATCTCGAGGAAAAACAAGAACATGACTTTGTTGTCCTATTCCTTTTATGTTATGTTTCGTTTAACCGTGAACAGTATCTTACACTCTCTAGTTCTCTTTAATAGTTAGATATTATAAGCAGATATTTGGTGAAAAGAGAGTATACCCTCGAGACTCCTACAGTGAATAGGAGCAACCAAGCTCTGAGACACCAACCCAAACAGCAGAAAGCAAACCAACAAGCTCCTCTCCATGATCCCCCGAGCTCGACAAAAAGAACAGAAGAAGCAGAAACTAACAAGAGAGGAGATTGTATTACCGAGCTCTTCAAGCAAAGCAGAGGGGGAGTAAGCGAGTATAAATACACATACAGACAGTAGATAGTAGCTAGCTAAGGACTGTTGACTGTTGCATAGGGTGATGATCCCGTGAGATGCAGTGCAGCGTCCAGCTCACATTCAGCCGTAGATTGAACCCACTGCATTCATGAGCATAAATTACTGAGAGTTGGATGGTTGGTTGAGTTGATGCAGTTAGCATTTATACTCTCTCTCTCTCTCCCTCCCGCCAAAAATTTCCCACATCAATGCATGAATACAACGCTACATTTCATCGGCTATTGGATGCACATTGATGAGATTCCGTAATTGATACGATAATTTAAGTTTGGAGTAGCTAGCGATGATGAAACTTATACATACATTGCTGAATATATAGTGATCTACAATTTTCACTCTTGCCCATTAGATTTGCATTTCAAATTTTCGAGGGTGGGAAATTCTCTTTTCGCATGACAAAACTTCTTAAAAATTTAAAATACTGTCATTGTTTTCCATCGCTGTTCTCTTGTTAGAACCAAAGAAGATATTTTTTTTGTGCTATTTAAATATTAAGAAAGCACATCTCCCACAAACTCATCGATTTCCTAACTCTCTAAAATTATTACATTCGCATTTATCAAAAAGTTAGAAAGAATTTTAAATTCTTCGATTCACTGTGACTCACTGTGACAAGTGAAATTAGGATTTAGAGTTTGAATTTTTTAAAGTAAATAGAAAAATTACATCTCCTACAAACTCATTGATTTCTTGACTCTATAAAATTTTTTACATTTGTATTCCTTAAAAAATTAGGAAGAACTTTAAATTCTTCGATTTACTGTAACAAGAGAAATTAGGATTTAGAATTTGAATTTTTTGAAATAAATAGAAAAATTCAACATGCAATTGGTGTCAAAAAACAAATCTTATATACAGATTAATATTATTCTTAATTTTTCATATATTTTTATTTACAATTAATTGTTACTAATTTTCTTTTATTGGCATGACGGTCAATCACTGATCGGGTATTAACACCCGACCAATTTTAATCTTGGTTGGATATTAATACATGACTATAAAATTTTTAGCTCGGATATGAATATCCGACTCAGACAAAACGGAGTAAAAGGTTGGGCCTAGAGGTGGATGGTGATGCTTGAGGAGGTGAGTGAGGTGAGTGGCTATAGAGTTGAAGGTGACGGTGAAGACGGGCGGACAGAAGAGAGGCTGCAGAGCAGCCTATTTGCACAGGGAGAAAGTTACTTAGGGGTCCTCGGTTTGTGAATAACGAAGTGTCCTTGTTAGGAATGCATGATCTTACTGAGAGATCAATGCCATGAGTAAACATGCGGCGGTCCTGCGCATTTGACTCGTCACCTCCTGTGGGCCCTGGTGACTGGATGCGTCACTCTTCAACCGGTGAAGTTGCATTGGTTAGCAATAAGGAGAAGAAAAAGGGAAATAAAATAAAAATGAAGAAGATAATTGCAAATAATAATAATAATAATAAAATCTCTAATAAATATACAGATCCAACGAGTCAAGGGGCCATGTCATAATCAGAGACCTCTTCAAGAAGTGCTTTTTCTCGTGGGTTTTAAATGAAGTCCAACAATGAAGTGGTTGAGTGCATGTTACGTGCAATTCAATGCATGCGCGTCATGGGAACGGTATAGAGCTCGATTTAGAGCCGGGGCGATCTATCCACCTAGCAAATTTTATTATATTAATTAAATGAGTTTATAGCTAATTTAAATTATCTGAATTGTAATTTATTTATATTATTTTTAATTATTTTTTTTCAAAATATTTTTTTCAATTATAATCTAAATTTTATATGGATTTAACTTTTGTTTAACCTTCCACCAAATAAACACAAAATTAACTGTTTTTAATATATACAATATTTGCATTAATTTGATGGAATGGCAAATAAATCAAAAAAATCTATGAAATTTAATTCTAAAGAAAAATATGGAGGCTAAGGTCATGATCCTAAAAAATTTTTGATAAATAAATAATTATAAGAGTACTATTATTTTACCGTTAACTTATTTACCTGAGTTGACAGCTCATTTAGAGTAACCTTATATATTATTTATTATATTTAAGACTTTATGTAATATAATACTGAAGATTAAGTACCCACCATTTATACAAAAAAATAAAATAAAAAAATAAATAGAGAATTTAAGTGTTTGAATTAAGAATTATGCGGTTGCTAGACTCTAGTAAATACAGCCCGTAATCGTGCTGGTATATGTTTGACAATCGCATTTATATGACAGTGACTTATCATCGTGTCTACTGTCTCCACAGCCTGTACTGGTCCAGTTACGTACACTCGTACGTAGCTCGCTTAGCTCATTTCTGCTGGCTTCTTGCTCTTGCTTATTATTTTGTTTAGTTTTTCTTCAGCTATTAAGCTTCATCAATGGGGTGTCTCAATTACAGTAAGTGCCGTTGCATGTGCCGATAAGTGCGAGCCTGCGATAAAGATAGTTGTAACGCATCCGCATTCCGAGATACGGGCAATATATCAGAAATAAATATGCCAAGTCTAAAATATTTTTAATAAATTGAATATTTCCGCCACAAACTTATATACATATACAAAAAAAGAATAATAGAAAGACAACAAGCAATCTTTTTTATTCTAACAAAATATTAATTCAATTATGAAAAGATCCAAAGAATGATAATACTTACTACAACTTTAAACTTCGAGTATTAAAAATAACAAACTAAAGTGCATGAGATAGTATGAAAGAATAAAATAAATAAAGATCCCTAAATGATACCTTACAACAGAATCACTATTGATTATCTGTTAATCCCTCGAAATGTTATTCCAGCTGTGGTGGGTCTGTATTCTTCAGTATCCTGTAAATTATCTGTGCATGCCAAATCAGAATCGTTAGAACGACTTAGTAAGTATTACAAGAGAAAAAATAATAATACACATACACACTATATTTATGTATAAATAAAATATCAAACTAAATTAAATAATTAAATCATGATAGTATCAATAAAATCTAAATCCTGAAGAGAATATGAAATATGAATTTAAATTATAATTGTATTGGAACAAAAAAGATTATTGGTTGTATTCTTATTAATTTTTCTGTACATATGTGTATGATTTTGTGGTAGTAACATTCAATTTATTAAAAATATATTAAGCTTGGCGTATTTATTTTTGATATGTCGCCTAGCGCTATCCGTATCTCGGGATGCGGGGCATTACAATAGTTAAAACTTTTGTTTATCTTTTTATTATTATTTACAATTGTATTTGAAACCATATAGAAGTAGAGATTAATCAAGAATGCATATCCATGTAATGTGGAATGTTTGATAAATAACTGATCTAGTATTAGGAGTTATTAATAATTGTTGTTTTATAGATCACGATACTAATCAAAAGGAGAATGAATGGAATTGCTTTTCAACTTAATTATAGTTTGAACATTATAGATAATGAATACAAATGCAGATTAGAAGATACCCCTCTCGCACGACATATTTTATGTTCCTCATCAAGAGCAATTAAGATCCTAGAAATGGTTGTCTTTATCGAAGTATTCAAGGTGACTGCCGAGCTTAGCATTGTTAAACTTTATTAGGTCCCAATATAAATGCTTGAGTTAATTTAGTTCAGCCTTGGGCAGACTACGTCTTCGTGAGCATGCATTAGATTTTAAGAATAACTAAATCTAACCGGCACAAGATCTTAAAATCTAGGTTCTATTACCATATAAAAGATACATAAACGTGTCCATAACATATATAAGCAAATACATGATAAAGCATACAAGTACGACACACCATTAGTGCCCTTATTTTATATTAGTGTTACATATTCAAACTTTGGACTGTGTATCGTACTTGCACTCTTTAGCTTTAGCTTGTATATGTTTATTCTGATATGAACATGTTTATAAATTTCTTAAATGGAAATAAAATCTATATCTCAAGATCATGTGTCTGTTGCATTAAGTTATTCTTATCTAGCTTGCTTATTTAAGCCCTTATGTATACTATTTTTCCTTCGTAAGTATCCACCAATGTTTAAAATAACGATGACGTTAACGTAACGTTTTTTTTTGTTAGGTTATGTAGCAAATAACGTAACGCATAACGTAGGTTACGCAATTTTCTATTTATTTAATTAAAATAAATATAAAACTGTTTGTGAATAAATCCTAGCAGGTCCAAAATATTGAAAAATCACAGGTTAATCACCTAATATATTGAAGCATTTCCGAATAAATCCTAGCAGAGCCGAATAAATCCTAGCAGGTCCAAATAAATCCTAAGCTAAACCCTTAGAACTATCATTCTCCAAGTTTTTGGAACATTTTTGCCTATTCTATCTGCATGACAACAACTTAGACATCTTTCCATGGCTGTTTGCAAATTCAATTCCCAGTTTGGCATAATTTGTTAACTTTTAACTATTATACATATTACATACTATCTATGCTGAGAAGATAACAAATTATGTGATTAACAAGGTGCTTCTGACTGTCTATCAGTTTTGAACAGTGACACGAAGGCAACAAGTAAACAAGTTATGCATGATCAAGACATATCAAGCTCAAGTCCTACCATGATCTACATGTGCTGAGCAATCAACTTATCTCAAAATCAAAAAACAACAACTTCACTCTCCAGTTCAACAGTTCCCGGAAATAAATTCATGGGACAGTTAAAAAAAAAAAAGAAAAAAATGAGGAGAAAAAAATTGGCCGCACTAATTTACTCATGAATTTTGTAAAACAATAATTAAATCATGAATTTCTCCTAAAGTCCATGAAATCAATTAAACAGTTGGAAAAAAATTGGAGATTGAACTAAGGTTTACGAAATCTAACCTCACCGGAGCTCGGGACTCACGGAGAGCTGCAGGGGACCTCGGAGAAGAAAAAAATTGAAAAACCTTTGCCGGAAAGGTCGCCGGAGTTTGAGGCGGAGGTCGGTTGCTTTGAAGAGAGTCGCCGGGAGATGATGCGGATGATCGGAGCCTCGGAGATGCTGCGGATGATCGGGAGGATGATCGGTGTTGGAGGAGGATTTGGTCGGGAACGTCGCCGGAGGAGAATCGAGGAATCGGAATAAGGAGGAGAATCGCGAGCGAACGAAATTAGGGTTTTTTTTCCCCTCTCAATTTCCCTGGCTCGACACTTTTATATGTTTCTAAGTATGTAAATAACGTACGTTACGTTACGTTATAAAATAACATAACGTAACGTACGTTATTTTAGAAAAAACGTGCGTTATGCAACACTACGTTATTTTCTCCTGTTAAGGAGCGCAACTGCTTTCGTTACGCTCCGTAACGCGTTACGGAGCGCGTTTTTTTCAACACTGGTATCCACTAGCAACACACTCCATTTCAGAAAATAGGGTGTTACACACGGTGGTAGGCCCATGTATGTTGCCTCCTCGCTGCTATCATACGTGGCAAGTAGCACGTGAACTACTGAAAATTTGACTTAGCCACTACCCATAAATGGTCATCCGATCCCGGACGCCCCTTTAGAGCAACCTGCATTTTAATGTTTTTCTCTCTTCATATCTTGTAAGAACTTGTGATTCCTTTTACACCTTCTTGTGTCACTTTATATCTTGTTCGATATCTTTTTTGGAAAAAAGAAGTAAGAGTCACTTGAGATCAAAACTTGCATATTTGTTCTTGAGAAAGAAATAAAAGAGAAAAGCTTCAACTTTTAAATTCTTAAGTATTCAATCTTATTCAAGTTCTGAATTTTTATGATTTTGTGTTCCTGTACTCTTTCACACCATATTAAGATCATCCATTTAAATTCTTGCTTGTGCCCAACTCATCTTACTTAGATCTCATCCACTATTTGTGCTTTAATTTTATACATTAGCCCCCTAAGAGCTTGTAATTAGAAACTTGTTTTACAATGAATTCTCCAAACCCATTAAGATTTGGTTGAAGTCTCAGTAGTCCTTGGTGAAAGTTTTCAAGCAATAATTTTTTAAAGCTCCTACTGTATGACAAAATTAATATTTGATGAACAGAGAAAAAAAAAAAATCTTATTACTAGCTTAAGTGAGAAATGTATGTTAGAGTAGTTTTGGGACTATTGAGGTATAATCATAAATGGAAACAAAATACATGGATAGTAGAAATTCGAAATGATGGATCAATAGATAGACGAGATACGTAGACAATCGATGTACACTCGCAAATGAAAAGTTTTTGGAGCAATCATATGTGGGTAAAGCTTTGCTTTAGATAGAATAAAAAATAGTGAAGAATTTTACTAAAAACAAAATACTGATGAATTAAAATAGAAAGCCAAAGTCAATATCCAGTAGTTTAAGCTTTTGTGTACAAATTGTTTCCTGCATATACTTAAAGCTTATTATGCTTCCTACAATATGCTCCTCTCCTCATTTATTCGGAGAACAATAATTATAAAACTCTTTCCACTCTCATTTATCGTCTATTTGAGCACATTACTTTGATCAGTGAACCCACCTTTCTCAATCAGAACACAAAAAGAAATAACAAACTTGTAATTTTTTATAATTTTAGAAAATGATCTTATTGAGCAAAGTGATGCGCTCAAATAGAATTTCCCTTCTCGGACCCTGCACATTTTCTTCCCTAGGCAAACTTACTAGTGAGAGGAATGAAAGACTTCAAAATGATATATATATATATATATATATATATATATATATATATATATATATATATATATATATATATATATATATATATATGAAGAAACAGTAACACTTAAATCTCAAATTTAATATATAGGTTTAATCTACTCCAATTAACATTTAATAAAAAACAAAAATTACAAAAGAAAACTAATAAAGAAACTCCTTGTAAAAGACAATCGGTATAATAAGAAAAATTAAAAATAATTTATAATTAACAATAGATTCCTCCTTCAAATAAACTAGTTATCATTATTTTATAAATTTATTAGAATCATTATAAACTATACTAAATCTAGTCTCATATCCGATATGAGACTAATCGAAATAAGAGTATTAGAAAAATTCTATTCTCATTTATAGTAGTTTCGTTTTTTTTCTTTCCATATTAAAGGATTAAACAATTGGAATAGGTATTAAGGTAAAATGATTATCCAAGCAGATAAAAGGACCAAATTTTTTTTTCCTTCTTGTAGAAAGATTCAACTTTCATCTCAATTTTTCTTTATCGGCAAACTACCAACAAGAAATTGAATCCGCTTGTGTAGATACTAAAAAAATTAAAATAATAATAATAATAATAATAAAATATATATAAAATAATAATTAATATATATAATAATAATAATAATAATAATAATAATAATAATAATAATAATAATAATTAAAAAAAAAAGGGAATGCGGGACAACCCGCGGGAGGAATCCCGCGGGTGCCCAGCACCCGTCCCGCGGGTGGGAACCTGCGGGAGATCTCCCGCGGGTGCCTCCCGCGGGAGCGATCCCGCGGGTGCCTCCCACAGGAGCGATCCCGCGAGTAGGCACTCGCGGGAGCGATCCCGCAGGTGCGCACCGCGGATTGTTTTTCATTATTTTCCGTTTATTTATTTCCTATTTATTTCGCTGAAATCCCGTGATCCGATTTTTCAGGGAGGATTCGAGCCGGATTTCAAGTTTCCTCGGTTTATAAAAGACAGGAGCTGACTGCAGAAAAAGGGTTTTTGGACGATTTTGGGCGAGCTCGTGAGATCGAGGAGCGGAGCAGAGCCATCCCCTTCCCGGTCAGACGGGCAACGGAGTGCACCAGCGAGACTCCATCGCCACCCGAACCCACATAAAAAGGGAACAAATTAATATTCCCGTTCTTATTATTTCTCGATATTTTTTGTAATTCTTAGTTTTCTTTTGTAATCAAATAATTTTGCAATGGAAGGAAAAATCCAATTTTCGGGCAAACAAGAACTGGCGACCACAGTGGGAGCCTCTCTGTTCACAACAGAGAATATGGTGGTGCAGTCTGACTTGGTAGCGATCGGATCTATTGTTGAAACGCTGGTCGTAGAAGTCGACCAGCAAAAATATGAAGAATTTCTTTCTTCCTCTGATTCAGAGCCTAGGCGTCATTGCCGGACGACGATGAAGAAAGGTGAGGCGTCATCGCCCACCGGAAATCAAAAGGCGTCATCGCCTATGAAAACTTACGAGGCGTCATCGCCCGTTGAAACTGACAAGACGTCACCGTCTGTCAAGTATACGACGATATCACCCGTTCCAAAGTCAAGCCAAAAGTCAAACCAAACTCTAACCCGCTCCCAAAAGAGAAATCTGAGGCGTAAAACTCAACGAGCACGCCTCAATCATACAGGAAGGGTTGCAGAAAACTCCGGGACGGTAAAAAATTTCGGAGCAAACCTACGGATGGAGCCACGGGTTGTATCCCACGGAAGCAACCCCGGTGCAAACCCGCGGGTGGCAACCGCTGGTTGCCACCCGCGGCTTGCAACCGCGGGTGCCAACCGCGGGTTGCCACCCGCGGCTTGCAAACGCGGGTGCCAACCCGCGGGTGGCAACCACGAGTTGCCACCCGCGGCTTGCAACCGTGGGTGCAAACCTGCAGTTGCAACCGCGGGTTGCATCCCGCAGATGCAACCGCGGGTTGCACCCCGTAAATTTCACTTCACGGAAACAACGATGTGTTACGTTCAATGAACACAACTCTCATGTCTCTTCGAGCACGCCTATGGTGAGCACGCAACATACACCAAGTATTTTAATCTCTCTAGCAGAGGCGCGCGGACTCACACAACTACTTAGGCCAGTGTGCACTCCAGAAGAATCCGTAGAAGGGTTGGAGAACAATTTAATGCTGGAAAAGAGTTTAGCACTGAAATATTGCAAACTCTCCAGTATTATAAACCGAATTTGTGACGCAAGAGGCGTAAAGATGCAAATGGAGATGATAAGGTACCTCAAGATTTGAGAAATTACCTCAATTAGAAGAAGAACTCCTCACAAAATATTCCTCACTGCCAATGCGAACAGTTAATCTCAACTGTTCTATCAAGCTGCAAATGCAACTCAAAAAGATCAGTTTTTGAGCGGATCACCGAACCTAAAAGAATGCGAACGGTGAAAAAGGTGTGCTCGGAAACCGATCTGCCTGCTGCCTCATCACATATGGTTAATAAAGGCAAAAACGTGGTCGGAAACAACCCTTCATATAAGAAAATCACTCCAGGGTCAAAAGGAGTTTCTATCGAATCAGAGGGCGTGCACTTAGAAGAAGTCTCTAGAAGGTTTGAGAGACAAGAAAAACGTCTCGAACAGTAAGAGGAGACTATAGAAAAAATGAAACAATTATTAATTGAGTTGTTAGCTCAAACTAGAAAGAACCAATCCTCGTCGTCCGTTTCTGGTCGGCAGAAAGGAAAACGACCCATCCAAATAAATGAAGACAGCGAGGACGAGGATGAAGAAGTACCTTCTCATTCAAGAGAGAAAGAGGAAGTGAAGGTTATCATCAATCCTCACATAGAAAAAATGGAGAAGATGGAGAATAAACTACAAGCTCTTCTTCATCGAAAGAAACTGCAAGAGGTGGGGGTAGTCCGTCCCTATCCCATAGAATGGGAAACCGTACCTTATTCTGCAAAATATAAACCGTTGAATCTTCAGTCATTCGACGGTAAAGGTTTGCCGCAACAGCACATGTTTTACTTTCTGTCGCAGACAGGACACCTCATGGGGAATGATCCGACTCTGACTAAGATATTTGCGAGCACTTTAATAGGGCCTGCATTTACCTGGTTTATGCAGTTACCCCAAGGAACAATTAAATCATGGGCCGATGTAGAATGTGAGTTCTTAGCCCGATTCTTTGAAGATGATACTGAAGTCTCTATACTATCCTTGCTAGCAGCGAAGCAAGAGGAAGGCGAAACTGTCAAAACTTATGTCGAGCGGTTCCGAGAACTTTCTGTTCGATGCCCACATGGCATGACGCAGGACACGCTTGTGGAAACCTGCAGGCACAACTTGTTGACCGATATCGTAGACAAGATGGGCTCGGTCGAATCCAAATCATGGAAAGATCTGCTTAAGCAGGGTGAACAGGCTGAAAATATACTTCAACGCCTCGAAAAACAGCAGTCTGCAACTGGAGGCAGTACAAATGAACCTCCATTCTATTTTTCCCGTTCAAAAGGGAAAGATATAATGGTAATGGTGGTAGAAAGTACACCGAAGCAGAAAGCATGGCCAACTATAAGCAACACAGCAAAGTTGCCCATGCTTCAAAAGCAGTATTCGTTCAAGGATGAACATACTACTACTATATTCAATCTGATTAACAAACGCAAAATGCTTAAGTTGCCGGGGAGTAAGAGGTCGGAAGAGGTAGGGAAGACTAACGATCTGAAGTATTGCCTGTACCATCGGATTGTAGGTCACCCTACAAAGAATTGTTTTATCTTAAAAAATAAAATTCAAGCGTTGATTGATGCTGGAGCAGTTCAGCTCAAAGCTGAACAAAAAAGGAGTTAGAGCTACCTCAGACATATTTAATGTGGGCGGTCTAAAGGTACCACTTGGGCTCACAACATTCCAAAGACGAGCTCAGAGCGGTTAATTTAAACCCCCATAACTTAAAAAAAAAAGATAAAAAAAATGGACTACCCAACGCCGACAAGGCAATGGGAAGAGAATAAATTTCTCGCAACCCCATCATGCTGGGGGTAAAAAGTATGAACTGCCCAATGCTGTCAAGGCAACGGGAAGAGAATAAATTTCTCGCCAACCCCACCATGCTGGGGGTAAAAAGCATGAACTGCCCAATGCCGTCAAGGTAACGGGAAGAGAATCAGTTTTTCGCCAACCCCTTCATGCTGGGGGTAAAAGTATAAAATGCCAAACGCCGCTAGGGCAAGGAGAAGAGGAAAAGTTTGGTATTTAAACCCAAAAAAAACCCTCGACAACTCACCATACTGAGGATAATAGCATGGCTAGCCCAACTCAAACGGTAGTTTGTAAAAACAAATCAAACCCGTTGATAGTTGGGGGTTTGCTAAAAATCCCACGACAAATCTGTCATAACAGTATTCTTATCCAAATATAAGGATACGTCACTGCCCTAAGCCGCAAAGGCAAAGAGAAGAGGAAAAGTTTGGCATTTAAGCCCAAACAAAATTCTCGATAACTCACCATGCTGAGGGGAATAGCATGGCTAGCCCAACTCAAACGGTAGTTGGTAAAGCCTAATCAAATCCGTTGATAGTTAGGGGTTTGCTAAAAATCCTAATCAGATAAATCTCTTGTCACGTTAAGATTTCACCTCTGACAATAAAACTTTTCTCGCCATTTTTTCCCAGCAGAGCAAGTGACCCTCCAAAATATTTGTCAAGTTAAAATCATACCTCTGACATCATAATTCAAAATCAAATAAGATAAAATCCGATTAAATCTCCTGTCATGTTAAGATTTCACCTCCGACAGAAAAGAAAATTCACACTTCATCAAGTCCAACATTACAACCTCTGATGAACTTTCTTTTGATGTTGTTAAGTTAAAAGTCACCTCTGACGAAAATTATCTCCCTATCAAGTTAACAGTTATCTCTGATAGTCCGATTTTAAGGTTAAATACGTTAACCGTCACCTTTGTTTAGTCAGCTTGTCCCTATCACGACCAGATCCTCTGAATAGGTTGAGCTCCAAGACACGTTTAAAGTCACCTCTGTCTTTCACTGATCCGTCATACTAGATGTCACTGAACGGTTAGGATTAAAATGAACACGTTAACATGATACCTCTGCTTGACTTAAAATAAGCATGTTAACATCATACCTCTGCTGAGCATGTTAAAATCATACATCTGCTTGTTATTGAATAATTGAATATGTTAACAGTTATCTCTATCTACTAAATCCTTTAAAAGGTCTAATAGCCAAAATTAAAAAATCTAAAGTGTTTCGAAATTCAGTACGGCTCAATACAGAACTTCGAAAATTTTAGAAGGGGTTATGTAGATACTAAAAAATTTAAAAAAAAAATAATAATAATAAATATATAATAATAATTAATATATATATATATAATAATAATAATAATAATAATAATAATAATTATTATTATTATTATAAAAAAAAGGGGAACGCGGGACAACCCGCGGGAGGAATCCCGTGATCCGATTTTTCAGGAAAGATTCTAGCTGGATTTCAAGTTTCCTTGGTCTATAAAAGACAGGAGCTGACTCCAGAGAAAGGGCTTTTGGATGATTTCGGGCGAGCTTGTGAAATTGAGAAGCGGAGCAGAGTCATCCGCTTCCAGGTCAGACGGTCAACGGAGTGCACCAGCGAGGCTCCATCGTCACCCGAACCCACATAAAAAAGGGAATAAATTAATATTCCCGTTCTTGTTATTTCTCGATATTTTTTTGTAATTCTCAATTTTCTTTTGTAATCAAATAATTTTGCAATGGAAGGAGTGTTCGTCGCAAAAGTTTCTTCGCTTCCTCCCATTGAATTAACTTAAATTACAATGAAAGTGAACAAGATATAAAAAGAACAAACGAGAGGATTTTATACTTCAATCTCTCTCTTTTACAATAGTTGTGGGATCTGTGGCGATGGGATCTGTCAAGCAGTTCCTTTGGACGATCGGTACGTTGAAATCTTCTCTTTTAAAGATATCGGCCGAATATAGACGTTCTTCTGTGGTTTTGATTCGTTCAAGGCTCTCTCGCGTAACTCGAACTTCTCAAGAACTCCAGAAAGAAGACGGTAGTTTTCTTTGATCTCCACGAACTCAAGGCTCTGTGCGTAACTTGAATTCTCCAAGATCTCAGAAGATGATCAGCAAAGGCTTCAAGGCTCTCTCGCGTACTTGAATCGCCAAAGGATCGATAGGAGGCTTTCGATGCCGAAAAGAAGAAGAACTCTGATCTCTGGTTTTGATTAGTTCAAGGCTCTCGCGCGTACTTGAATTTTACCAAAACTTCCAAAAGATCCAAAAAGAGCTCCCAAGGGTTTCACCAGGAAGGTATTTATAGCCCCAGGTTAATGCAAGAGTTTCTATCTAAATAGAACTCGCATTCATCAAGAATTCCAATCAAATATCTTAGTTTTGATGGAATTCTGATTAGACTTGATTCGGGTATTTGGATAAGCCCAAAATCATAATCTCAATCAATTTGAGATTCTGGTTATCTGCTTACGCGGAGCTTTAATCGCATCAAAACGCGACGCTAAATAACCAAAACGCGGAGCTAACGCGGAGCTATTGATCATCTCCGCGTTTTACTCAAACGCGAGGCTAATATAAGCCAGACTGCGGAATCAACGCGGAGCTATTAAACATCTCCGCGTTTTATTCAAACGCAGGGTTAATGTAACCAAACGCGGGGCTATTGAATTAGCTCCGCGTTCTGTTGTGGAAAATCCTTTTAACTTAGAAATTTTCACTGCCAACAGAACCCCCTCCAAAGTTTTCAAAATGACTTAGACTTCAGCAGATTTTGAAATACTTTGGATATCTAAACTGAAACGCGGAGTTAGAATACCAAGTCTATCTCGCGTTACGCTCACTTACGCGGAGCTAATTAGCTTCACTTCGTCTTCAGTGAAATGAGTAATTATGTCATTAATTACCCTGAGTTTCCACGCCGAATATCAAGCGACGGAAATTCTGTTTAAATAGAGCTCCCGGCTCTTCTTCTTCTTCATCTCATCCGAAGAATTTCTGAGAACTCGAGTGACTCACGAATGATCTTCAACTGATCTTCGTTCAATTCTCCATAGATTTTCATCATTAGGATGTCTCTCCAGAGGAGTTTGGCTTTTCGCAAGTTGGCCGGCGTTGATGGCAACAGCCGTGAAGGTAGACGCGACGGCGAACCAGTCTATGCAGCGTCTTCCGAAGGTAAAAACCTCATCTCTTGGTTTTCTAAGAACCATTCTGAGATATTTTGGCTTGGTTTATTCTGGACGATTGCTTTGTCTTGTTGGCGAGATCGCCGTTTTATTGTGTCGTCCTCGCGCTTGAAACGCGGGGCTTTACTAGTAGTCTCAATGAATCCGCGAGGCTATCCTTGATTAGCAGTCGCGATGAATTGCGAGGCTATCTTTGATTAGCAGTCGCTATGAATTGCGAGGCTATCTTTGATTAGCAGTCGCGATGAATTTGAAATAGAAGGAAAGAGCAGAAAGAAATCTTGTCCTCCTTTACGCGAAGTTATCGCATCATCCTCTGCGTTTAAAGCGCGAGGCTATTTCTTCAACTGTACGCGGAGTTAGCTTAGCTCCGCGTTTTCACTCTTTTGGAAACTCTGTTCCTTTTGCAGTAAGTCCAGTCCTTCCTGAAGAGGAATGTATGTGGGTCCATCGATCTTCATCAGCAAAAGTGACTCTAAGGAAGTCAGAAGCATATGCTTTACAACATAGTTGCAAGTTTCAAGCTCTAGCTCCGAGAGATAAACTCCAGAAGGGGCTGTAAATAAGGAGCTGCAGCACTTGCAGTGCAGAATTGCGCTTCAGTGCAGCACTTTCCTTTCCTCTCGTGCTTCATTTCAGATGACAGATCCTAGTTGACATTTGCAGAGGAGATCTTTTGCATGTGAACCAGGGAACTGAGCTTCAACACTCCGTAGAGAAATCCTGAATTCCTTTTGCATGTGAACCAGGGAACTGAGCTTCAACACCCCGTAGAGAAATCTTATTGTTTTTTGCTTATTTGATGAGTTTGATCATGTAAAAGCTTTTGGGAGAACTATAACTCCTTCTTTGTAATCTCTTGCTTCATGAATAAAAATAAATTATTTTCCTCTCTATCTGTTAGCTTCAAGAATTTTACTTGCTCAACAAACAGATGGTCAATAATTTTGGTAAAATAGTCTAAGATTCTTCTGCGTAACTTAGATTACTAATCCAAATGATCGGATAAGGATCATTTTAACTTAGATGGAAGCGCTCAATTGCACTCGTCAAAAATCTAAGTTTTTCCATGAAAACGCGAAGCTAAGGCACAGGCTATCCTCGCGTTTTGCGGAGTTAAATAACTTCGCATTTCCATAGTCGCGCGAGGCTAATAGCTTCGCGTGTTGGAGAGTAATTGACCAGTCACTTTCTCCGAAATTCGCGCCGAATTCCAAGAGGCGGTTCCTTTCATTTAAAAGAAATCTCTATTTCTTATCCTTCTCACTCTATTTGAGAATTTTCCAGAAACTTAGAGATTCAGGCGATCAGAGTTCAGACGACCCGATCTCCTTCCGACCGAGTTTCTCCAGATTTTCAGTCGATTTTCCTCAGCAATGGCTCCCAAAACTCGTGCTACTTCTCGAGCGGCTCCATCTTCGGCGACTGGCGCAAGCAGTGGTGGCGGCGGCCAAGGCAGCGACGCGCCAGCCCACATTTCGCCCATCGGGGGTAAGAATCTTTCCATCGAGACTCTTTAAAACATTTCTAGAGTGATTTGGTTTAAATTTAACTGATCAATCAACTCTTTTACCGGCGAGATCGCCGTACTCCTGCCGTAAGGCTTGGAGAAGAAGAAAAGTCTCTGACTGCCTTCTTACGCGAAGTTATCGTGTCATCCTCGCGTTTAAAGCGCGAGGCTATTTTAAGTAGCAGTCGCGCTGAAAACGCGAGGCTATTTTAAGTAGCAGTCGCGCTGAAAACGCGAGGCTCTTTTAAGTAGCAGTCGCGCTGAAAACGCGAGGCTCTTTTGAGTAGCAGTCGCGCTGAAAATGCGAGGCTCTTTTAAGTAGCAGTCGCGCTGAAAACGCGAGGCTATTTAAGTAGCAGTCGCGCTGAAAACGCGAGGCTCTTTTAAGTAGCAGTCGCGCTGAAAACGCGAGGCTCTTTTAAGTAGCAGTCGCGCTGAAAACGCGAGGCTCTTTTGAGTAGCAGTCGCGCTGAAAACGCGAGGCTCTTTTGAGTAGCAGTCGCGCTGAAAACGCGAGGCTATTTTAAGTAGCAGTCGCGCTGAAAACGCGAGGCTCTTTTAAGTAGCAGTCGCGCTGAAAACGCGAGGCTCTTTTGAGTAGCAGTCGCGCTGAAAACGCGAGGCTATTTCAAGTTCTGCGCGGTCTAATTTTTAGTTTCGCGCGGCGCTATTCTTAGCTTCGCGCGTTCTAATTTTTAGCTTCGCGCGTCCATACTTAGAGAATTTTTTCTGTCTTATAGAAACTTCTCTTACTCTGCTTTCTTTTTGCAGTAGGGTATTCGATGGAATCTCTTCCCCACAAGAACTACTTCGGCTTTGCTGGGGGTTCTGATCCCTCCAGCCAATTCCGTTTCACTACTATCCTGCCCTCATACAAACCAGACCCGAAGGAACGCAAGGAGAAGCTGATCAAGTACCACCCTACTACTGCGCGAGAAATCATAACTGACGCAGCTTTTGAAGATGTGAACAGAAAGGCGATGGAGAAACCCGCCTTCCTCTTTGGAGACCAGATGGACCACTCAGATAAGATCCTTTCTGAAGAGGAGCATGTTTGGTTATATAACTCAGGCGAAATGCTGATGTTTCTGCCTAGAATGGGTCGTAGCTATCCTCTGGTCTATCTTCAGAGACTGGCGATACCTCGGGAATTAAAGTGGGGATTGACTCAAGAGCAAGATGGCGTCCCAACCGGCAAATTTGGTGCAAAAGGGGTTTATCAAGACGGTTCCCCAAGATGCATTACTGGCTTGTTTCCAGGCCGATTTGGCAAGGAGCTTCCAGTAGGAGAAGTCCCATCTCGTGCCCGAACTTTCTTAAGTGAGTTCTTGGTGAAGGATGGTCAGTACCCGGCTAGTGACTTCAGGATGCCTGGCTGGGTTCATTCTTCTAACAATATGTGGTGGGCACGCCTTGTTCAGTACATGCTGGATTCCCACGAGCCCATTTTAAAGGATATTGGCTTGTATAAAGCCATCAGGAATGTCCAATTCGGATTTCCCCAGAGTGCTTATCACTTTTACTGCCTCTTGGAGATGTATAACCCTGAAACCTGTACTTTCTTTACACCAGTGGGTGAGCTAGGGTTCGCTCTCCACGAGATGTTTGAGGTTTCTGGGCTCTCGATGGGCGAAGTCCCTTACGAGGAGTATATCCCTACCACTGATGAGTTGAACATGCTACTGGTGAGGGATGAGCGCATCCATGCCACATGCTGGGAGATGATGTGCCATTATCATATCTGCGCTGACTTGACGGGTGCGCATAATCATGGTATTGGCCACAAGAAGTGGGCCGAATACCTTTTTGCCAACTTGAATTCTAAGGATAGCTCGGCCACTATTCATGGTCATCCATCCATCTATGGCTCAGAGATTGATCACCGTATTGCTAAGGGCCGCCATCTGTTATATTATACCACTGAATCCAATGAGAATGGATACGGTCCCGGTACTTCATTTAAGAGCTATCACTATCAAGCCCAGTTTCCGATCTCCAACAGAGGTCTCATTGCCGGGTTTCTGATGCTGTGGCTCAAAAGATGCGTCGTGCCGTCATTGCCCAAGGAAGCGATTGCAGTGACCGTGGTATATCCAGCGGTTCTTCTTACATACGGCCGACCCCTTGGACTCCTTCCCGCTATGGTATGCAATTTGCAGTATGGACTGAGGGTATTCTGTCGTGATTTCCTCCCCACTATCAAGGTCAAGGGGAAAGGAAAGGGCAAGTCAAAGGAGACTGCCCAGCCGAAAACTCCAGACCCTAGGGTGGAGATGCCCTACACCTATTTGATGGCGTGGTTTGTCTTGCACTGTCCCTCTTTAATGAGTGCGCCAGAGCGTCGTTCGGGCGAAAAGTGCTTCCTCGTAGAATTGTATGAACGTTCTTCATGGAGACAGAATTATATGTCCCAGATTCGGAAGACTCTTCGTAGCTTTCAGAATTACGAGATCTTCCGGTGTTTTCCTGACTTTCCCGGCGGAGGATATGGGACGAGGCTAAAGGATGCCATGGGAGCTGATAAGTTCACTACTTTATCTGCAGGAGCGTTCTGGTGGCTTCTCAACATCCGTCCCGGACACTTGGTGTATCGTCAAGATCTCCAGTGTCAGATTGAGCCATATACTCCGAGCCGCTTTGCTCGCCAGTTTGGATATTCTCAACTTTATGTTGGTAATCCAAATAAAGATCTCGCTTACGAGGGGAATTTATACGAGGGTGCTCGTGGCTGGTTCCATTTTGCAGCGGGCGGGACCGAAGCTGAATTCTCTTTGCCCCAGAAGGTGCCAGAATTGGCCATGACCCTCAGCTTCTGCAAATGGTTCAACATTGCGAATGCTGACGTGCCCGGCTTCTCTCTCAATCGCAGTTGTTGCAAAGAGATTGAAGCCCTCTATATTAGCCGTCAGGGTGCTTCTAGGGTAAGGATAAAAGGAATGGAAGAATTCCTTGGCGCTGCGGCTGAGCCTTCGGACATCAGCGAATCAGACGATGATGCCGGTGATGATGATGATGATGATGCTGGTGCTGGTGGAGTTCCTCAGCCTATTGTCAGTCGTTCCCTGAGTCCAACTCTCAAACGCCGCGGCACTTTAAAGAAAAGGCCGGGTAAGAAGTAAAAACTGACACAAGAAACCTTGATAGCCCCCCAAGAAGTGGCTATCAAACTTGCTTCCGACTTGTTGGCTTCAGCTGTACCCCCAGCGTTGGCAAGGGAGGATGAACCTGACAAAGCTCCAAGTGTTGCTGAGATTTCAGCTCCTTCGGCCGTAGAGCCTGTAGCAGAACCTAGGGCGCAACTTACGGGTAGCGAGACGGGTACATTGCTGGAAACGACAATGGCTCCCCCTTCAAGTCCGACAACTGGACTTGTATCACCTGGTATGGCCTTTAGCATTTTATCTTTTGCCTGTTATTATTTTAACGTAACACTGCTTTTCTGGTCTTCTGAAATGTAGGTGATCAACTTCTTTCGCCAATGCACTCGACTACCCAAGTAGAGTCTGACGATAGAATGGACCATTCTGGCTCTGTTGGTGGTGTAGGTAGCTCTGCTAGTGAGTTTGCGGCTGACTATTCCACACCGGCTCCTGCATCTGTTTCCTCCTTAATTCTCCCAATTGACGAACTGGGGAGCGATGAGAGAACAGAAGTCATTATCGCAGCTGCTGCTAATGAGGCTACACCTTCTCCTAGCATGCCATCTCCAACACCCGTTTGCTCTTCTGAGACATTTCCCATGGTCGTTGGAGCGCCTTCTCAGTCAGCGATTTTAACGTCGTCTGTTGTCGTGGCTGCTGAGATATCTGCAACTCTTCCGACTCCAAGCCTTCCAGCAGGGGAGGAGAATAATTTGAAATTCTCGTTCGAAGATGCTTCTCCCACCGAAGGAGTTTCAGGCGAAGTGGTCCCATCTTCTTTTCTTGTTGGTGGGGGTACCCAAATGATCTGTACTGTCGGTACTTCGTCTGGGGTCTCCAGTTCTTCCAGATCTGCACTGGCTCTACTGGTCCCTCAGATCATGAATTTAATGCAGGGACGAACTTCTTCTTCTCCAATCCCAGCCACTGCTGCTCCCTTGCTCACGACACCCCTTTTGGCATTGCCTACTTTGCCTACCGACACTGCAAATCCTCTTGAAAGACTTTTTGGCTTCACTGTCGAGGATTTTATGTATTTGTTAAGAAGATGTGTCGAGATGGTTCTTGCTGGCCACGATTCCTTCAACTTCGCACGTCCACTGTTACTCCGGTATTTAGGAAATATTGAAGAATTCAGTGGGCAAGATCGAGCAGCTCCATACCGGGCCCGCCTTGCAGCTTTAGAAGAGCAGGTGACCACGCTACACACACTCCGTCAGGCGGATGTGGAGGCGATCACTGAGATAGAGCTGGCGCGGCTTCGAGCAGAATCCTTATCTCGAAGAAATATTTTAAGGCAGCAGGAGGAGAGATGGTCTCAGGAGCTGACAGAGCTCCAGGCCAGTCGGGAGTCCGTTATTGGCGACCTGCAAAGGGTAAACTTCAGAATTGAGGAAAGTCAGTCGGCCATCTCTAAAGCCCAGGAGACGATTGCGAGAGCTCGGGCCACCTTGATAGAAAATGAACTCCGATTAGGAGAATCTGTCAAGAAACGGGAGATGTTGCTTGTCCAGCAAGAGCAGATTCAGCAGGAAGAGATGGCCAGGAATCGTGCCATAGAAGAATCTCGTCAGCAACAACTTTCAATAAGTGATGATGAGTTGCGTAGGCAAGCTCAGCAAACTGTCGAGGCTTCTCATCGTAGAAATTTGGACGAGACAATAAACCAATTGAGACTTCTGGGAGGCCAATAGCTTCATCTCTCTTTACACTTTTATCTTCCTTGTAATAAGAACTTTGTAAACAGGAGAGAGATAACTTTACTATGTTTCTTTGAAATTCTTTTTGTATCTTAACCTTAATAAAGATGATTCTTTTGACTCTTTTATTTGCCGGCTTCAAAACAGATTTGCTTGCCCAACAAATAACCTGTCGTCAAAATGATTTATCTCGGTACCGTTTTATGCTCAATTTCTTGAACCGAAATAACAATTAAAGTTTAATATGGGATTTTTAGCAAACCCCCAACTATTAACGGATTTGATTAGCCTTTACCAACTACCGTTTGAGTTGGGCTAGCCATGTTATTCCCCTCAACATGGTGAGTTATCGAGGAATTCACTTCCTCTCCCCTTTGCCTTTAATCAGCGTTGGGTAGTTAATTTCATACTATTATCCCCAGTATGATAGGTTGGCGAGAAACTAGTTCTCTTCCCATTGCCTAGTTGGCATTTGGGCAATTCATACTTTTACCCCAGCATGATGGGTTGGCGAGAAACTCGTTCTCTTCCCATTGCTACAGAAGCGTTGGGCAATTCATACTTTTACCCCAGTATGATGGGTTGGCGAGGAATTTAATCTCCTCTTCCCATTGCTACAGAAGCGTTGGGCAATTCATACTTTTACCCCAGCATGATGGGTTGGCGAGAAACTAGTTCTCTTCCCATTGCCTAGTTGGCGTTGGGCAATTCATACTTTCACCCCAGTATGATGGGTTGGCGAGGAATTTAATCTCCTCTTCCCATTGTTACAGAAGCGTTGGGCAGTTCATACTTTTACCCCAGCATGATGGGTTGGCGAGAAACTAGTTCTCTTCCCATTGCCTAGTTGGCGTTGGACAATTCATACTTCCACCCCAGTATGATGGGTTGGCGAGGAATTTAATCTCCTCTTCCCATTGCTACAGAAGCGTTGGGCAGTTCATACTTTTAGGTCAGAGGCACTTAATTACACATGCCTAAAAGAAGACTGGGGGCTGTTCAAACTTGAGAACTAAGCACACAGGTTTGGGTCAGAGGCGCTCAATGCGCATGCCCAAAAAAAAGACTGATGATGGTTCAAACTTGAGAACCAAACTGGAGGCGGTTCAAGGCTCTCTCGCGTAACTCGAACTGGGCACTCCAAACACACCAGGTTTAGGTCAGAGGCGCACAATGCGCATGCCTAGAAAAAGACTGGAGGTGGTTCAAACTTGAGAACCAAACACGCCAGGTTTAGGTCAGAGACGCACAATGCGCATGCCTAGAAAAAGACTGGAGTGTAGACACTAAAAATAATTAAATTAAAAAAAATAAATAAATAAATAAATAAAATTCTAAGTGGGCACACCCGCGGGTTGCAACCCGCGGGGGCACCCGCGGGAAGCAACCCGCGGGAGTTCTCCCGCGGGTTGCAACCCGCGGGAGTTCTCCCGCGGGAAGCAACCCGCGGGAGTTCTCCCGCGGGTTGCAACCCGCGGGAGCCCCCGCGGGTTGCCACCCGCGGGAGGATTCCCGCGGGTGGCAACCCGCGGGGGCGATCCCGCGGGTTTCCACCCGCGGGTTGTTTTTCGTTATTTTCCCGTTGTTTTATTTCCTATTTTATTTTCCTGATAATCCGTGATCCGCTTTTTCAGGAGAGAATTGAGCCGGATTTGGAGCTTCTTCGGTCTATAAAATACAGGAATTTAACAGGAGAAGAGACTTTTGACTTTTGGATTCTGGGGACTTTGGGGATTTTTGGGGATTCTTGGACTTTGGGAAGATTTCGGGCGAGCTCGTGAAATCAAAGAAAAGAGCAGAGCCATCTTCTCCTGGTCGGACGGTCAACGGAGGCAGCAACGAGACTCCACCGCCACCCGAACCCACATAAAAAAGGGAATAAACTAATATTCCCGTTCTTGTAATTCTTCGGAATTTTTGTAATCTCAAATCTTCGTTGTAATCAAATAATTTTTGCAATGGAATCAAAGATGCAATTTTCGGGCGTACAAGAACTGGCGACCACAGTGGGATTGTTTGTTATTTGGATCTTAGTTTGAGTAGGAATTAGCATTAGAATAGGAAAAAGATTTTAAATAAATATCCAAGTCCTGTTTGGACTCTAATCAAACTCTGATTTTGGTCAGAATTTTGATTCCTTTCCCTATTACCCGCGGTTCCCAACCGCGGGTAGCAACCCGCGGTTGCCAACCGCGGGTGGCATCCCGCGGTTGCCAACCGCGGGTGCCAACCCGCCGCTTCCAACCGCGGGTGTCAACCTCCAGGTTGCAACCATGGGTACAAATCTGGGTACAAATCTGCAATTTCAATCGCGGGTTGCATCCCGCAGATGCCACCGACGGGTTACGTTCAATGAACACAACTCTCATGTCTCCTCGAGCACGTCTATGGCGAGCACGCAACATGCACCAAAAATTTTAATCTCTCTATCAGAGGCATCTGGGGCCCATACAACTACTCAGGACAACGTGCACTCCAGAAGAATCCGCAGGAGAGTTGGGGAACAATCTGATGCTGGAAAAGAGCTCAGCCCTGAGATATTGCAGACTCCTAAGTATTATGAACCAAGTTTGCGACGCAAGCGGCGTCAGGTTGCAAATAGAGAGGAGAAGATATCTCAAGACTTGAGAGAATACCTCAATTGGAAGAAGAACTCTGCACAGAATACTCCTCAATGCCAATGCGAACAGTTAATCTCAACTGTTCTATCAAACTGCGAGTGCCATCCGAGACGGTCCGTTTTTGAGCGGATCACCGAATCCAAAGGAATACGGACAATAAAGAGGGTGTGCTCTGGAACCGATCTACCTGCCACCTCATCAAATATGGTTAATAAAGGCAAAAAGGTGGTCGGAAATAACCTTTCGGATAAGGAAATTACTCCAGGATCAAAAGGAGTTTTTATCGAACCAGAGGGCGCGCTTCTAGAAGAAGTCTCTGAAAGGCTTGAGAGACAAGAAAAACGTCTCGAACAGCACGAGGAGACCATAGAAGAAATGAAACAACTTTTGATTGAGTTGCTGGCTCAAACTAGAAAGAACCAATCATCGCCGTCCATTTCTAGTCGGCAGAAAGGAAAACGGCCTGTCCAAATAAATGAAGACAGCGAAGACGAAGATGAAGAAGTGCCTCCTCATTCAAGAGAGGAAGAGGAAGTGAAAGTTATCCTCAATCCTCACGCAGAGAAAATAGAGAAGATGGAGAACCAATTACAAGCTCTTCTTCATCGCAAAAAGCTACAAGAGGTGGGGGTAGTCCGTCCATATCCCATAGAATGGGAGACCGTACCCTATCCTGCAAAATATAAACCGTTGAATCTTCAATCATTCGACGGTAAAAGTTCGCCGCAACAACACATCTTCTATTTCCTCTCACAGACAGGACATCTCATGGGGAATGATCCAACTATGACTAGGATATTTGCGAGCACTTTACGGGGGCCCGCATTTACCTGGTTCATGCAACTTCCCCAGGGAACAATTAAATCTTGGGCTGATGTAGAACGTGAGTTCCTAGCCCGATTCTTTGAAGATGATACAGAAGTCTCCATATTATCTTTGCTAGCAGCGAAGCAAGAAGAAGGCGAAACGATCAAAACTTATGTCGAGCGGTTCCGAGAACTTTCCGTTCGATGCCCACATGGCATGACGCAGGATACGCTTGTGGAAACCTGCAGACATAACTTGTTGACCGATATTTTAGACAAGATGGGTTCGGTCGAATCCAAGTCATGGAAGGATCTGCTTAAGCAGGGCGAACAGGCCGAAGAAATACTTCGACGTCTCGAAATGCAACAGGCTGCAACCGGAGACGGTGCAAACGAATCTTCATTCCATTTTTCCCGTTCAAAAGGGAAAGACATAACGGCAATGGCGGTAGAAAGTACACTGAAGCAGAAACTATGGCCAACTACAAGCAACACAGCAAAGTCGCCCAGACTTCAAAAGCAGTATTCGTTCAAGGATGAACATACTGCTACTATGTTCAATCTGCTCACCAAACGCAAGATGCTAAAATTGCCGGAGAGCAAGAGACCTGAAGAAGTAGGGAAAACTAACGATCCGAACTACTGCCTGTACCATCGGATTGTAGGTCACCCCACAAAAAATTGTTTTATCTTAAAAGATAAAATTCAAGCGTTGATTGACGCTGGAGCAGTTCAGCTCAAAGCTGAACAAAAAAGGAGTTAGAGCTAACTCCGACACATTTAATGCGTGAGGTCTAAAGGTACCACTTGGGCTCACAACAATTCCCAAAAAATGGGCTCAGGGCGGTTAATTTAAACCCCCAATTAAAAAAAAATATATATAAAAAAAAAAAAAAAAAAAAACCCCAACGCCGACAAGGCTACGGGAAGAGAATAAATTTCTCGCCAACCCCATCATACTGGGGGTAAAAGTATGAACTGCCCAACGCCGCTAAGACTACGGGAAGAGAATAAATTTCTCGTCAACCCCACCATACTGGGGGTAAAAAAAAAAAAAAAAAAAAAAAAAAAAAAAAAAAAAAAAAAAAACGCCGACAAGGCTACGGGAAGAGAATAAATTTCTCGCCAACCCCACCATGCTGGGGGTAAAAAGCATGAACCGCCCAACGCCGACAAGGCTACGGGAAGAGAATAAATTTCTCGCCAACCCCACCATACTGGGGGTAAGAAGTATGAATTACCCAACGCCGACAAGGCTACGGGGAGAGAATAAATCTCTCGTCAACCCCATCATACTGGGGGTAAAAGTATGAACTGCCCAACGCCGCTAAGGCTACGGGAAGAGAATAAATTTCTCGTCAACCCCACCATACTGGGGGTAAAAAGTATGAATTACCCAACGCCGACAAGGCTACGGGGAGAGAATAAATTTCTCGCCAACCCCATCATACTGGGGGTAATAAGTACGAACCACCCAACGCCGATAAAGCTACGGGAAGAGAATAAATTTCTCGCAAACCCCATCATACTGGGGGTAATAAGTACGAACCACCCAATGCCGATAAGGCTACGGGGAGAGAATAAATTTCTCGTCAACCCCACCATACTGGGGGTAAAAGTATGAATTGCCCAATGCCACTAAGGCAAAGGGAAGAGGAAAAGTTTGGTATTTAAACCCAAACGAAACCCTCGACAACTCACTATGCTGAGGATAATAGCATGGCTAGCCCAACTCAAACGGTAGTTGGTAAAGGCAAAATCAAACCCGTTGATAGCTGGGGGTTTGCTAAAAATCCCACGACAAATCTGTCACAACAGTATTCTTACCCGAATATAAGAATACATCACTGCCCTAAGCTGCTAAGGCAAAGGGAAGAGGAAAAGTTTGGTATTTAAACCCAAACGAAATCCTTGACAACTCACCATGCTGAGGGGAATAGCATGGCTAGCCCAACTCAAACGGTAGTTGGTAAAGGCAAATCAAACCCGTTGATAGCTGGGGGTTTGCTAAAAATCCTAATCAGATAAATCTCCTGTCACGTTAAGATTTCACCTCTGACAGCAAAACTTTTCTTGTCATTTTGCTCCGACAGAGCAAGCGACACTCCAAAATATTAGTCAAGTTAAAATCATACCTCTGACATCATAATTCAAAATCAAAAGAGATAAAATCCTAATTAAATCGGTCCCCTGTCACGTTAAGATTTCACCTCTGACAGAAAAGAAAATTCACACTTCATCAAGTCCAACATTACAACCTCTGATGAACGTGCTTTAGATATCGTTAAGTTGAAAATCACCTCTGACGAAAATTATCTCCCTATCAAGTTAACAGTTACCTCTGATAGTCCGATTCCAAAACTAAATACGTTAACCGTCACCTCTGTTTAGTCAGCTTGTCCCTATCACGACCAGATCCTCTGAATAGGTTAAGCTCCAAGACACGTTTAATGTCACCTCTGTCTTTTCCTGATTCGTCATACTAGATGTCACTGAACGGTTAGGATTAAAATAAGCACGTTAATATTATACCTCTGCTTGACCTAAAATAAGCACGTTAACATTATACCTCTGCTTGTCCTCTAATGAGTACGTTAAAATCATACCTCTGCTTGTTATGGAATAAATAAATATATTAACAGTTATCTCTATCGACCAAATCTTTTAAAAGGTCCATAACCAAAATTAAAAAAATCCAAAGTATTTCGAAATTCAGTACGGTTCAATACAGAACTTCAAAAACTTTGGAGGGGGTTATGTAGACACTAAAAATAATTAAATTAAAAAAAATAAATAAATAAATAAAAAAAATTCTAAGTGGGCACACCCGCGGGTGCACCCGCGGGATGCTTCCCGCGGGTGCACCCGCGGGTTGCACCCGCGGGTTGCAACCCGCGGGGGCACCCGCGGGAAGCAACCCGCGGGAGTTCTCCCGCGGGTTGCAACCCGCGGGAGTTCTCCCGCGGGAAGCAACCCGCGGGAGTTCTCCCGCGGGTTGCAACCCGCGGGAGCCCCCGCGGGTTGCCACCCGCGGGAGGATTCCCGCGGGTGGCAACCCGCGGGGGCGATCCCGCGGGTTTCCACCCGCGGGTTGTTTTTCGTTATTTTCCCGTTGTTTTATTTCCTATTTTATTTTCCTGATAATCCGTGATCCGCTTTTTCAGGAGAGAATTGAGCCGGATTTGGAGCTTCTTCGGTCTATAAAATACAGGAATTTAACAGGAGAAGAGACTTTTGACTTTTGGATTCTGGGGACTTTGGGGATTTTTGGGGATTCTTGGACTTTGGGAAGATTTCGGGCGAGCTCGTGAAATCAAAGAAAAGAGCAGAGCCATCTTCTCCTGGTCGGACGGTCAACGGAGGCAGCAACGAGACTCCACCGCCACCCGAACCCACATAAAAAAGGGAATAAACTAATATTCCCGTTCTTGTAATTCTTCGGAATTTTTGTAATCTCAAATCTTCGTTGTAATCAAATAATTTTTGCAATGGAATCAAAGATGCAATTTTCGGGCGTACATGGAGGTGGTTCAAACTTGAGAACCAAACACGCCAGGTTTAGGTCAGAGGCGCACAATGCGCATGCCTAGAAAAAGACTGGAGGTGGTTCAAACTTGAGAACCAAACACGCCAGGTTTAGTGGGTTAAAATCACTAGAATAGAAAAAGTCCAAGTGCACATTTGCGTAACTTGGATAAATTGGAGGCTTATACTTCCAGAGATATTAAGCATAGTATTTCTTCAGAAATTTGCCATTGATCGGCATCATCATCCTATCGCCGTCTTGATTCATTAAGCGATAAGCTCCACTGGAGTAGACTGTCTCCACAATGAACGGTCCTTCCCAATTGGGTTCAAACTTACCCTTAGTCTTGTGGGTTAGTATCATTGGCCTTTTAACAGCCAGAACCAAGTCTCCTTATTTAAAGGTCCTTAGTTTAACGTTCTTATTGAACGTTTGAGATATTCGGGCTTGATACAACTCAATTTGTTGTTGAGCCCTGAGACGTTTTTCATCTAACGCCTCTAGTTCTTGCAATCTTTGCTGATGGCGCTCTTCTGTCGTCATCTTTATGGCTAAAGCCACTCTTAATGATGGTATCTGGATTTCAAGAGGCAGAACAGCCTCACTTCCATAAACCAAAGAGAACGGGGTAGCTTTGGTCGGGGTGCGAACGGTGGTGCGATAAGCCCACAAACATTCTCCCAACTTTTCATCCCAATCTCGTTTATTGGAGGAGACGAACTTCCGAAGGAGTTTGATGATCGTCTTGTTGAAAGCTTCGGCCAACCCGTTAGCCGCAGGGTTATATGGTGTAGAAGCGATATTTTTGATTCTGAATTTATTGCAGAATCTGGAGAATCCCTGACTGATGAATTGCGGACCATTATCATGAATAATCCGTCGGGGGATGCCAAATCGGTAAACGACATGATGCTTAACGAACTTGATCACATCTGTCGTCTTCACCTCTTTCATGGGCATGGCTTCGGCCCATTTTGAAAAATAATCGGTTATTGCAAGAATAAACCGATGTCCTCTGGATGACGGGGGAGTTATTGGCCCCACAATGTCCATTCCCCAGGCTTCAAATGGCCAGCTTGCGACGGTATTGTGCAAGTATTCTTGGGGTTGATGAATAAAATTGGCATGTATTTGGCATGCATGACATTGTTTAGCGTATGCCATTGCTTCCGTAACCATGTTCGGCCAGTAGTACCCCAGCCTTCTTATACGGTCTCCAAGTTTGCGACCGGGCTGATGAGCTCCACATATTCCATCATGTGTCTCTTTCAGCACTTGTTCTGCTTCTGCTTTCGATATGCAGCGTAGCAATAGACCATCCCTTGACTTTCTATACAAAGTCTGAAGTTTATGGTCATAATAAAATCTTTGGGCCTTACTCTTTATTGAGGTGGCTTCCTTAGGATCTTCTGGTAATATCCCATGCAAAGCATAATCCACAAACGAAAATCGCCAATCACGGGGTTCTAAGTTTAAGCCAATCTGGCATACCTCTTCAACTTGAGATACCGCGTCTGGGTGGAGGAGTTCTCTACTACCAATGGTGATGCTTTTAGCTTCACCTTGCGGGATTGCCAGCGTTGCGGCTAATGCGGCAAGAGCATCTGCATAAATGTTCTCGTTTCGGGATACATGATATATGTAGAATTGTTCAAAATATCCTGCTAGCTCAATAGCTAGCTGATGATAGGGGATGAGGGCTTCATGTCTGACTTCATACTCACCTGTCATCTGATTGACAATGAGCTTAGAATCTCCATATGTCTCTAGATGGTTCACCCTCAGTTGCAGAGCTATTTTTAAGCCGATAATGAGCGCGTTGTACTCCGCTACATTATTAGTGCACGGTTCTGTTAATGAGTAACTGTTAGGCAATATATGTTTATGTGGGGATATTAGCACAACCCCCACTCCAGCAGCAGATCGTCTCGCGGCACCATCAAAGAACATTTGCCAAGGCTGTTCTCCGGTAACTGTGTTGACTTCTGATGTCTGCTTTAATTTGGACCAAATTGGATGGTCTGCAAGGAAATCAGCGATTGCCTGTCCCTTCATGGCCTTTTGAGGGACAAAATGTATGTCATAGGGCGATAGTAAGAGCGCCCATTTTACCAATCGGCCATTCAAGGATCCCGGTTTTGTCATCAGAATCTTCAAGGGGTTAACCCGTGATATAACATGAATTGTTTGCCTTGAAAGGTAGTGTCGCATTTTCTGAACAGCAAACACTAGGGCTAAACATTCTTTTTCAATCGGGGTATACCGCTGTTCGGCCCCAATCATTGTTCTACTTAAATAGTAGAGGGCATGTTCATGGCCGTGCTCATTATATTGAGCAAGTAATGCTCCTAAAGCATTATCCATGGCCCTTACATATATAAGGAAGGGCTGCCCAGGGGCTGGTGCCATTAGTACAGGAGGCTTAGTAAGGTACTCTTTGAGGTCATCAAATACCTGCTGACATGCCTCATCCCATATGAAAGACACTCCCTTCTTCATAAGTTTGGAGAATGGTTGGCATCGTCCAGATAAGTTGGATATGAAGCACCGAATATAAGCGAGTTTTCCTTGTAATCCCCTTAATTCCTTAAGATTGCGGGGAGGCGGCATTTCGCTAATCGCTTTTACTTTTTCAGGGTCGAGGAAAATCCCTTTTGAAGTTATTACGAACCCTAGAAACTTCCCGCTGGATACCCCCATGAATGACTTAGTGGGATTCATCTTCAAATGATGTTTCCTCATAAGATCGAAGACCACTCTTAAATCATGAAGATAATCTTCTTTGTCTTTGCTTTTAACTGCTAAGTCATCCACATAGCACTCTACTGTTCTGCGTAGGTGTTCTTTAAATATGGCGCTCATTGCGCGTTGGTAAGTGGCACCTGCATTCTTTAATCCGAATGGCATCACCGTATAGCAGTATACCCCCTGTGGCGTTCTGAAAGCTGTATGCTTTTCATCATCCGGGTGCATCTTAATTTGGTTATAACCTGAGAAGCCATCCATAAAGGACATCCTCTCATAACCGCAAGTATTATCGATCATTACGTCGGTGATGGGGAGTGGAAATTCATCCTTGGGACATGCAGCGTTCAGATCTCGAAAGTCAATACATATCCGGATTTTGCCATTCTTTTTGCGAACTGGCACTATGTTTGCCACCCAGTCTGGGTGTTGTTCTTCACGGATGAAACCGGATTGTATAAGCTTGTTGACCTCAGCAACTATTGTCTCCATCAATTCCGGTCGAAAACGCCTCTGTTGCTGTTTAACAGGTTTGACATCTTCTTTTATATTTAACCGGTGTGTGGCAATTTGAGGGTCAAGCCCAGGCATATCTTCATAACTCCATGCGAACACATCTATATATTCTTTGATAAGAGATATAAGTTCCTCCTTTTCTAAAGAAGTTAGTGTGTCGCTTATGAAAATGGGTTTCGGATTTTCTTCCGTTCCCATGTTAACCTGTATTAATTTGTCTTTTGTGGGCGGGTCACGCTGTTCAAAGCGGACATCCCAGAGAGTGTCCATATGCTTAGCCCAAGCATCATCTTGAACGTCAATTGGTTCTTCGTCGCTTTCTTGCGCGGATGAAACCATATTGGCTGTCAAAGATTGAAACCAAGCACCGGTACTTATATCCGAATCATGATCGGGTGAAGATGTTTCTTCTTTGGCCGAAGAACTCTCTTCATCTTTTAATGGTGAAGAAGGTGGGGTAGATATATAACCCAACCCCCTGCGGGTCTTCTGATAATAATCAGGGCTCTTTCCTCTCGGTCTAAACGAGGGTATGAGATTCCGCCGCCCTTTTCCGAAGTTTAATCCCGGCTTCTGGGTAAAATTATATCCCATTTTCTCCATCATCTGTCGGGACCTTTGCTCATATAAGTGAAATTGAGGTGATGTTTGTTCATCACTTTCACTACTTTGCCTCTGTCGAGGCGACGTGGCCACTTTGCCGAACATGATCGGCCTTTGGGACTTCTGTCGGGTAGGCACTTCGAAGAAGTGCCCTTGATCCTCGGTAATTTTTAACCGAGAGAGGAGGGAAGACCTGAGGGGCAAATGGTATGCCACCAGAACTTCAAGTTCGGTCAGGCCATCCGCTTCGGTGGAGGTACAAGAGGGCTCATAATCAGTAGCTATAGCATGCTCGTAGACTAACTTTACACTTTCATTAATAACACATTCACTTTCTATTACATCTACTATATTATCAAGACCTAAGCTAAGATCTAGGTGAGGGTTGATTTCGTAATCACCCCCGTAATCTTCTCCAAGGAGCTCGTACTCAGTGTCGGCTTCATTGCCACTGTCGTCGGGTTTTGGAGACTTGCTAAGACTGTCATTGGAGGCTTCATGTGCTGGCTTGTAGAGTGCAGCATCTGTGAAGTAATTTTCCAACCCTTTGAATGGCTGCTTGTCAGCAATCAGTGTCCGGACCTCTCTTTCCTCATCGCAATATTTCATGCACTGGTGAAGAGTCGACGGAACTATCATATGAGAGTGAATCCAAGGTCGCCCCAATAAAATATTGTAGGAGGTATCAGCATCAATTACATAGCATGTAACCTCCGTTTTCAAGTCTCCAATTTGACACCGCAATCGGATCTTACCAAGAGGATGGCTATTATTAGCGTTGAATCCATAGATGGTAGTGTGTGTAGGTGTCAAGCGATGAAGGGAAATCTCCAACAGCTGCATCAATCTACTGGGCACGACGCTGAGTGCAGAACCTGGATCAATCTGAATTCGGTCCACTTTTGTGGACTCGACATATCCAGTGAAATATAAAGGCCTATTATGCTTTATATTCCTCACCTGCATATCTTCTGGAGAGAAGATAATTTGTGGGACCTGCCTCCTCACTTGATGACAATGGGGGCAAGAGTCCCGCTCTTCGATGGCCGGCTCGACAATCTGAGCTAGGAACGACTCAGAGTCTGCCAAGGCCTCTCTTAGAGCTTCACGTGTTGATTTTGATAATCTCAACAATTCGTAAAGCGTCACTCGCGCTGGGATATTAGCCAACTGCGCGATTATGTCAAATTCGAAGGGAGTTTCTTTGGCTCCTTCATCTCTGGTAGAATTCTTCTGGAAACGAAGTCTTTTCAGCTTTGCAGACTTTGCAAGTTCTGCATAGATATCTTTTGGATCCACTCTAGTATAGTCCTTAAGATATGTCTTTCCAGATCGGGTACTGGAAGGGCCTGCCCCATCTTGATGGGTGACCATTGTTTCGGGTTCTTTTTCAGAACTTGTGAAGGCGCCTGAAGCTGTATATTCTTCCTTTATATCTGCAGAGATGGCATTGACAGCCCGCTTCTTCTCTGGACCTCTTGAAATAGTCCATTGTTCATCTTCCAACAAATCAGGGTGAACCCACATAATTTCCCCTCTTTGGGTTGTTATGGGGACAAGTCCTTCTTGGGCTTTGTTGTAAGGATCAAGATTCTTTGTAACTGCCTCACCCTTTGGGATTGGGGTCACTCCTGCGGGGAACTCGTGGGTTCCAACCACTATGGTTGCCATATTGGCAGTGACTTTCTTCTGCTCTTCTTTAAGCGTCAAAACTCTAGCCTCTATTAGTGCTTGGATTCTGTTCTTAAGGGGAAAACAATCCCTGGTAGGGTGCCCAACATTCCGGTGATAAAGACAGTAATTTGGGTCTTTAGTCTTACCCGCATCTTCTGACTTCTTATTCTCTGGAAGTTTTAGCATTCCCTTCTTTTGGAGCAGGTGAAAGAGGACTGGTGTCTGTTCAGCTTTGAAAGTGTAATTCCTTTCTTACTGCGGTCTAATTTGCCTTGATCCTCGTTGACCTTGAGATTTCGGCTCTGGCAGAGAACTGGTCTTCTGAGGAGCAGTTTCTGATGACATTACTGCTTTCCCTTTATTCTTGTTGCTGTTGTTTTGGGTATATGATTTACTACCCCCAGCACTTCTTGGCCCGCGGGACTCTTCAACTCGGCGAATCAAGTCTTCAGCTTGCTCTCCTTGTTTGAGCAGGTCCCTCCACGTCTTAGACTCTACGGCCCCCATTTTGAGGAGCACATTGGTCTTAAGGTTGTGTCGACACGTCTCGACTAGAGTTTCCTGGATCATTCCGTGTTTACAATGTACGGACTTCTCCCGGAACCTTTCTATGAAATCTTTAACCGCTTCTTGTTCCCCTTGCCTAGTCGCAAGGAGGGAATGAACCGTTATCTCGGTGTCATCCTCGAAGAAATGTGAGAGAAATGATTTCTCAACATCTAACCAGGTATTAATAGTACCTGGGGGCAGCTGCATGAACCAAGTAAAGGCAGGCCCTCGCAAAGTACTTGCAAATACTTTGGTCATGATGGGATCATTACCCATTAAGTGTCCTGCTTGGGACAAGAAATAATAGATGTGCTGACTGGGCGATCCCTTCCCGTCATAGGGCTCCAACTTGAGCGGCTTATACTTTGGAGGATAGGGTACCACATCCCATTCTGCTGGATATGGTCTAGAGACTCCTGACTCCTTCAACTCTTTTTTACGCATCAAGGCTTCGAGTTGATTCTGTAACTTTTCAAGCTTTTCTTCATGCGGATCATGGAAAGAAAATCTATCTTCTTCCTCATGCATCGAGTGGGCTTTCTCCTCCTGTTCTTCTTCATTTGGAGTCTTCTTGCCCTGTTTAGCATTATCTTCAACAACTTTTAAAAGTAGCATCTTAAGGTTTTCAATCGTTTTCTGTTGCTCTCGAATCATCCTTTCTTGAGCTTCAAATCTCTGATTGATATCACCAGATTTATCTGCCATGTGCGACGCTGACTTCTGCAGTCGAGATGATGTAGAGGATGGAGGCCAGGCTATAGCGGAGTTATCGCTGTCCTCGTCGTAAGAAACCCCTGCGAGCTTTTTATAATTTCGGGGCGGGACGGCTCCTGATCTTAGTCGAGTAACACGATGAAGTTCCTCATCGCTCGATTCTGAATCATCATCCGTCTCTGCAATCTTCTTCCATTTTCCTACCATGTTGGAAGTTACAGCTCTCCCTTGTTTCAGGGGAGTAGTTCTTGTCTTCTTAGCAGGATTCTGGTTAGACTCATTTAATCGGTTGAACACAGATATCATGTTCTTGCTGCAGCCACAGTTATTCATCACGGCTGATACTGTCGTCATGAGTTGCTGGCAATGGCAACTATGTTCAACTTGAAGTTGGTCTATGCCTCTCTTCTTATGAAGATACTCCCTGAGGTCAGTGCCTCTAGTCATGAAATTAAGAGGTCCATTTAACTCTTGAGAGTGTTTAGGAATCCACTGAAGCTTCTTTGATTGATCAGCCCTGGCTCTGGGGCCAGACTGATCTTCGCGTGGCTTAGGAATAGCCTCGCGTTTCACATTACGAACCTGAAGAATAGCTCCGCGCTGATCCACACTAGCCTCGCGTTTCTCGCTGGCTTGGTGTGTCCTTGGAAGTTTAGCCTCTGGAATAATAGCCCCGCGTGAAGGGAAGTTCTTGCACGCTGGCTTATCTTCGCGATTGACGCAGATCATAGCTTCGCGCTTAGCGCGGTTTTTACGACTGACAACTATCTGCCAACCATCTTCCCGTTCCTTGCGGGTGTCAGAAGTCTTGCGTTTATTGCAAGTATCACTGGCTTCGCGTCTCTCGCTAGGCACAGTGATAGCCCCGCGTGGAGAATCACACGCTGGCTTTGAATAATTTTTATACTCGCGTAACTCGCGAGTGTTGGGTATTCTGCGACTAGCGCAACCCTTACTGGCTTCGCGTCTCTCGCTAGGCACAGTAATAGCCTCGCGTGGAGAATCACACACTGGCTTTGAATAATAATTTTTATGCTCGCGTAACTCGCGAGTGTTGGGTATTCTGCGACTAGCGCAACCCTTACTGGCTTCGCGTCTCTCGCTAGGCACAGTAATAGCCTCGCGTGGAGAATCACACGCTGGCTTGGAATAATTTTTATACTCGCGTAACTCGCGAGTGTCAGGAATTTTGCGTAACTCGCCAGTATTACCAGCCTCGCGTGGAAAATCACACGCTGGCTTTTCCTTGCTTTTAAGGCAAGTTGTATCTTCGCGTTTAACGCGGTAGAGATTGGTCTCGCAGGTAGCGCGAGCCAATTTGCGAGGGACCATAGCCTCGCGTCCTCTAGGGTTAGTTCCACGTCCAAGGCGGGCTTTGAGGGCTCTACGCCTCGCTCTCCGGTTCCTGTTCCGGAGTTGAGTCCTGGTCAGTCCAGTTCCCATGTCTTCTTCGGCAATCGGAAGCTCTTCCTCAGTTAGGATTTCTTGTGTGGACTCCGGCATTATAACCGTAGTCTCCAAGGATCCCCGTCTCTCGATGGATACCTTTCTACCCGTCACTCGGGCATTGGAGTACATACGGCGATAGTGCCGTGTCTCATCCAAGTCACCTGATCCGGAGGAGAGGAACTCCTCGTACTTCTGCTGGTCGATTTCAACGACCAGCGTGTCTACTTCGGATCCGATCAGGTCAACGTCCGATTGCGCCACAATCTCTTCATCAGTGAAAGAGATGGCTCCCACTGTGGTCGCCAGTTTGTTCGTCGCAAAAGTTTCTTCGCTTCCTCCCATTGAATTAACTTAAATTACAATGAAAGTGAACAAGATATAAAAAGAACAAACGAGAGGATTTTATACTTCAATCTCTCTCTTTTACAATAGTTGTGGGATCTGTGGCGATGGGATCTGTCAAGCAGTTCCTTTGGACGATCGGTACGTTGAAATCTTCTCTTTTAAAGATATCGGCCGAATATAGACGTTCTTCTGTGGTTTTGATTCGTTCAAGGCTCTCTCGCGTAACTCGAACTTCTCAAGAACTCCAGAAAGAAGACGGTAGTTTTCTTTGATCTCCACGAACTCAAGACTCTGTGCGTAACTTGAATTCTCCAAGATCTCAGAAGATGATCAGCAAAGGCTTCAAGGCTCTCTCGCATACTTGAATCGCCAAAGGATCGATAGGAGGCTTCCGATGCCGAAAAGAAGAAGAACTCTGATCTCTGGTTTTGATTAGTTCAAAGCTCTCGCGCGTACTTGAATTTTACCAAAACTTCCAAAAGATCCAAAAAGAGCTCTCAAGGGTTTCACCAGGAAGGTATTTATAGCCCCAGGTTAATGCAAGAGTTTCTATCTAAATAGAACTCGCATTCATCAAGAATTCCAATCAAATATCTTAGTTTTGATGGAATTCTGATTAGACTTGATTCGGGTATTTGGATAAGCCCAAAATCATAATCTCAATCAATTTGAGATTCTGGTTATCTGCTTACGCGGAGCTTTAATCGCATCAAAACGCGACGCTAAATAACCAAAACGCGGAGCTAACGCGGAGCTATTGATCATCTCCGCGTTTTACTCAAACGCGAGGCTAATATAAGCCAGACTGCGGAATCAACGCGGAGCTATTAAACATCTCGGCGTTTTATTCAAACGCAGGGTTAATGTAACCAAACGCGGGGCTATTGAATTAGCTCCGCGTTCTGTTGTGGAAAATCCTTTTAACTTAGAAATTTTCACTGCCAACAAGGAGAAATCCAATTTTCGGGAAAACAGCTTGTATATATCAATCATCACAATTGTTCACTTGTTCAATTGCATATAACTAATACCATACATCATTAACTCACATCTTTCACTACATACTTTTCTTCCAAAAAATAATTAAGCAGTCCTCTGCAAAATGATGAACAGTTAATTAAGATGATATATTCAACTGACGATGGCAAACCATAAAATGCCCCTGTATCATAAAATAATTTTATTTTGCAACTTGAAAATTTTGTTAGGAAACAAAACACTGCCCCTTTTCTCTCCAGCCCAAAATAGAGGAGGAAGAAACGGGCAACTCCGCCCAAAACAAAAAGGAATTTACGTGTGAGGAGCTAGCAGACATGCACATCTAAACACGGCCAATAACAATTCGACAATAAGGACAATATCAAAATTAAAAAGGCTATAGAAATGCTTTAAAGTGTCTAGAAAGTCATTTCGTATTGAGTTGTCGCTCTCCTATTGATCCTGTTATCTGTGTATGTATTGGAGGTAACATTGAGAAACCAAATTACATAACAAAACTTGTGCGATGTCCCGCCAAAATCTCCGTCTGCACGAAACAACACCACACGCCTCCTCTCCAAAACCAGCACCACCAACCCAACCCAACCCCTCCTCTCGACCCCTCTTCTCCTCCTCCCACCATTGGAAGGGAAGGGACTGGGCTATCTATCTATCACCCCTAGCTATCTAGCGTCCCAAAATAAAAGTTCTCTTTAAAAAAAAATATATATATTTAAATTAAAATAATCGGGTTGGTCTTAGCATTCGACCCACCCCCTAATGGCACTACGATCCACGCTCTTCCTTTTGCTGCTGGTGCTAGCCCTGGTTGCCAAGTCATCGGCCGGGGTCCCTCAGACAAGGATCACCGGGTTCGAGCGCCCACGCACGGGCTGCATGGGACTGGTGGGTGACTGCATTGACGAAGATGAGGAGATGGGAATGGAGTCCGAGTCCACAAGGCGCGGCCTCAGAGGACGCGGCAGTCATATCAGCTACGACGCTCTGTCAAGGGATAGAGTCCCGTGCAACCAGCGAGGCGCGTCATACTACAATTGCAACCAGAGGAGCCAAGTGAATCCCTACAGGAGGGGCTGCAGCGCTATCACCAGGTGTGCTCGGAGCCTTAACTGATTGAATGAACGATGTTCGAACAAGAGAAGCGAAGGTTTGCATATATATATGTTGTTGCTGTTCTTTATCTATGTACGGTCCCTTCCTCGTTCTTGATCGATTTCTTTAAATGTGATGGTAATGGTTATGAGATTGTTATTTTACTATTTATAAATTATTGTAATTATCAACTCCATGGTGTTATTAATCATGAGATGGCAATAAAAGGATGGGTTCTATACATGGCTGTTTGTTTCTTCAATTATTGTTGAATTGTTTTTTTTTTTTTTTTTCCCTCATGTAATATGTGTTTGTTTATGGTCATAATTTGCTTCCGCTTATATAAGCATCTTGGATGTTGACATTTGAATTACAAGAAAAACTTGAGTCCATACCATACAATCTATTTGGATTGCTTTTGCTTACGTAAGAATCTTGGTCACTGACAAGACTAAAATTATATATTCGAATCGGGGAACAGAGTTATTTGGGGTAGAGCCCCTCAAACTCTTTTGAAGTTTTGGAATTTTATTCTCAAAACATATATTAACTTATCTTTAACTTGAAAAAAAAAAATACTCCTCTCTTGTAATTTATTTCGAAATTGTGCAAATAGATTTGATAACTTGTTTTTTAAAAAATATTTAAAATATAGCAACAAATCTAGGCCTAAGTGATTTATAATTCAGTTATATCAAAATATGATTTCTATTTTATAGAAGTATACTGAAATCTATAATTAGAAGTTCTCTTTTTTCATATTTGTCAAACCGATGATATTTCTTGGTTTTAGTATGATTATTTTGATTTACCTTATTCTAATATATACTTCTAAATGTAGAAGTCACTAAATTATTTTGATACTATTATGGAAATTAGTAATAGATAAAGCAAGACACCTTTTGGCATAAACTATAAATATAAGGACTTAACCACTCCATGCATATTTAGATATCGATCCACAAGTTCTTCAGTTTTTTATGTAATAAATTACTCGAATTTAGTTCCTTTGGCTAAGTTCTGTTAAAAAGTTAATTATTTATCCTCTTTTTCCTGTTATGCCCTCATCTTCAATGTTAGCCCTAATAATTTAACCTAATCACCCTCCTCTTCTCTACAATGTAATAGCTCCCTGCCCCCCCGCGCCCCCCCCCCCCCCACCTCAGTGCCCCAAGAATTTCAAATTAACTCCAACATTGAACCCAACGGTTAGATTTCTCCATTCTATGTATTTTTAAGATAAGTTTTCAATGGTGGCAATCTCTTCTCAATCTTCTCTTACACCAATTAATTTCTCTTTATCACTTGAGAAAATGGCTTTCTTCATCCTAACCAAACAAAATTTGCCCACATAATTGCCCCCTAAGACCATGAAATTGTCCCTTCATCCTAACCTACCAAAATTTGCTCAAGTCTTTTTTCTATATAACTTATCCTCTCAGTTAATCACTATCAATTTACCCAATACAATTATCAAAGAAAGGTAGCGCGTCAAAATAACCATAATGCAATTACCACAAAAATAAAAAGCCTTATCAATGTCACCTAAATTAACCCATATCCCCAATTACATCATCATCGAAACTTTCCCCTTTTCTCTCTTACCCCCCTTTCTTTCTTTTACATTTTGCTATTACACTTTCTCCTTATTGCACGAAAATTGAGGGGTAATGAGAAGTCAGTTTGTCTCTATATGATTCAATAAGAAGAGTAGTACGATCATTTATTATCTCTAGTTAGTCTCTAATTTGGGTTAGTTGGGTTTAATGAACGAAAATGTTGATGGAGGAACTAACTTGGAATAACTTACTAGTTATGGAGTACTAATATAAAAATTCAAATAAGTTAGGGACTGATATCTAAATATGAAATATGTAAGGGTTCGATATAAAAAAAAAAACACCTTAATTTAATTAATTTTCATAAGATCCTAAATCTTATTCAAATCTTCTCTGAACCATACTGTTTATTAACTAATTAATTTATTCCTAAAAATTAATAAATAATTGATTCCATTATTTTTTCCAAATTTTTTTGAAATATGATTTCAATCTCATATATAGGTTTTACTCAAAACACAATTTCTTAGGTTTTAGTTTTGATTTACCTTCTATTAAGTAGGTAAGATGTTATATTAACCAAAAACGGCAATTTTTTATCTACTTAATGGAAGGCAAATCAAAACTAAAATCTAAGAAATTGAATACAAGTAAACTCTTACAAATCAATTATAAAGAACAATTCATGTACAACAACAATTGCAAATCATGAATTCCAAATTCTATCTTAGGCTTATCTTTTGGTAATTCCCTTGATTTTTTTTAGTTATTCTTGCCCATAGCTGCTTCAAAGATTCTCTCAAAAGACTGCTCCATGCATTGGACTAAAAGAATGGGGTTTATGAACCCTTTCTCAACTCCCATGGCCACCTTCAGGTTCCCCTTGTAGCTAATAACTGTTATCGTAAGGCTCTGCTACAAAACAAAATAGAATGATAATGAGACAGATTCTAAGAAACTTCATGATAATTTTCTTTGTAAGATGAAACAATTTGTTCGTTTCATATTTTTCAAAAATTTACCTGCGGGACGCCGACCACCATGAAATAGAAGCTTCGGATGGGGTGGCCAGCGATGAGAATTTGCTCCTTAGGTCCAGTCAGGTTCGAAATTGTCATGCTTGTGTTCTTCAGTGTTGAGTGTATGTATTGAGCAGTGCCCTGTTAAGTTGGTTCAAAGAAAGTAAACAAATGATCTTTATAATCTTGAGCTTCATGATGTGAAAATGAAGTAAATATTAGCAAATGTACAGTGGTACATTGGCCAAAAAGAAATGTCGGGGAAATTCTATTTGAGCACACTACTTTGCTCAGTGAGCCTACATTTCTCGATTGGAAATTAGTTCTCGAACTGTTTTTATCATTTTATACTGTTTGAGATTAGTTTTCGAAAGGATAAAAAATAGTTCAAAAATTAATCTCTAATTAGGAGAAAAATACCATAAAAAACAATGGTAAAACTGTAATTTTTTTCAACTTAAAGAGAAGAGGCAGGCTCACTAAGCACAGTGGTGTGCTCAAATAGAATTTCCCGAGCCTCATGATGAAAACTAGATACATCTGTCATCCAAGAGCCACTGAGGTACCAGGTTACTTCAGTCTCTATTCGGGTACTCCTGTGTGCGGCAAAATCTATACACATATTGTTTTCTCTCCAAACTTAATGAATGTTAACTTAGGAAATGTAACGAATCATACATAGCAAATGAGTGTTATGAAGTATCACATCACTTAAACAAAATTAAAATTGCAAGAGCACCCCCCTCCATGATACTACTGATATGAGTAGTGCAACGATAGGGAACAACTTGATGTAACTCCGGCAAAGCTATCTAATCTGAATATGCGATTTCTTTCCAAATAAATACAGAACTCTACAATTTGGATAATATCTTGTCTTCGACTAGTGCTTCATGCGAGAGAGAATAGAGTCGTTACTTATTCGCAGCTTCTAGTAAGGGACGTAATATTTGGATATATATATTAAGGGACATAGCTTATGCTATAGAAGTTTGCTTTTTTTTTATTAAATATTTAGGGACACAACTGTTCTCAGCAAAATTCCTACTTTTTCCCATTGGAATAACTTGATTACAATGAAAGTGAATAAAAAAAAAAACAAACGAGAGAATTTATAACTTATCGCTTTCTTGTACAATGAAAAGTGGGCTCTATGTGGCGATGAGTTCTATCGAATAGCTCCTTTGGACGATCTGATGCCGATGAAGATGATGGCCGACTTTTGATCTTTCTCTGCTGGTCTTGATGGGTTCAAGGCTCTCACGTGTAACTTGAACTTCACAAACGCTCCAAAAAGATCCCCAAAGGGATCCTCAAGAGGGTATTTATAGTCTTGGACCAATATGAGAGTTTCCAACCGAATAGAATTGGAAGGTAGTTGTGTTCATTAAGGATTCTAATCAAATATCTTAATTCTGATTTAAATATCTTGATTTGGAGTTCTTACTGGACTCAATTTGGGTATTGGATAAGCTCAAATCTCAATCACAATCAATTTAGGATTCTGATTATCTGCTCACGCAGAGCTAATCGCATCAGAGAGCGGAGCTAGAAAACCAGAACGCGGAGTTATGGATTAGCTCCGCGTTTTAACAAAACACGAGGCTATCATAGCCAAATAGCGGAGCTACAGAGTTAGTTTCGCGTTTTACAGGGAAATTCCTTTTACTTAGAAATTTTCACCACCAACAACAACATGTGCCATATCAAACTATAGACTACAGTATCATTTCTGCAGGAGAGGATTATGGGTTCATTAACTAAGAATAGCAACCTTTTTTAACGAGAGTAGCCATTAACCTTGACTAAGAATAGCCACGTTTTTGACAAGAGAGCATGAGATGAGGGCAACAACCGAAGAGAGTGATCAGGATGCAAGTCGCCGATGTAACATAGCTCCGGTTATCTCAATATTTTGTCAATTGTCTTTTATATAACTATATCCGTAATATATTCGTGTTGTCTTTTATGTAGCTATATGGACCTTGAGCAGCCACATGGAGAGCAATAAAATGAGGGCGTATCGAATGAATCACATTTTTGGAAGGGGGTCAAACAGGCAGAAGAGATATTTTGGACGGGAGTAAGTTTTAAACCTGCTGAAAGAAATATGACCTCTTTCTAAGTTTTAAACCTGCTGAAAGAAATATGACCTCTTTCTGGCTAGACCATTGATGCACAAACATACCCTTGGCGTCAATCTATGTAGAAACATTCCAATTGGTTACTACTAACAAATTCCCTTCCATCAGGAATCGCAAGTTTTGAAGGGAGAAATGTTGGGTTGAACCTACTCCCCCAAGTTAATGAGTTACTGGCTAGCAAAGATAAACCACAGTGGAGATGGGAGGTATCAATGCTTTCTCAGTTAGCTCGACCTACAAACCTATAAATGACGGTGGACACAGACTAAAACACTCAAAAATTTTTTGGGGCGTGTTGTGTTCGTTAAAAGTATGGGCTTTCGTATGGTTAGTAGTAAATAATGCAGTACTAATATGGGACAACCTACAATGTCGGGACTGGAGGGTCCTGGTATTTGTGTGCTTTGTGTTGCTCACGAGGAAACTATCGACCATATTATGAAACATTGTCACTTTTCACAGACTATTTAGTCCTATTGTTACAGTGCGGTAGACTATCATCTATAAGCGGCGGCAATATGGGAGATCAGAGTGTTCACTAGCAAATACGAAAGAAATAGAGCATATACCAAGTTTTGATAGTGATATGCTGGAATATATAGAGAATGAAATAATAGGATATTTAGAGACACAACATTGATTTGTAGATACATGTATTGCTTATGTTTTTTCTAATATCAGTGATTGGGCAGGTTGCTTTCAGAAGGGGACATGATGGAGGAGTACAGGGAACCACAATCGGGGGACAATCCAAACTTGAACATGCTTCAGAGGGGTCAATTCTCACCAATAGATGAGGACAAGAATGACACCTGATTGGCCCAGCACTACATCACCTTTTGGCTCAATCACCGGAAAAGCTAATATGTATTATGTTCTTGTTTGTGTTTATGTAACAAAATATATTGAGTTTTAAAGTTTGCTTGTTTTTACGGAGCTCATGTGAAGCTTTTCTGCAGGGATCTTATGTATTTTGTTTTATTAAAACTTTTTAATGGAACACAGAGGACTCATGCCCCCCATTTGCATCAAAAATATATTCATGTTGTCAGGTGGACCTTTAACATTTTTTTTTTTAACTATATATGTAATATGCAGATTTTTCTATTATTTTTCTTAAATAGAATGCGAGGGGTTATATGCTCACTGTAATGACTAAAAAAATAATCCGGAACAAAACCCTTTTAGTGCTAAATGTTCATATTAGTTCTAAGATCACTTTATTTAGGATGATTTCAATTTTGCAGCTACATTTGCAATGTATCAATGCGTCAATTTTTAACCCACTATATTTAAAATTTTAAATTTTAAATTAAAATTTTATTTTTCAAATTTAAAATTTTGAATAGAATTGATCAAAACTTGACTAGCGGACACTTCCATTATCATTTCTATTTGACATGCAGTACATATAATGAGTCACTTGGGGATCAAAGATGTTACGTACCTCTGGGCCTATGAGTTTCCGTAGCATTTCTAGCAATCTCCCAGTGAGGTAGACTGCGAGTGAGCTCCTCTTCTGCTTGATGATCTGCCTTGCTTTCTGAACAAATACTAGCGGGTTTGCTTGCGCTCCATGCTTCGAATTGGGAACGGAGACATGAAGGAAACCGAACTGATTCCCCCAGGGAGACTCAGCATCGCGTTTGGTCATCTCGCTGAGCGGTTTATAGTTTCCAATAACCCTGGTGTTGAGCAGCACCAATGCGGTCACTCCTGCAGATTTTAACTCGTCTTGTGCTGCGGCTTGCTGCAGGTAGAGATTGGTGCCGTAGAATATTATTCCGGTGATCACATCATTTACTGTCTGCAAAGAGAGAAGAATGAGTGTCCGGCTAAATTAAAATAGGAAAAGTACGGGTTTTATCAAGGCTAGCTCTGACAATTTATTGAATAAGCTAATTCAGAACTGAAATTTTCTAAACGGTCTAGATCTATGAGAATCATTATAAATTACAGAAACTCTTGTCTTATATCTACTATGAGACTATTTGAGTTGGGGGCGATGTGGAATTCAAGATATAGTCCACTCTTATTTTATCCGATGTGAGATTATTTGAGGTAAGAGCAATATGTGATTTTAGAGGTAGTTCGGATGAACTTTAGAATAGCTCTCATTATATTTGCATAGCTTGTTCCATATACCATGATATTTAGTTCCGCACACTTTCAATTGGTCCACTTTCGGCTTGTGTCTGGTTCCAATACCATTATAATAATTGTCACACCCTGCCTCGTCACTAGAATACATATTTTTGTAGAAATATACTAAGCTATCAAAAATTAAAATAATTTATAATTAATCACATATGTCTCTCTAAAAAAGTCTAGTTACGATTACTTTATGGATTTATAAGAATCATTATAAACTACACTAACTCTTATTTGATATGTGATTATTAAATTAGGGATGTTATAGTGTCCAGCTAATAGTTCAGTTTTAATGAGCTTGCATTATTTGAAGTTCTGAATGGAACTTTTATTAAGGTAGATCCAAGATGAATCATGACCATTCGAAAATAATTCATCTACAAACATAGAACATTTCAGTTGATTAAGAAGCTTACCCCTCCAAGCTTCGTCTTGATTTTCCGAATCTCATCAAGCGAGAACTCCAACGTAACGATAGTGATCGGCATGAACTCAACCCCTGCAGTCCCTGATCTGACCGGACTCCTATCATCCTCCCACACGTTGCTCTTCAAAAGGCTGAAACCAAAGTCGCTAACAGTGTTAACAAGCGCTGAGACCGCAAACAGCACTTTTCCTACTGTCCTCATCACTCCATTCCTTTGAGGTTCCGGCTTCGGTGTAGAGGAAGGGAATGTGAGAGGCAACGAAGGGTCGTCCGCCCTCTGCAGGCATGAGAACAAGATGGTCATGAGGGAGAAGCCGTCGCCCAATGCGTGGTGGAGCTTGAACACGAGCGTGCCCGCTGCATTGCTTGTTGGATACTTGATGATGTGAATGTTCCACAGAGGTCTGTCTTGTGGGAACTGATCCAGCGAGATCTTCGATAAATAGTCGGTTACTTGGTCGTCGTAGGATTCTAGTCCGTCGGGAAAGATGGGGATGTGTACGTGGTCCTCTAGCTTCACTTCCACCCTCTTCCATTGTTTAGCTCCATTATCATCCCTCACCTGATTCGAGGATTCAATTCTTAATACATGTGATATTATGACATTTATAGTTAGTTAGTTTTTTTTAGCATAAACAGTGTACTTTTATAGGCCATTCCAATTTGTAGTTTAGAGGGAAAGAACTTAAAAACTAGTAACTTATTAACACCTGCTGACTTGTAAACTATCAAAAGTCTTTGAAATTTAGAAATGAGAATGGATTGGTTTATAGGCCTATCCTATTTAAAAATTTAAATTAAATTAAAAAAAAATTATTTTGTTAATTAAAATTTTTGAATTGAGAATGCACCAAAAATTGACCTGGTAGACTAGTCAAATATGGAGCCTACTCTTATTACAAAAGAGCATGTAGATAATAGGTTGATAAGAATTTTCTCATGTGACACTGTGATTCAAGAACCAGTAATTGTGCAGTGGGCCCCACATACTATTGCTAGGTTTGAAGAATCTGAAAGTACCGTATACTAATTTCTGGGAGTACTAAAAGTAGCACACTATTTTTTCTTGTGAGCTCACTTTCTAATTGAAAGCCGAAGAAAAAAGAAAAAAACTATTTAGTGGGTTTACTGGAAAAAGTAGTACTTTCTAATTGAAAGCCGAAGAAAAAAGAAAAAAACTATTTAGTGGGTTTACTAGGAAAAGTAGTGCGCTCCTTTGGAAACTCCCTAATTTCTCATGGAAAAATTTTGGAAGGGTATTTCGGTATTTCATACTTTTGCTGAAGTGTAATTTTAATGTTTGCATTCTCATCTTTATATTCATAGATTTAATTCTCATATTCTATGAGAATGGTAACCGTAGATGTAGTCTAATTCTATGAACAACTAACAAGGGAGGACCAATCCTCATACCAAAATTTGACTTGACGCCGCCCCCCAATTTTTTTTTTTAATATTTATGATTTTTATGAGTTGGTCCTTCCTCAAATTTCAAGTTTGTTACTTAGAGTCAAAACTATAGTTCATTTATATTATGTTTTCCAACTAGCTCTCGAGAAACTTTTTTTTTTCAATCAGCCGACAGCATTTTGGTTCTCATCAAATTATAGTCATATATTAATTTGCAAAAGTATGATTTTATCATTGATTTTATATTACTATAATATAAAAAAAAGATTGCGATGGGAGCTCTGCTTCCTCACTTCTTGTAGGAGCGATGCATGATCCCTGACGAATTATTCGGATGATTCAATCCCCTACAATTATGTCCCTTGATTCGAATGTCTTGGCCTGCCCATGACAACCGAGTGCTGGTTTTTTGTGTGTAAGTACTATTGTTTTTTCTTTTGCAATTGCATCTCACGTATACTAAAATAGTAAGAATCCAAATTCATATAATCCATTCACCTGAAATTTAAGTACCATATAATAGAATAGTTTTATTAGCTTAGCTCACATAATGTGTCGATTGGTCCGCGATCTCGTGACTCGTCACATGAATGAAATTAAAGACTCTGGGCGTGCCTCCCTCCAACCCTCAACCCAATTTAAGAGAAGTCAGGATCTCTAAGGGGAAATTCTAAACACGCACCACTTTCCTCTCAGTGAGCACCATTTTCCCCTATGGTGCTAATCACTTTACTATAGGATGCGGTGCTCACTAAGAGGAAATGGGTGCGCATTTAGTATTTCCCATCTCAAAGTTTTGATGGGGCCAAATCTACCTAGCTTATCAAAAGTCACTTGTTTTCTTTTACTAAACAAGTAGATTGGTCCCCTCTTGCAAAGATCAAATGCAGCGAGATATTCTTTTCCCATTTGACTTGATTATGGAAATCTTTTCCACTAAAATCCATTCTCTAGGCAAAATCAAACTTTGAGATGGAAAGTATTCAAATGAGTATTCATTTTTGTGGTGATGCGGGTTACTAACCATGATGGAAGAGAAGCGAGAGTTAATGGGTAAGAATACGCTCTGCAGCGTCGCCATGGTCGGCGAGTCGTCGATCGGGACGTCGGACTCGAACATGGCCAAGATGGCCACACTCATGACCGTGCTGTTGAAGTACTGGCCAGTGGGACTCACTGGCTCATGATCATCTTCACCCATCATCTCTCCTTCAAGAAACACTCGTACTCTCCTGATCTCTTGCTAAGTTCAGAAACTCTTTGTCTGTAGTTCTTGTAGGACCGTGGATGTGTGGCAGTATAAATAGCGCGTGGTAAATGGATCACATGTTTAGGTTGCGATGATGAGCTAGCTCTTTAAGGTTATGGTTGGGTGTTGGAATTTAAAGAAGGGGATTGAATTTTTTTTTTTTTTTTTTTTTAAATTTAAAATTTAAAATTTTCTCATTAATTAGAAAGATTTGGATTATGACTATCAATATTAAGAAAATTGTTTTGGGTCCCTGTGATTAATTCAACTGTGTTGTTATGAATTGAGCTTGGGGGGGGTTTAATAATGCATGTTAGGGACCAATAAATGGAGCATGTAGCAACAAGTGCAGTTGCAATGTAGGTGGGATTATTGAATGAGAGTTTGCTGCTAAGGCCATCTGTTGCCAAGATATAAATATATATTGTGTACTTATAAAATGGTAGATTCATAGATTTATGGGTATATAGTGGCAAAAAGACAAAGTTGTATAAATAGGACAAAAAAGAAGTTGATTTAAATGGGTGCCATCTAATTTATGTAAAGTTGTACATGCTACTTCAGTAGCCGGTATTGTAGGTATTGTAGGTTTGGAGCGACTGGGTTTTCTTTTTCTCTAAATATTTGCTTTTTTCAATTTTTTTCTCTCATTTTAAATTGGGTTAATTATAATAACTATCGTTGTGCCATGAGGATTGTAGCAATTAGACATTTAGAGAATTTTATTTACACTTAGGCCCTTTTAAAGTTAAAGAGAGGGGGAAGAACTATCTTTATTAGACAGTACGTGAATAAAAATGACGAAATTATCTCTAATTTTAGTTCAGATCCTCTAATTTTAGGGAGAGATAGAGGGGGGGGGGGGGGGGGGGGGAGAGAGGGAGTACCTGTGACAAGTAGGTTGGCAAAAAAATCACAGTGATGAATATCAGATCACCACTTTAGCTTAGATCAGAAAAAATAAAATAGGTTTAGTATGAAAATAAAAGAGAGGAAAGGATATTTCAGGTTTAAAAAGTTTTATATACTTTATATTTAATCAGTATGACTATGACTATATCAAACTATAGCCTCCATTAAATTTCAGGATATATAACTATGACTATATCAAACTGTAGCCTCCATTAAATTTCAGGATATATAAGTGCAAATAAATTTCTTTAGAGGGTATAATTGCTTTGTAATTAAACCTTCTACATTTTGACCTCACATTTGAAGAAGAGATATAGTTTCCTCTATCTCATTTTTTTTTTTAAATTATTATAACACCCTCCATTCGAAAACTGGATAGCAATGCCTCCTATTCGGAAATTGGATAGTGAAACGCCCGATGATGTATTCTCGTTGGAATATTCTAAATCTCTAGTAGAATACCAATAGTTAAAATAAGACAACATATTGATAGAGATGAAATTAGTTATTTAGTTGGATTTGATTTGATTAGGAATTTAGTTAGATTTTGGATTTTTAGAGATTTGTTATTATCTTGTTGTTTTAAAATTCTCTATATATATGGCTTGTAAAACTCTAATTTAAAATATAGAGTGAAATATAATTTTTTTTGAGAGCATGTGATTTGCTTTGTAAAATCCTTCCTCGAGTGATTCGTTAGAGAGTGAGCGTGTGATTCGTCTAGACGTGAGATCCAAACCCTAATTTATTCTCCAAAAACCCTAACTTCTTCCCCAATTTCTTCGCCGCAAACCCTAAATCGCTTTCGTCCTGATAAACCTCCGGTAGAAAATCAATAGTTAAAATAGTTATAATTAGTCACGAATTTCTCGCTCAAAAAAGGTAGCTATAATTGATAACTTTATAAATTCATGAGAATCATTATAAACTATACTAATTTTTGTCTCACATCCTATGGTAATGTGGAATTTTAGAGATGACTTCATAGATTTTAGAGATAGAAGGCCATGAATTAAAATTGTTCATGATTAGCTACGGATTCTTCCCTAAAAAGACTAACTACAATTACTTTTATAGTTTTATGGAAATCATTATAAGTTATTTTATCTCTTGTCTCATATCTGATGTGGGACTATTGGGATAGGGATATTACAGTTCCGCACACTTCCTGTAGGTGTCTGACTTAGATACCACTTGTAACACCCCTACTTAAAATTTGGATAACGGAATATCGTTAGTATATTCTCGTAAGAATATGCTTAGCCTCTGGTAAAATAACAAAAACTAAAATAGTTTATAATCAGCCATATATTTTTCTCTCAAAAGCCAAGCTACGATTGCTTTATAGATTAATTACAATCACCATAAATTACACTAATTTTTAGTATTCGAGTTAGGGATATTACAATTTCACAATGTTGTTCGGATCAGTTGTTAAAGAGTTGACTTCGGATATGAATGTCTCTTTGTTGCCATACAACGCTAACGACTCATGCGTAGTGAATGAAAAATCTGAAGCTTAAATCCATTTTGCATCTTATTCTCTTAAAGAACAGAAAAAAAAATGTGAATTAGATGCTTGTGACTGAAGGATATGCCTACAAAAAACATTTTTTTTTTTTTTTTTGCTAGAACTACAAAGATAAAGATTTTAAAACATGAATATATTTGGAGTGCATATGAAACGAACACTAATATTATCTTATACATTCATGCTCTCTTCTTCAAGATACGAATCCAAATGTAAATATCGTTCAAGTATTATATTCTATGTCCATATTCAACAAAATCATATACAAATTTCGGCATCAAGATTTTAAATTGATAGTATTCATTATGAAAGCAATTTTGAAGAAAAAATAATACCATTCTTCAATATTGATGTCTACACATCACATGAAGTACTTATTATGATAGATTGACTTTATTTTATATCTTTGGACATATATATCCAATGCAATCTGTTAATGATTCAAATATTTTAATATCTACGGAGACATTCATATCAATATTTTAAAGACCCGCCATATATGGGACAAGGGATCTTTGTATGACATCCCTTGGCCCAAAACATGCTAACTTAATCCATGCCAAACCCATAACCCATACAAAAATGGCCCAGGTTAGGCCCGGCCTTTCCTCCCAGACCCAACCTCTAAACCCTAAATCCAAAGCAATGTCAAGTTTGGCAGCGATGCACATGAACTCACTGACCCAGGCCCAAGGCCCAGTCCCCGAGCTGCCTGCATCAACGACATCCACACCTCTGCCAATTTCACTATCGAAGTATTTTATTTTTTATTTTATATTATTTTTTTTTTTTTTACATTCTTGTTTCATCTAATAATTGTATATTACTATTACTTTCTTCTAAATTTATTGTGGCTACAGAAACCTGAGGGCCAATTTATCGAGAAAATAGTTTCTTATAATATTTATTCATTTATTGATTGACTTGTAAACCTGCAAGTGATTAAGGGGCTATTGTAACAGAAGAAAAGTTCATCATATTCAATATTTTTTATTTTTTATTTTTTATAGTAAAACTCACACATATAAATTTTTGACAATATTATCCAAATTAAGTTCTCATCGGAAATCGAACTTAGAGAGTTTTTAAAGTAGCACACCATTTTTACTAGTGAGTCAACTTCTCAATTTTCAGCCGAACCAACATTTCACTATCCAGTGAGCTCACTAAGAAAATTGGTGTGCTTATTTGGAAACTCTTCGAACTTAGAATATTTTGCAAATTGAAAAAGAATGATGCCACTTGAGCCAAGGCTCATTGGCATCGTTTATTTTATTGATCACTAAGGCCTCTTCATGCATGAATTATGAGTTTATCACAAGATTTTATTCATTGTATTGATAGGAACTCTATAGAGAAATTTTCCTATTACGATATTTGACACTCGTAACTCTGCCAACATATTTTTCTCAATCCCCAAATACCCTGCCCTACCCCGCAAAATTTTAAAAATCCCTTATTACACTATGACAATAGATTGCCTCCTCCTCCCCCATTATATGTACTGATTGACCCTTGTCGTGGAAGTTTTTGTCCCTCACATTGATGAAGAAATTTGTGAGGAAGTTCGATACTCCAACGTGGTTATTTAGGAGGAAAATTGCTATTTATAGAGAACTCGTAAGCAGATTATGGGCTTGCGCCCACATGCTTCTCCGCATTTGAGACCCGATATATGCGCTTTCCTGTTACTAACACATAAAATAATAAATGAGGAAGTATTCTATTTTCTACTCTCATGTTATATTAAAACCTACCGAAGTTCTTTCGAAGTTGAATCTCTCATAGCTATTATATTGAATCTCTTTCCAATATTTTATCTTCTTCTCTCTCTCTCTCTCTCTCTCTCTCTCATGCCCTTCTATGTCTCTCTTAACCCCCGATCGGCTCTCCCTCCTTCTTCCGTTGGTTCTCTCTCAAAAAGTTAAAAATAATTATGTATATATATATATATATATATATATATATATATATATATATATATATATATATATATATATATATATATATATATAGAAAACGGGAAATACACCGGCGGTGAAGGAAGTTTCCTTCACTGCCGCTTAGGTGGCCCAATAAAATTATTACACGTGGTGTCATTTAAGAGAATTCATTTATTTGTTATCTTGAATGACGCTCCGTGTTATGATTTTATTGGGCCACCTAAGCGGAGGTGAAGGAACTCCCTTCATCGCCGGTGTATTTTCTGTTTCCTCATATATATATATATAGAGAAAATGGGAAATACACCGGCGGTGAAGGAAGGTGGTCCAATAAAATTATTACACGTGGTGTCATTTAAGAGAATTCATTTATTTGTTCCCTTGAATACCGTCCCGTGTTATAATTTTATTGGGCCACCTAAGCGGCGGTGAAGGAACTTCCTTCACCGCTGATGTATTTCCCGTTTCCTCATATATATATATATATATATATATATATATATATATATATATATATATATATATATATATATATATATATATATATATATATATAAGAAACGGTAAAAATTATATCTATGATACTTAGGTGAACTAATAGAATCTTTACATCTAGAGGGGTCACATGAGCTGTTTTTTTAAAAAAACCATCTACCTAATGCTTTTTTCTAAAAAACCCTTCACATGTAAAGATTCTATTGGTTCACCTAAGCGTCATAAGAGAAAGCCCTTATATATATATATATATATAGAGAGAGAGAGAGAGAGAGAGAGAGAGATGGAAATGAGCCGATAGCTCATGCAAGTTATCTGAACTGCATTTCATTTTCATTATCTCTAATAAATATTTTTTAAAAATTTCTTTTGGATTATGATCTTGTCCCTTTAGGGTTCACTCATACCAAATTTTTTGGGTTTTAGTTTTGATTTGACTGTTCATCAAGTTGACATAAATTTTAACGGTTCCTAATAAATAAATATTTTGTACCCACCTGATTAAAGTATAAATGAACTCTAAAATTCATAAAATTCGATATTATTAAAGTTAAGAAGATAGAGATCTTAATTTTAGAAAAAAATTTGAAGAAAAATCATTAGATTTCTATATTTTTGCCGCTAGTTTACGTAATTTTTCCTGAGCTGGCGGTTCATCTGCAATAATCGCATATATATATATATATATATATATATATATATATATATATATATATATATATATATATATATATATGTGTGTGTGTGTGTGTGTGTGTGTGTGTGTGTGTGTGTGTGTGTGGGGTAGGTCCATCTCATGAGGAGTTAAATATTTGAGATTTGAGGCTATGTAACAAAAAAAAACAAAAAAACAAAAAACCTGTTTTTTTTTAATAACAACAGCAAGATAATGTCATCCGTATTCCATTAGTAATAATTAATATAACTAATACAAAAGGTCAGAAAGGAATGTTACATGAAATTAAGTTTCTAAAAAGATAGAAACAGAAAGTACAACAGGAGTCTGTGGCCAATGACCCTATCGATAATATCTTGCTACTCCAGTCCCCCGTCTCCATCTATCCTGTTTTTTAATAATGAGTGCGGGATGCTGCAGCCAGGAGTGGTGTTCGCAGATATCACGGGCCATCATCCTATCGCGAACAAGCGATAAGCATCCATTCTCAATATAATGCAACACATACATATATGCCAATGTACGGATTTAAAACATAGAAGATGGTCCGTACAATGATTTCAGAATCTAAAACTGGTTATCAGTTTGATATGATCTTTCTTTAATACAGATGCTTCACTCTAAATACGGGCCCAGATTCTTGCTTATACTGCTGCGTAACACTATCTCGGGGGGAGACTAAAAATGGAAAAATTTGTGAAATCTTTGTCGGACCGAATAAGTGCATGCAAGTGGTTACTTTACTCTAAACCAACTGAATATGTACCCTGTAAGAAATATACCAACAATATTGCCTCAGTGCTAGAGCCTGTTCACTGTTTGGTTGAGTTTAGCAAAAGTTTTCTTAGTTATGTATCTTCTTCTTCTTTTAATGCAAAATATTGAGAATTTCTCCCTCCGTGTTCCGTTAAAAATACTTAATAGAACTAGTTATAGATATGTAGTCAATTAATCTGATAAAAAAGAGTTCTACAATATATTTAGTCAAGCTAATTTATAGCTACATAAAATTATTAGAGGGATAGATAGTAGTGCATGCCAGTTACAGGCATATCCTGAAATACATATTAGATGACAATCAGATGTCTGAACCATCCTTCTCCATGGGAAATGTAGGTGGTGGTTAACGCTCGGTCTCCTCTTTGTCCCTGAAGTCGTCTGTCTTGTCCTCGGAGAGTATGCATGTCCAATCATGCATGTCAGAGTAGATAATATTTATGCATTCTTCTACTGAATGTGCAGTGTTTCTGAAAATCCTATTATTGCATTCTTTCCAAACGTTCCAACATATATCTGTCAGAAACTAGTGCATTGTGAGTCTATCCTGTCTAATGCTACATACACACTCCCAAAAACTCGCTACATCAGTCTTTTGCAGGGTCGATTCAGAGCATGCTGACCATATAGCCCATGTGAAATCGCAAAACAGTGTGATGTGTTCGATAGACTCCTCATCTAAATTGCAAAACAGTCATGTATATTGTTGAGAGCTGGAAAAATACCCCCTTTTTTTTTATTTTTTTATCGTGCATTCTTCTAAGCTACCTGCATATATTTTCTTGATTTAGATGATAGGTTCATCCATAATCCTTTGAGACATCATCCCCTATAAACTCCCAAAATTGTCATTCCTTGTTCAACTTGTAATCACTTTATGACTCTCCAATATCGGCTATCACTTGTAGTGTAGCTGCAATTTCTTGTGGTTTTATAAAACAATCTGTTACTTAAATTTTTTTTTTTCCTCTGTCCTTTGAATCTGTTCTCTCTCGTCAGCATCAGCTTTCCAATTTAGGAACCACATTCTCCACTGCTTCATTCTGTGAGAACAGCAGCTGCACCTTCTTAATGATGACGCACGTTAAGTTAGTGATTGGAGCGGAATCTGGTTCATGGCTTCACCATCATTATTCCATAGCCAGCTGGACCTTAGTGAGTGAATGGATTATAAATTCTCCCACTAGAATCTGGGTAGCATCTTTCGGGACGAGCAGAGGTTGCATTTGTCAGAGAATCTCTCACAGAATGACATGCTGACGTCGCTAGAGTAGATGAAGGAATCCTACTATGTGATCATGGATCATAGTTAAATATCTTTTTATGTCCCTCTCATATACTGTTTGTATATATATCAGAACTTGAGTTGTTTTAGGATATAGACTCTTGTACTTCTTTTTTACTGTATTTTTTCGCTTTATTTTCCTTCTGTACTTTGGCTGTTCTATTATGATTCATTAATGGAACGCGGAAGATACTTACTCTGTCGTTTTAAGTCAGTAGAATCTGGGTAGCAGAACATCGGAAATATATTCATTAGAAGTATGTTGAGTCTATGATGGAATATCAGAAATTAAAATAATTTATGACTAACTATGGACTCCTCATTCTAAAAGGCTAGTTACAATTAAAATAACAAAAATATGTTAAACCTTAGGCAAAACAATAAGAATTAAAATAAAAACGAAATTGTATCCCTCAAGGCAGTATGGATTGTTTTTTAGATAAAGAATGCAGTAAATAAACAATATAATTTTTAATTTTATAGCACGTTATTTATATATGTGTATGCGTATGATTATTCACAATATTATTATTTGGACAGATATATCATCAGACGAGGAGAGTGTACAGATCTCAGGAGGGATATCAGATGAGGACTTCGAAGACCATCATCCTTTTTCGGACCAGGAGGATACATATTTCTTCATAGAGAAGATTGGCAAACCTTGAGAGATAATTTATTTTGATGTTGTTCTGGGAAGGAGTTGACTTTTGCTTTTCATGTATCCTTTACTTTAACAAATTTGTTATTTTGTATTTTGTATTTTTGAAGGTTCACCTATACAGGTGAGCTGAACTCTATTGTAGTTCTATTATCTTCTTGTTAATGAAATGGGGACGGTTTTTACCATATTTTTGGTTAAAAAAAAAAAAGAATGCAGTAAAGAGTGATAACTGCATAACAGGACTAGTACAGGATGCATATTCTGTTGGAAAAAAAAGAATGATTCTATGTGTAGCTTATGTCATAGCCTTTTTTTTTTTTCTTTTTTTTCTTTTTTTCTATATGTAACCTATGCGTGTAGCGTGCTTAGTTAATATCTAGTTAATGAAATGAAGGAGAGATTACCCACTGCTCATGCTTAAAAAAAAAAAAAGAAAAAATATACATCATAGTACAATCTATATGGATGTATGAATGAACTTCTTCCTGCATTTGGATGTACAAGAAAATTGAAGTCTTTTTTTTTTTTTTTTTTCCCTTTCAGATGGAGAAGGGGAAATGCACTAAAATTCAAATTACGAAAAAGTTTTTTTTTTTTTTTTTTTTTTTTTTGTAAGAACTCAAGAGTATAGATAGCTCTGAATTGTTCAGATAGTTCAATTGTTTTCAATATGGACCAATAAGTGTGCTACTTTAGAGGAGAGTTAAGTTGTTACATGGGCTTAAAATATAAGAATCAGTATTGATATCGCCCAATGATTTAAAGTATCTAAATCGGGAATATTTGGTGTATAATATCGGATCATATTATACAGAATATTATTTGTTAGGTACCTCAAGATCTTGTACGATATTTGCAAAAATATAGTTTTTCAGCCAATATTTAATACCATAGGCCTAAACGAATTTGGATTATGCAGATAGTTGCTAGTTTGAGTCAGTTTAAGAAATGACAGATTCAGACGGAATGCAGAAGGATTTGCTAACACAAAATTTGCGATAAAGACTTCTCTGTTTAGTTGTGAGTTGCTTGAATTTTTTGTAGGACCAGTGAAATTAAATTGCAATTCAAAGGCTTATTCTTGATCCATCCTATTTATTTACTTTTTTTTTTAATTTCAAAATTTGGATTGAATGGACAAAAAGTTGACCTGGGACCTATCCATTATCATCGCTACTTAGAAAGTTGTCATGTCGTTCATGTCAGTAGCATGAAAGTATCGATAAATTGATAACAAGCTAATATTTGCCACCACCATGATTGCTTCTTTTCCTGTATTTATCAAATTCTAGTGAAGTTCCATAGCCAATCTTTGGATCGGTAAATGCGAGGTTGAAGATAAGGATGTTTAGAAAATTTTGTGAGCAAATTTTGTTGCCATGGAAAAGATAACATAAGGAATCCTAGTTCCAAATCCATTTAGACTGTGTTGGTTTTGAAAGAAAATCGAAGAAAGAAAAAGAAAAAGAGAAAAGAAAAGAAAAGAAGATGGAAATTGGTTTTTACTTAATGTTAGGTTAGTAAAGATATTTGTGGTAAGTTAGGTGTAGTCTCCATCGAAGAGAAGATGCGAGAAATGGCTTACGATTGTTTAGTTATTGTGCAACATAAACCTACAAATACACCAGACCGGTTTGATGAAGAGAGTTTATAAACATATGACAAATTAAAAGAGTAAAGAGAAGACCAAAGAAAGTATGGATGAAAGTGATACAAAAAGATAATAATTCTAGAGGTTTAAATGAGAACACAATATTTGATAGGAATGAATAAAGAAGGATTTTGGTTCATGTAGCTTCGCTTTTGGTTCATGTAGCCTGTCTTAAGTACTTGGGATGGAAGGCTTAGTTGTTGTTGTTTGTTAGGTTATTATAAGAAATATTTTATTTTTCCTCTAAATTTTCTTTCGAACCAACTAATTTTAAATATTTTCTTTCTTATTTTCTTTTCGTTTCCTTCGTTTTCCCTCAAACCAAAAAGAGGCTTAGGCTGTGTTTGGATTGAGAGAAAATGAAGGAAAAGAAAAAGAAAAGGAAAGGGAAAGTTGCTTTCCACTATTTGGTTAGAGAGAAAATTAAAGAGAAAATAAAAGAGAAAGAAAGTATGAGAAAATGTATTAAATTTTTTTTCCTTTTCCTTTTCCTTTTCTTCCTCAAACCCGAGAGAAAATGAAAGAAAAGGAAAGTTGAGAGAAAAAGGAAAAAAGGAGAGAAATTTTTGCAGAAATTTCCTTGTAATTTTAGTCCTAAGTTATTTTTAACTTTTGTGAAGTTTGAACAATTTGGTTATTATATGCTTAATTATTTAAAAATTATATCAATAATATGTAAATTAATATTAAAATTTTTTATAGTTCAATTAGAATTATATTTTCCTTTTAATTTTTTATTGAGCAACCAAACAAATTTCCATGAGATTTTCTTCTTCATTTTCTTTCAAACCAAACATAAAAAAGGAAAACAATTTCCATATACTTTTCTTTCCTTCTCTCTTTCCCGTGACTTTTCTTTTATTTTCCTTCAGTTTCTCTCAATCAAATACAGCCTTAGAGTTTTCCAATTCCATGAATCTTAGAAACCAAATAAATGCCTTAAACAATAAGATGGCGTAGGAACAAAAGTCTAAAAAGCTATCATTTTACCCTCCAGTGGAGACTAATTAAGAAGACTAAAATGTGGTGTCTTTTACAGAGCACTCGATTTCCCAAGTTCCACTAGTAGATTAGATTTTTTTAAAAGATTAAAAAATAAAATAAAAAAAGCTTACATTCTACCACTCACTGTCTTTAGTTGCAACTAAAGAGTGCAAACGAAAAAAAAAACAATCGGATGAGTGACTCCACTTTGTGTGCAATGAGAGCTTCGACTTTGCGTATGGTCCCCATCTCTGCAATACAAGGCGTAAATACGTACATTATTTACGAACATCGACATATACTTCTGAATCATTGCGGTCTGCGTCCTCCCGAACAAGGTGTCAAATATCGGTTGATACTCACATGTATTGCAAATTTCATATCAGATTTTGAAGTATCTATTACAATATAGTCCTTGTAAGACCAGTACTAATGTTGCTGTTATTTTTGATATTTTCAATATGAAACATTTGATATTTATCAATTGTAATACTTTAAGCCATAAACCCTCTATTGATATTGATTTTGAAATTTTAAATGTTGCTGTTAGGAATTTAGAGTTATATGGGATCTAAAGCCAACGCTTGTAGTTCTTGTTTGTGGCATTGTGTTCGGGGAGTCTATGCCCATGTATTCTGATAGTTTATTGTTTTTTAGTCTATTTGAGAGTACTTCTTATTAGAGTTTAATTCGAATTTGTATTTTTATTTGATTTTGGATTATTTGCATAGGTACGTGTAAATAGTTTTTCTATAAATTAGGCTTATAAACATATATTTGTTTTGTTAAAAATACAAAATAATTCACCTTAACCCTCATCACAACTTCGAAGTTTTGGTGCAGTGGAAGCTACTTTCAACATGATATCAGAGTAATTCAGATTCAATTCCTGTCAGGTGCACATTTAATTGCGGATTTAAAAAAAAAAATTATACCATGTTTCTGTCCAAAATGAGCCTTCAACCTGCAGGTGCAGTGGAAGGGACTTTCAACATGATTATAGATGAGATATTGGCGGGTGTGCATTTAATTGTGGGTTTTAAAAAATATATATACTGTTGCATAAAGCCTAGGTTTCTGCCCACCCAAAATTGACTCGCAGGTGGAAGAAACTTTCAACATGATTATAGATGAGATATTGAACCATTCGAAACCCTAATTCTTGGCTTGCTGATTTGCTAAATAGGATAAAATCTTTTTTTCAGCAATTCATGTGAGAGTAGAGATGGTAATAGATGCGTCCACAGACCAAACTTTTGATCCGTCATATACAAAATTTTGAATTAAAAATAAAATTTTTTATTTTTTAAATTCAAAATTTTGTATACAAAGAGTTAAAATTTGGCCCGTGAATACGTCCATTACTATCTCTATATAAGAGTAGGCGAAACAATTCATCTATGAGGTATAAATTTCTTATTCTTTCCCACGTCCCTACCACCCTTAAATCGCTTCAATGTTAAGTTACTCTTTATAGTCTTTCAGAAACAAACTATATACAGTACTAAATATGTTATGTTCATGTGAGTATAGTCCCACATCGGATAGGATATAGAAAGTCTATGGGTTTAAATACAAAGTTGGGGCCTTGAGCTAATGGTTTAAGGTTTTGGGTCAAACTGGGTCTTACGGGGAGTGAAACCGATGTTTGAAGCTAGCATTGGTCGAGTTAACTTTGTATTTAGGCCTATTAAGAAATAGATGATATTTGCACCTTCATTATTAAAAAAATAATTAAAAAAAAAAGAGAGACAATATTAACTTCAGTAAGATCAATGTAAGGATCAGGATGAAGTATATAACTTTTAGATTTTTGGAAGGTTTAATCCTTCGTCCATAAGCCACTAATTTTGTAGTTTATTCTGTTATGATTATTAATAAAACACAGAAGACATTAATACATCGTTAAAACTTCAAGAAGAAGTATACAACTATTACAGTACTCAATGACTAGACTATTTCTACCTAAACACTTTAACAATGAGTCTCCAAATTACTGACGAATTCTAATTTAGACTCAATAATTTCTTACGATTGAGACGTAAGCCCCCACTATTGTCCTGATTAGCTTGGATTATAGTTTGATTCCCTAATGCTTCTAGAACGCTAATCAAAGTCTTTTTCTGGCACTGCTTCACGAACACTAGCTTCCAATGGTTGGGAGCAATTAATTAATGCAAAAGGCTCGATTAGCAAATAAAGAGAGATTAGCCATTGAATGAATGATTATAGGGTTAGAAAGACCAGCAAGAAACAAACACATTGGCCACATGTTAATGGTTTGGTACCAAATCGACCCAAATTTCATCTTCTATCCACCAAATTATGACTAAGGGGGTGTTTTGGTTGACTGCGTTAAGTGCATAGACTGCTTGCAATTGCAATCATTTTTACTGTAAGTGGCATTTTTTTGATATTTGGTTGAAATTGAAATTGCAATAGCTTGTAACAACAATTACGATCACTTACACGCTTGTAGAAAATGTAATTGCGGGAAAAAAAAAACATAGTATGTAAGACACTTTTTCTCTCTCTTGTGATTCTATTATTGGTAAGTTTGGTAGACTTCTTGAAATAAATAAAAAATAATAATAATATGTGAAAATTTTCGCAACTCTATTTACCAATTGTAACTCTCAAGTCAAACACAACAATACAAGTTGTAACAGTTTTAGTTACAATAATATAAGTTGCAACTTTCAACATAACTTGCAATCCCTATATTCGTGGTGAAGTGTATCTTTAACATGCTACCGAACCTTCCCTTTAGGCTAAGCAAGCTCCTTTTGATACTATTAAGTTGACTCGAGATTGTATTGGCAAAGAATATATGAGAACAACATACATATTAAACACTACGCACGTGGCGCAATACCATTGACGAAGAGAAGAAAATCCAAAATTAACCTTACTTTAGATGGAGTATTATAATGGAGGGAGAGTAACCTTGTTTTTTTTTTAGAAGAACAGTGAGTATACTTCCAGATTTCCCTAATAAGCGTTTAATGAAACAAGCATAAAATAGTTGATACATGTATTTCCGATATTGAACACTAAATTATAACGTAATTAAATAAACATGAAGGAGGATGTAAACATAGTAGATGACCCCGATGACGCAAGAGCATGCTCTCTGTCTCCACTTTTGCCTCCCCTCGTGTAGAGGAAGTGATAGAGATCAGCAGATTTGATTCTATTAGGATATTTGAGAATTTTGTTAGGATTTTGGAATCTTCCAAGATATTTGATTGGATTTTTGATTTCACTAGGATTTTTATAGGATTTAATTCTATTAGATTTTGTTTTTTAGGATTTTCCTATATATTTACGCTATGTATGAAGTATTATGATGATGAATAATATATGCAAATTTTGATAAATTTCTTGTAAGGATTTTGTTTGAGCCAAATCTCTCCTTATGGATTCGTAGAGAGTGAGGGTGGATTCGGCTGGGTGGATTTCCGAACCTTATAAGTTCTTTTCCAATTCTTCAAAAAAAAAATCCCAGATTTCAAAACTCTAATCCTAATTTGGTTCCGTCCGCATCAGGAATCTTATTTAAATGATAGATTTTTGATATATTTAAATGTCAAATGAAGGGAAAGAATCTTGTTTGTGTAATATTACAGTGCTTAATCCATGGGAATCTCCTCGTTTGAAATTGTTACAAGAGTTTCAAAATATACTGCAAAGCAAAACACTTGACATAACAAGGAAGGAGATCTCAAGTCTTTGTTCCCATAATCCTGCACTTGGTTGCTAACATTTAATAGAAGAGGAGAGGAGAGCTGCAGGATGAATGAACAGAAGCTTGTATTGTATTGAAGATTAACTCCATGAATATCATCGAAGTAACTTTTAGAATTAAGATGACTTGGGGAGAGAAGCTCAAGACCGAACCGATGGGTAAGCCAATACTTTGATATCTCAAGTATGGATAGTTGGTTCGAAGAAGAATCTTGAGGCTGTTGCTGTTATGGTGTGATTATTCATGATAAGAGAGTTGCACGAATTCAAAACAAGTCTATTTGGAATCTCAACGCATGCACTGTGTGGCAAAAAGGAAAGGGAGCGTGTCTTCAGAATCTGTCCGTCAAAATTGATGTTTTCGGACAAGCGTGTCGATGCAACTCTGCAGCTGGGCCCTCCCATTCTTGGAAAAGCAATCAAGTTGCGCAGTTGACTTCGCCTAACTCGAGTTGTTATTCCTTGGTATAAAGTGCAACAGATGCTGTTGCTGATGAACTTGAGTCGTGTTACATATTAATAAAGAGTTGATTAGGATTTGATTAGAATTGCGTTAGATTTGATACTATATTGTTGCATTAGGATTTGATTAGATATTTGGGTAGATTTAGTATTATTTTATTACTTTAGAATTCTCTATATATATGGCTCGTAAAATGCTAATTTGAAATATAGAGTGAAATATGATTTCTTTTGATAGTATGTGATTTACTTTATCAAATCTTTTTTCGAGTGATTTATGAGAGAGTAGGCATGTGATTCGCCTGAGCGTGAGATCCAAATCCTAATTTATTCTTTCAAAAAAAAAAATCTAAGTTCTTCCCTAATTTCCCACGACAAATCCTAAATCGCTCCCGTCTTGCATCACATATCAAGTTTTGTGGGATCTAACTCGACCTCATATTTTGCCTAACGAAACTAATTGACCAGCATAACCTCAGACTTCCTTTCGATAACCACGTAATTGCTGAACTATTTGGTTGCACAGAAGAGCAAAAATCTACGGTAAGTTGAATCTCTTCGAGCCCCTTGAGGTTCGTCCAAAAACAATACCTGTATTTGTTTGCGTAATAATATTGTTTTCGTACCTGAACAAACAAAAAACTGTAAGCAAAGTTTATTAACCTTTTAAACCTTTCGGCTCCGAAAACAACCTTGAAAGTTTATCCTATGTGTGATGTGTTAGGAGTTCGTATGTGAGTATAGTCTCATATCGGATAGAATAAGAAAAGTTCATCGGTATTGTTTGGACTGCACACAGATGCGTTAGAGGAACGTAGCGTTTGGGCTCGAATTCAGGAGAAACATGATAATCGTGTCCTACGAAACATAGTCGTGGCGACAATCTGTTAGAACCTTTGGAAAGAAAGGAGCAACAAAATATTCAAATGACAAATCACATACGATTGATGGTTGTGTACTCATGGTGTATCTGGTGTATCTTGACAATTCATTTTAAGTAAGTCAGCTCTCAAATAGGGAGCGAGTGTACTTATTAGGTGATGATCAGGAGAACTATCTCTAGGAGAGCAATCCTGCGATGGAGGACATGCCAGGTGACAGTGCAGGTTTGGAGGAATGATGATGACAATTCACTTCCCTACTACCAACTCTTGCTACTTCTATTATTGAATTTGTTGTGATGGTATAAGCCATGGGAGCTTTATTTTACATTATGATACTCTGGAGTAAAATATTTGTATGGATTAATGGGAGCTTTATTTTACATTATGATACTCTGGAGTAAAATATTTGTATGGATTAACCATCACCGATGGAACATAAAGGACTTTATAGTCCGTCATTTTACTTTTCACCAGAAAAAAAAAAAAGAAGAAAAATTCATATATTTAAATACAAAATTAAGCCTTCTATCTATTAACTTAATATTTTAGGTTAGATTGGTTCTCGCTCCCAAGAAGACAAGGAAGCGGGATGGTACTCCGCGAGCGTTTCTCCCCAGCATGTGACATGTATAAGGGTTACGAAGGGTTTTAAGCTACCTCTACAGAATGCACAGTAGAAGTTCTTTTGGGGTTGATTAAATATTTAAACTCAATAGCTATAATTTTAGGGAAAATCGACTCAATAATCTCCCTCAATGAGAAAGGAGTGATGAGTAAGAATTCTATCAGAACACTAGTTACATGGAAGGCCCGCCTTTTTCATTGCAGAGATAATCGAGCCATGCATAGAGTTAAAAAGAGTGGATAATTATTTGTAGCCTTTTTCGCTCGAGCTTATCCTTTTTAGAAGCGTTATTACATAGGATATGTTCCGATAAGATTTCTATGTCGACACGCTATCGTACTTTCTCAAACCAACTTCCAAGCTGACTTGACTAACTTGGAACGGGGGAGCGATCAGGGGGGAGAGATCACGTGTGTGAACATAGAGAGAATCGACAGTGAGCAGCCATGATTCAAAGTTGGTGCAAGTGGAATGAGTTGAGATTTGTGGGGGGACGGGGGAGCAGAATAAATCCCTTTGGAGAAATAACAATGTTGGCCGTATTTGGAAAGAAATAATTTAACTATGAGCTGCTGAAAGTCTGTGCTGATGCTGAGGCTTGTTTTGGAAGCTAATGATGCTAGGTGCACATTGTTTTCCTCAAAATTTTTGCTTTCTTTCATTGCCATAAATATTAAATTACAATATTTTCAAAATTACAATGAGAAAAAAATAAAATAAAAACAAACGAGATGACTTATATTACGTCACTCTCTTTTGCAGAAGAAGTGGGTTCTTGATGTAGTGGTGAGATCTAACTATTAGATCATGTTGATGATCCGACGTGAAGAACGCTGTTTTGAGAAGAACAGTCGATCCTAGCTCTCTCTCCGCTGGTCCAAAAACGTTAAGGCTCTTTGTATTTATCAAGGATTCTAAATCAAATTTTGATCTTGACTTAAATCTCTTGATTTTGTATTTTGGTGAGACTCAATTCAGGTATCGGATGATCTCAGATTTCAATCAGAACCAATTACAGATTCTGAGAATCTGTCGACGTCAGGCTAGCGGCTCTGAATGCGAAACTAAGAGTTAGCTTCGTGTTTTACTTCGCAGCTCGAGGCTAAGCTAGGCATATGATTGGCCAACGCAAGGCTAAGTAATAGCCTTGCGTCTAACTGGCTGCGAAACTACTGATTTTTCCTCTTCTTAGAAATTTTCTCCTTCAACACACACAAAGATTGTCTCTTCCTTTGCTGCACAACACAATTCCTGATCATTTAGGATTTGGAAAAGTTTTATGCTAATCGATTCATGTTTTATGATCTGTAGTTTATTTTTTTTCCCTCTAAATTGCTATTCCGTGCAACCATATTTGCTGTGACATAGAGTAATTCATTGGTGTGCTCGAGTTAACGATAAATGAAACATATACATTCATTCAGTTCAATTAAACAGAACTATTTTCTTTTATTTTTTTCATATGTTTTGGCTTTATGTATAAATCATTTAAATAAGTTGCATTCAAATTATTGTTGATAACTTGATTTTATGACGTAGAAGAAACGTGTATAATATCGAAATAGAACCCAACAAAAACTTGCTTCTCATAAATAGTCTCCGTTTTATTATTATTTGACATTTAATTAGCAAAATTTATTTGAAAATCCTCCGATAAATAGTGGGTGAGAGTCTTTAAATCCACTTCAGAGAGAAAAAGCAGACTCGACATGAACTAAAGCTCATTGGTACCACTATTTGAAGTTATATAATGATTTTCATAGTAGCTATAATTTAGGACGGTAATGAACGTATTTATAGGTTAATTTTTAATTCTCTCTATACAAAATTTTAAATTAAAAAAATAAAAATTTTATTTTTAATTTAAAATTTTATATAAAACGATCTAAAAATGAACCCATAATTAAATTCGTGAGTACATTACCGTCCCTAGTTGTAGTCATATAATAATGCCATAGTTTCGGGCTAGAATCCACACTGCTAATCAACTAGCCATATTCTTTATGTTCGCGTAGAGTGGTCCTCACGAGCATAACAGTAGCTGTGTGCAGACGGGGAGAGAGAGAGAGAAAGAGGAGGCGATGTAATTAATAAATTATTTTATATCTTTTTTTTTTCTCCTTCTTACTCGTGGCCATTCAAATGGGAATTAGATGCTCCTCTTGCCTTTTTTTAACTCTCTCTCACCTGCAACTAGACTTACGAGATGCCTTCCAAATTGGAGCACCTACTTCTCTTCATGCATCCTCTACATTTCTTCCCAAACTTGGGACTATACAGCCCCAAACCAGGGACTATACAGCCATTAGGAATGAGCAGAGTTCAGTTAAAACAGAAAAAACCAATCGAATTCAAATAAGCAAAATCGAAACAAACCGAAATAATTTGGTCGGTTTTTAATTTCAAGTTTTGAAACATGAAACTGAACCTAATCTAATTATTTAAAAATTATATATTTATGCATGCGCGCACACACGCGCACATCAAACCGAATCAAACCTGGGACTATGCAGGGCGCGCACGCGCGTGCACACACACACACACACTATATATATATATATATATATATATATATATATATATATATATATATATATATATATATATATGAGATTACTTTATGTGAGCCACCGGCTCAGGAAAAGTTACGTGAGCTAGCAGCAAAACTATAATGATCCAATGATTTTTCTTCAATTTTTTTTAACAATTACTATCTCTATCTCTTTAATTTCTTTCGGATTAAATTTCATACATAAATTTTGGAGTTCATTTACCCTTTCATCAAGTTCATACATAATATTTTATTAATTGAAAACCGTTAATTTTGTATTAGTTTGGTGGAAAACCAAATCAAAACTAAAACCAAGAAATTGGGTATGAGTGAACCCTAAGAGATTGAGATCATAATCCAAAAGAAATTGTTTAAAAAAATTTATTGGAGATAGTAGAAATGAATTGCAGCTCACGTAACTACTTACGTGAGCTGTCAGCTCATCTCTCTCTCTCTCTCTCTCTCTCTCTCTCTCTCTCTATATATATATATATATATATATATATGAGAAAAATGGAAATGAGCTGACAGCTCACGCAAGTTATCTGAGCTGTAGTTCATTATCACTATCTCCAATAATTTTTTTAAAAAAATTTCTTTTGGATTATGATCTCGACCCATAGGGTTCACTCATACCAAACTTCTTGAGTTTTAGTTTTGATTTGGTCCTCCATCAATCAACACAAAATTAACGGTTTTCAATAAATAAAATATTTTATATGCACTTGATGAAAGGGTAAATGAAATAAAAAATTTATGAAATTTAATCCGAAATAAGTTAAAGAGGTAGAGATAGTGATTGTTAAAAACAAATTGAAGAAAATTATTGGATCATTACAGTTTTGTCGCTAGCTTACGTAACTTTTCCTGAGCTGGCGGCTCACATACAGTAATCCATATATATATATATATATATATATATATATATATATATATATATATATATATATATATATATATATATATATATATATATATATATATATGAGGAAACGGGAAATACACCAGCGGTCAAGGGAGTTCCTTCACCGCCGCTTAGGTGGCCCAATAAAATCATAACACGGAGCGTCATTCAAGATAACAAATAAATGAATTCTCTTAAATGACACCACGTGTAATAATTTTATTGGACCACCTAAGCGGCGGTGAAGGAAACTTCCTTCACCGCCGGTGTATTTCCCGTTCTCTATATATATATATATATATATATATATATATATATATATATATATATATTGTAGATAATAAATTCAATATCACTTGAATATCTTGAAGAGATATACTTACTAAATCAAATAATATTATAGTCAAATAAGTTTTGTTTTGAAATTCGATTTTTAACCTAATAGAACCGAACCGAATTAGTTCGTTTCGGTCTTGTCAAAATTGAAAAAAATTAAACCGAAACCGATCAATACTTGCTACTAGCTCAGCCATAAAGTTAACTATTCTTCTAACGAATTAGTTGTAACATGGTGCAAGTTGCATTTGCATTTCAATCTTTTATCGACTAATAAGAATCTCAAAGAGAGATTATGGTTAGACTGCGGGCCTTATCAACTACTAAGTTAAATTTTCCGAGCTAGCAGCTATTGTTAGATTTGAAACCACTTGAGAATGTTACTCATTAATCCGTTTCCACGTGCCCCAATGTTGATCTGATGTATGATTCTCTGCAAGTCAGAGAGCAGTACTGAAACCTGATCTGATCTGATGTAATGTTATCTGTAACAAGTCCAATCAATCACAGCTGAGTTTACCCCCTAACAACACTGCACCACATTTCCCCAGTTGAACCTGATGAACAAGGGCCAAACATGTAAATTCCAATCTAAACCATGGGTCCCTGAGGGAATTTCTAAATGGCAAGCCATTGGTCTCAGCGGGCACAACTTTCTGAGTTTGGGATAAATCTCCTAACACTTTTTAAAGTGTTTACGGACTAACCCTCAAACAGAACAAAACATAGTGGTAAAAAAAATAATAATAATAAATTTTGTAATTTTTTACAATTTTAAAGAGTGCGCATAGGCCAGTGTATGCTCATTTAGAAATTGCCCTGAGCAATGACACATCCACTCCAATTTTCTATAATCTGGAACCCAGAGAAGGGGGAGGGGGTAGAGAGAGAGAGAGAGGGCAAGGGGCGCATGTATATATAGTCTAGAGACGTAGGCTCTTCCTCTCTCTACTCTCAATATCCAATCACCAAATGCAAAAACCGAAACAACATACAAATACTGATCCCAAGATCTCAAAAAAAAAAAAAAAAAAAAAGATTATTTTAAAAAAAAATTATTAAAAAAAAAAAAATTCCTATTCTAACTTGGAAATCTCTTTACTCCCCCTCATTCCACCCACAACATTATTCTACTCTTCCCATCCTTTTCCCCACTTTCTACCCAACCCCAAAAACCAAAACCCAAACCTCCATTTAATCTCCTCCCTCAATAAGAGAAAACGAAACTGAAGTAGTAGTGATTGAGCTGAGAAATTTATCGATCAAAATTCCAATGGAGAACCAAGAGAAAGAGAGCAGCTCATCTCCAAAACCCACCACCCCAAGACCATCACCACCAACTGAATCCAATCAGTACCCAACCACCTTCGTCCAGGCCGACACCTCCTCCTTCAAGCAGGTGGTCCAAATGCTCACCGGCTCGGCCGAGACCGCCGCTGCCGCTGCCAACGGTCCCAAGAACCCGAACCCGATACCTCCCAAGGCCAACGGCCCGAAGAAGCCGGCCTTCAAGCTCTACGAGCGCCGGAACAGCCACAAGAACCTCGGTACCATCAGCCCCCTCACATCGTTCCAGCACCACCATCCCACGGCGTTCTCGCCGCGGAAGCAGCAGCAGCAGCAGCCGACTGAGATCTTCTCCCCGAGTACTCTCGACTTCCCTTCTCTCGTGCTCAGCCCCGTCACTCCGCTGATCCCGGATCCTTTCAACCGCACCACAATGGCGGCGGCGGCGGCGGCCGAGGAGAGGGCGATTGCCGAGAAGGGGTTCTACCTGCACCCGTCGCCACGGGGCAGTAACAAGGACTCTGAGCCCCCCAGGTTGCTGCCGCTGTTTCCTGTGACGTCGCCGCGGGCTTCGACCTCCGAATAGTTGGCCCAAGTAAGAGTTGAGTGAGTGAATCTTCGCTTGCTTCTTCAATTGTGTAAATTGATGTCTGCATGTAATTTGGAGGGCCATAGTAACTGTGACCTCTGTTCGTATTAATTTTCTACTTTTTTTTTTTTTTTGTTGTTTTTGAGACTCATTGTTGGATAATTGAAGATGATGAGTTTGGGGGAAAGGTACTGTACTCCAGTCTGTTAAGATCAAAAGGCTAATTTTGGAATATGATCCTCTATTTTGATCAGTCCTAAGTTTTCGTCTATTCATAGCACAAGTAGTATTTTTCCAGATACTTTTTACTTTGTTATGAAATTTCTCTGCTATCTTTAATTCCAACTCTTATGTTGTTGAGTTAATTTTCAATGTGTCGTTTGCCTATTGACTATATTGGAAAAAAAAAAAAAGTAAAAGTTGTTGAGTTGATGTCCGACAAGAATAAATATTAGGGGTATTTACTGGTTTGTCTCTCAAATTTTTATATATTATGATTTTGCCCTCCAAATCTTCATATTTAGATTTTGTCTCCCAAATCTCATAAGTTACAACAATTTAGTCCCTTTCTCTAACACTGTTAAATATTTGATCATTTTACCTCTTTTCCTCTTCTATTTTCCTCCTCTCTTCTTCTCTCTTCCTTCTCTCTTCTCCTTTTCTTCATTATTTCTCCTCTCTCTTCCTCCTCTCTTCTCCTCTCTTCTCTAACACAGTTAAATACTGAAAGAAAAGAGGAGAAATAATGAAGAAAAGGAGAAGAGAGGAGGAAGAGAGAAGAAAAAGAGAGGAGGAAAATAGAAGAGGAAAATAGGGGTAAAATGGTCAAATATTTAACTGTGTTAGAGAAGGGGACTAAATTGTTGTAACTTATGAGATTTAGAGAGCAAAATCCTAAATATGAAGATTTATAGGCAAAATCATAATATATAAAGATTTGAGGACAAACCAGTAAATACCCCAAAATATTATTCCAACCGATGATGATCGGTAGACCAATGGTTTCAGTATCAGTATTTTTTCTTGATAATTGACAGTAGAAGGCTGTAAAGTGCCAATCAGTCACCAATCAACTTTATATTTATAGCACCAATGGATTACGTGTATACCCATAATTAAGCTCATTTTGTTGAGAAATGAAACAGAGATGGTCTTATCGATTGTAACTGGCAAGTTGAAAAGATGATGAAGAAGAAAATTTTAATCCAATATAGATCTCAGGATGCCACTAGCTTCCACTTCTCTGGGTAGAGACAGTCACAGTCGAAGTCATGAGTATTGTTTGAGTTGGTGGTGGGGTGCTTCGCTTTTTGAGTATTGTGGCCAAAATAGCAAAAGGAGGCATTCATCATGTCTCAATTTTCTTTTTTAACTTTTGAGATAGTGTGGAGAATAGAAGCTGTACAACTGTAACTGCAATAGGCAGATAACAAATTTAACAAGCAAGTTAGCAACAAAGCTTTCAAAATGGTGCACAAAATTGAGTGCACCCTCTCTTGCTTCCAAATTTAAGCGATCTTGACAGAGACAATTAAAAGCCATGATGTTGATAGGATTTGATTATAGGAATTTTAGTTTTATTTGATTTTATCTTATTCAAAACATTGGTTGAATTTGATTAGTGTTTCAGTTTTATTTCATTTTTGTTTTTGTTTAGAGATATGATTAGGATTTTCGTTTTTTACACGTGGTGCACGTAGATTTTCTAAAATATTGTAAACATAATTTTATCATGTTCGCACGTTGTGCACGTAGAACTATTTTAGAAAAACATATTACACTTTTCTCGAGCAAGACCCCTCTTGCTGATAGGACTACTCTCCAAGACCAAGGGAACTGATGAAGGAAGTGCTTACTGGTAGAGTTAGTTTCAAGAAAATAGTCCTGAAGATAGAAGGAAGTAAGTGAAAAAAAAAGCAGAATACGTGGAGTTAGTTAAAAAGCATAACAGAGAAAGCCAGCATACAAAGAACAAATCAAATGAGAGGCAGAACAGTAGTGGGGAATCTTGGATAATGGCTATCGTATGAGTGAATTAGGGAAATACTCTTATAAAGCTCTTTCGTCAAGTGTACAATTATGATGGGACTCAAGGAAGAAGCTCCGGCAAACTTCATGCTCCTCGCATATGAAACTTGTTCTGGGACCATCAGTCCATTATGCAGACGATTTCTTGAATCGTTTGGATTCGGTGTGATGCCATCCTTGATGGCACATCAGGGTCTTCCTTGGTCGCACCTACTAATACTAGACGTGACGGGCTACTCTAGACTGATAACATGTATGAGGATGAGATTGATCTATATCACCAATCAACCTATACAAATGGTGCTCTAGTGAGTCCCACGGAAGCTTCGTGTTGGCTGGCCGTTTCTTACGTGCTAAAAGAACTCTAAGTAATATAGTATAAACTATCATACGTTCTTCTGGATTATCTTCCATCTGCATTTGTCCTGAATGAAATTATCTGTTGGGACTGACTCAAGTCATTGGAAGCAAAGTTTGATTCAAAGTTAATTCACAAGGGGCTGATTTCTATTTCCTGTTAATTCTGGTAAAATTACATGAGACCGAGTATTTCTACTGTGCATAAAATTATACTCAACAAGAGAGGTTATGTTGATAGTTATTGGGCTGGTACCATTGGCTCGTGACATCACTAATCAACTTCACAAAAGAAGTTCTAGTGTATACACCAAAGAAAATTACGGCTTAAACAATTTTACCATCACAAGCTGTACTGAAAAGAGAGATAACTAAACAAGAACAACCGAGTATGAAAAATTCTAGGATGGCATTCGGGAACTTACCAAACTATTACAGAACAAAGAACGAACGGAGAGTACCAGAATAATGGAAGGATCGGCTGTTGACAAATTCATCAAGAGACGATCCTCTTCTGTTTTTTGTTTCGTAAGGTTGTTGTAATGCAGAAAGACAGGTTGCCGAGCAAAAAAATTTTCCAAGCTGCCTGGGCTCCAGTTGACCTCCTCATCCTTGTTTTCCAACCTAAATAAGAGAAAATGTCACTTGACTAATTCAATCACTCGGATCTCACCGAGCATATTGTTTACAGTAGCAAGGTAGGAGGGGAAATATGCCGTATTAAAAAGGGCCACCACGTTTCACAAGCACAGAGAGTCCATGCGACATGCACGCACACAAAACAATACTATTGACTTTATCACCTATCCATGCAATTGTTAAGAACTTGGCGAGAAGAAAACGACATTAACAAAAATAATAAAATGGATTAATGTGTCTCACGTTTTAATCACGCACTTTCAACAATATGAATCAAATCTATAGTTGATCTTCAGAAACTTACCGAGGGGTTGAGCTATTGCCAGTAAGCAAGAACGCAGTTCAGCAGGAGCAAAATCTTGTACATCTCCAACAAGTCAGATGCTATGTGACACTTCACATGTCAGATTTTGAAGATTTGACACGAACGACTGGCAGGCCCAGCAAACCTACCACGCAGTCAGTTTCCGAGCTGTCGGAACAGTTCAAGTACAGACATTAACTCATCCCATGTGACACCAGCTTCTTCTCCAACTACAATCTTGAAGAAGAGTATGGAGGAACCAAGTGAACGCTGGGGTCGATTAGGACCAGGAACTTACTTTGCTGAATCTGGATACAGTAACCTAATGCATCATAATCAATTATGGACCTGTATTTACAACAATATGTAATTTCCACTTAGACTGTAGAATACTTATTCAGTCAAAAGAATCAGAATATTTATTAGAAAATCAAAGAACATTTTGCAACATAAAGATAAAATAATTAGGCCTAAAAGACGAGCCATCGGGTATCAATAGTCATATTCTGGAATAAGGTAATGGAACTTTAGCTATATAAAAAGTCATTTTAGTATTCAGTCAGTTCAGCAGGTATGACCGATGGCTCTTGCAGTGAACTTGTAAGGTATGATTTTTCCACGGAAACCATGTAAATTACAGAAAAACAGATTGATAATGCCATAGGATCGGCCAAATGCTCACTGATATTGCTTACTAATGGTCACTTTAAGAATCTTCTGCAGCCTCAAAGCAATGAGAGGAATTCGCCTACAGCATGCTATCAAGGAGAATATATCAAATAAATGCTTTACAATAAAATATAAATGCAAGCTACAGTATGGAGTACGGTAGCTTTCCTTGTCAAGTAATAAGGACTTTGATTATGTGTTTACAAGCTATTAGCAGAGAGCTGATTTCACACGCTTGGTTTTGGTGTAATTGAATTAGAATATGACAGAAAGTCAAGCATAATTAAGCTTGTTTATACTTCTATAATTAAGCCTGCTTATACTCTCTATGCTGCTCCAATATTACACAAGAAGTTCCCTAATTATATATATCTCGTGTGTACCCCACTCGTTTATAGTGTCTATGGTGACCCAATATGATAAAACATTTAGTGTGCTCCAGGATCTTCTGTTGAGCGGTAGAGTTTGTTCTGATCTATTACAAAAGATAGCCAATGGAAGCTATGGAGCTTTTGTTTTATTATTTCTTTTTTATCAAGGCAAGGGAAATTAGAAACAAGTTTTCAGTATCTCAACAGCATGTTTGTGTCAGGACTAAGAGAAAAAGAAGTTACGCAAAACAATTACAGATGAAAAAGAAAGAAAATATACAAGAAACATGTTCTGATCTGGGATAATTCCATCAAATCCATTTCTCTTTAAAAAAAAATGGAAAGGAAAAGGAAAGTGAAAGAAAATCAACCCAAATTTAAGAAAATGATAAGAATTTTGAAGTCCTTATCAAATGACATTTAGAATATGACCCCTATGCAAACAAACTGATTTAAACAGACAATTATATTTGGTGACCGCCTAAAAAGACATGGAAAGGATATAAACAAGTACTATATTTTATTTTATTTTACTTTTACAAAGATGTCGGGAGGAAACTCTCCGCATTCCATTAACGAGTAAGTAATAGAACAACACAGTAGTCTAGATCACATCCATAGGTGACCGTTCAAAGATAAACCAGTATTATATTTGTTGACCACCTTCCAAGCCCAAATGAAGAGCCAATAGCAAGATACTAGGGTAATCTAATACATGATCCCGATAGTTTTGCAATAGAAAGATAACTTCAAAGTGCCCTAAAAAGAAACATGATAACTTCATAGATAAAATTCTCCTAAGAAAACTTACATTTTACCTCCAGATATGATCACCCTTCTCTATTTTTACTTTGAGAATTCTCTATTTTGTTCCTCTATTCATGCATATGCAGGGAAAAAGGCTCTTCACTTTGGCAATCACAACCAGAAAGAATAAACAAATGATGAGTATACTGAAAAGAAAGCAAATTATGGATTACCCTTGAAAAGTTTTTTCTGTTTAACTGACAAAAGTTAAAACAACAAAGGATGTTAGGTGCACGATCGTCCAGCTCTGAGTTTCTTGCAAAGAACAGATCAATAAAGTATTTGCCATAAAGGAGATGCACAAACATGTCACCTTTCATTGTTTTTAGTACTCTTCTACTGTGACTCTATTTATCTTTTCAACTGTTTTCAACTCATATTGATGAAGTGATAATAGCACGCTTCGAATACTCGAATGAAGCTTTCAGGATTTGAAAAACTTAAAAAAAAAAGAATAAGAGAAGAGAGAGATGAATCCTACGAGAGGTGCATATTAATAATTAATAAAACTTCTGTTATTTTAAAATTGCTACTTTTCTAATCTTGTTAATAAAACAAACTGACAAACAACACTTCTACTGAGCATTGGTGAGTACTGTTTCAACTTCTCTTAATATGGCAAAGAGTGCATATTCTTCTAGATTGCAGCAAGGGTTTCCAATTACTTATCATGATTATGTGCGCCAAGAGAGTACCAACTTTTTTCTAGTCCTATATTGTGCCTCCAAGATGATTGCAACTTCCTATTCAAACTCTAACCATTTCTCCAATTCTAAAAGAATCTTAGCAACCATTTCTCCACTTCTTCAAGAATCTTAGCAATTTCTTAAGGGTACTCTGTCCCTGAATGCATGAGGATAAATTATGAGGATTTTCTTACAACCCTCACCTTCCAACTCTGTGGGCCACTTTACTTGTAAATCAATTTCTCCTGCATAAGATTTTTTATCTATCTTTCCGGCCTTCCCACTTTGGAGTCAGATCCCATATGCAAGCTCTGGCATTTGTAAAGATTATATTGACATAGAAAGAGAGTTTTACAGTGACATGCACACCTCAATTAATAGACTCAAAACTGTTGGCACCTATACAGCACCGATATAGTACAGAGCAGGAACCATACCGGATACGAGTCCGATACTTGGACACTCCGATACTTGATACATCCATAGCCAAATATTTCAATGTTTCCTAAATATATCATATATATATAACTGATTCTAAAATATTAGACACTGAATATATGAATAATGGGTTAACAATTTTATTTGATTTGCACGTTCATTGCGTTTATAAAATTTGTCTAGTTTTTTAGTAAAAGAAACTGATTGTGCATGCAGTTATTAACTTAGGCAATTAAAAAATATTTCATATGTCTGAGATCTAGAATATTAACATGCCAAAGCACATGTATAATTTTTTTTTGGGGGTTTTACATATCTGTCCCTTACATCTTTAAGAATTAGAATTTAGTCCTCCAAATCTTCATATTTATAATTTAGTCCCCCAAATCCTTTAAGTTACCACAATTTAGTCCCCGAGTCATATTTTTGGCCCAAAATTCCCATTATACTCTTAAATTACTTCATTTTGCTCTTAAATTACTTCATTTTAGTCCTCCCTTTTTTTTTCCTCCTCTCTTCCTCTTCTTATTGGGTTCTCCTCTCCATTCTTCTTCTCTCTCTCTTCCCTCTCAGTTAATCTCTAAAGTGAAGTAACTCAGGAGAACGCAATAAGAAGAGAGAGAGAGAGGAGAAGAATGGAGAGGAGAACCCAATAAGAAGAGGAAGAGAAAACTAAAGTGAAGTAACTCAGAGGTATAACAGAAAATTCGGGCCAAAAATAAGGCTGAGGAACTAAATTGTAGTAACTTAAAGGATTTGGGGGAATAAATTATAAATATGAAGATTTGGGGGACTAAATTCTAATCTTTAAATATTTAAGGGACAGATATGTAAAAACCCCTTTTTTATATATTCACAAAGTACCATTGCCCTCAAATTTTCAGTTTGCCTTGTCCGTATACCATAACTTTTGGTTTATGTGATCGATCCGGCGTGATTCTCCTTTGATTCATGTAGCCTAGCCCAAGTACTTGGGAAAAAAGGGGTAGTTGTTGTGTCCGTATACTGTACAGTGTTATATTTGTATCCTGCGCATATATTAATATTTGAATGTAACCATATCGGTTTACCTGTGTTCCTTTATTTTATTTTATTTTTTTAAAATTTGTGGCAATGGTGAGTCCAAATTGTATCAATACCCGTATCCCTGTTCATGCTTCACAGGCTAGCACCCAACAAACTCAACTAGTTTTCAAACAGCTCCGAATTCCTGAATACACTCAGGTTTTTATATGACTTCATCTTTGAACTAAAACCTGGGCAGATCACAAGAAGCAAAACGATAAGCATGGCATCAGATTAGGTCTGAGCAGGAAAAACTAGATGACTGTAATTGCATTCATCCTAGAGCAATCATCAAACAGAAAGTGAAAGTTTTTCAGCAGGAATTTTCGTCAATAGTATTTCGGGCATTACAATCAAACATGAGACACATGTTAAAAGAAGTTTATTTAAAAATCAATATCAACAGAAAAGAGTGATTTTACTATGCCTTTTGAACTTCAAGAACATTAATCTATTATGTGCACCCATATAATTCGCCCCAAAAAGTAACAACCCTATGCCTACATACCACAAAGAAAAAATAAAGAAAATCTTTATCCAGGCCTTTTAAAGACTCCTTGGAACATAGTTGATACTGATAGTAGGCAAATCTAGATGCTTAAACAAAATGGGCGAATGACAATTGGAATCAATTATCTTGACCCCAGAATGAGATATCAAATCCACTACCAACTATAAAATTAGGAGAAATTGTCTTAGTAATGTCAATGCTATAAAATTTTACCACCCACATCTTGAGGTGAGGATATAGTCTTAGTAGGCACATGGAAAGGAACCATGAAGACCACGGATATGGGCCTTGGGGCTTATATCTAATAACTCTCTTAAAAAGATATATGAATATCTAGAAAACAGTCCAGATGGCTTTCACGGCATTTTGATTAAGTGAGTGACCAAGCAAGCTTAAGTGGGCACCTAGTCAGGCCTAGGCTTTAAATGAAGCCTAAATGGGCACCTAGTCAGATCTAGGCTTTAAGTGAAGCCTAAGCGGGTACCTAGTCAGACCTAGGCATTAAGTGTCATTCTGGACACTTGACACCAAATGGCATTTTCTTAAAAGTGGTGGGCATGATCATAGCTCCACATCACAATCCAATACTACAGGCATTTTCATGTCTGTTTTCGTGGACTCTCGCTAAAGCCGCCTCAAAACATATTTCAGGATGTCCCTAAGGATGCGACAGCATTAAGTGTACATTAAAAGCCGAAATCTACATGCACTGATCATAATATATATAATGCCATTCCTAGAATCTTTCATATCTTTGTGAACCTTTGAAATTTTAATCTTTTGGAAAAATTATAATTAAATAGGTTCAATTCCAAGATTATGTTAATTATTATCTATTTAGTTTAATTGATTTATTTATGTGGTCATATGTAACTCCTATGACTATGAATATGATTATTATAAGCCCACTATTAATATATTGTTATTATGACAAAAACGCCAATTACAAACAAGTATCATGTTTCATATAAAGTCAAAAGAAACTAAGGACAAAAATAGAACAAGGAGAGTGTTCTTTATTTCACACACACACACGTGTGTGTGTAAATAAAGAACACTCTCCTTGTTCTATTTTGTCATTAGTTTTTTTGACTTTATATTTCATTTCTTTAAAATTTACTGTACAAGTCCAGTCTATTATTTGAGACCACCTTCCTTGAAGCTCGTATATAGGAGAATATGCTAGCTGAGGTCTTGTACAGCTGAGGATACACAAGCTTAGATTACTGCCTAAAGTCAACGAATATCCTTTAAAACAGTGATTACATGCCCAACCAAAGCCGATAGAAATTTTCTAAATTTTCACTTATTAAAATTATTTGAATATTTTAAATTCTGGAATTAAAAGTTCCAAATGAATAGAACATGAGCCAAGAGGGAACATCCCAATCGATGTCTTAGGTCTAGACTTATTTAACACTGTTCCCATCTTTCCTTTTGTGCCACAAGAGAGTGAGCCCCATCTTATTGCCGTATCCATCTTCTTTGTGCCTCTTATGACTTTGTCTCTTTAAAACTACTCATAGTCAATTACAATTAGAGTCAATGCTTACTAAGATGGCACTGAGGATCGACCCGACGCTGGGGAGTCCTTGGTTCAGTTCCAGGGGCTATGGTCACTTTCTAAGATGCATCTAATGTGGAAACAAAGGATAAATTTACCATAACGGGGCTGCAATAAGAATTGAAAGCTAAAAGGTTTCACATTCAATTCTTTCATTGGTAAGATGTCATAGGCAATTCATGGGCTTAGCATCCAGAGCCACATTCATATGGGACGGAAACCGCAGTGTTCAATCCTTAAATGGATTTCGGCTTTGAAATTACCTTTTTGCTTGGACATTTTCTTTAAGAATATATTTTCTCCTTTGAAGCTAATTCTCTAGCTTTTCTTCTCTTTGCAAATAATCTTGCCAGAATTGTCGAAGAAACCTTAATCAAATGCAGAACTTGTAAGAATCTAATCTTTGGAAGGACAAAAAAAAAAAAAAATACAATGGTTTCACTTATCTAAGCAACTACCAAGCTTTACCCTCGAGTTCCTTAAGAGAAAAAGGCTCAACGCTAAAGTTATGGGACTCCTAGCCATTAAAGATACCTCTAGGAAAATTGGACCTTAAGTTCCTTGAAGACGTCTTTGTGCCTAGATGGAAATGTTAAGGAAACTGATTGATTTGTCTCCCAATAGGAAATAACTTACCCACGGGGCACAAGGGCTCTTAAAATTGAGGAAACCAGCAGTTCACAACCAGTACTCAAACAACTTCAATAAGCCAAATCCTAAAAATATAACTTACCAAAGCCGCCCATGCTTTAGTTCTAAAAGAAAACCATCTCTTTAGACTCTAGCTAGACAATAGTTAACAGCAAGATATGTTACGGATTGCAATACACCCTTTTAACTTTTTAGACCATCTTATATCCATGTGACAGATGTGTTCCTTTATAACTATTTGGTGCATAATAATGAAGGATCCCATATACTAACGTAACAGTTTATTTTGTTCATCCTACATAAATTAGTGAACATAAATTTTACAACTTGCAAGTTTTCTATGAAATTCCCTAACTGGCTTGATTTGCTCATGAAATTTACCTTTGCCAGTCTCTAAGCATGTAATCAGAAAATAAGCAGTAGATATACTACCTGATTTTGGCTTAATTGTGCATAACATGTCAACTTAGAAATAGGGTCAATTTCAATCAAGCAATTAACTAACTGCTGATTTTGACACATCCTTGTTACCTCTAATTTACTTCTGGGAAAAAAAAAATCATTTCTAGTATTCTATTTTCTTTGTTGGTTTCAGCAATAATAAATATTTTTGCTTGATATAAATGCACGTGCAACTTCTCTTAATAAGCTCAACCAACAAAACTCTCAAAGAAAGTTTTACAATCTAACTACATAATATCCCAGAAGATATTATACATTTCTACAAGATTATATAAATTTGAACAGAACATATTGCTCGTTTTAAGTACAATGAGAAGATATTATATTGTTTCTGTTTGTTGCATAATTGTTTGCTCAAAATTTGGATCTTTCCTTCCATTGTAAAATTATTTGATTACAACGAAAATTGAGATTACAAAAGAAATCTGAGAAATAACAAGAACGGGAATATTAATTTATTCCCTTTTTTTATGTGGGTTCGGGTGGCGATGGAGCCTCGCTGGTGCATTCCGTTAATCGTCTGACCGGGAAGAGAAAGGTTCTGCTTCACTCCTTGATCTCACGAGCTCGCCCGAAATCGTCCAAAAGTCTCCAAAAGTCCTTTCTCTGACTCAATTTCTGTCTTTTATAGACCGAATCCACTCGAAATTCGCCTCGAATCCTTCCTGAAAAATCGGATCACGGGATTTTAGCAAAATAAACGAAACGGAAATAAACAGAACACAACCCGCGGGTTGGCACCTGCGGGATCGCTCCCGCAGGTGTCAACCCGCGGGATTCTCCCGCGGGTGCACCTGCGGGAGCCTCCCGCGGGGCCCTCTAAAATTCATTTTTTTTAATTATATATATATATATTTATTTATTTATTATTTTTTTAATGTCTACATAACCCCCTCCAAAGTTTTCGAAGTTATGTATTGAGTCGTTCTGAATTTCGAAACACTTTGGATTATTTAATTTTGATTATCAGACGTTTTAAAGTATTTGTAGACAGAGATAACTGTTAACATATTCAATTTCTCAATAACAAGCACATGTATAATTTTAACGTGCTCATCAGATAACTAGTGGAGGTATGATGTTAACGTACTCATTGGGTGATAAGCAGAGGTATGATATTAACATGCTTATTTTAGGTCAAGCAGAGGTATCATATTAACGTGCTCATTAGAATCCTAACCGTTCAGTGATATCTAGTATGACGGATCAGGGAAAGACAGAGATGACATTAAACGTGTCTTGGAGCTCAACCTATTCAGCGAATCTGGTCGTGATAGGGACAAGCTGATTAAACAGAGGCGACGGTTAACATATTTAGCCTTGGAATCGGACTATCAGAGGTAACTGTTAACTTGATAGAAAGATGATTTTCGTCAGAGGTGACTTTTAATTTAACGACATCAAAAACAAGTTCATCAGAGGTTGTAATGTTGGACTTGATGAAGTGTGAGTTTCCTTTTCTGTCAGAGGTGAAAACTTAACATGACAGGAGATTTAATCGGATTTTATCTCATTAGATTTTGAATTCTAATGTCAGGGATATGATTTTTAACTTAACAAATATTTTGAAGTGTCACTTGCTCTGCTGGAGAAAAATGACAAGAAAAGTTTTGTTGTCAGAGGTGAAATCTTAACTTGACAAGAGATTTATCTGATTAGGGTTTTTAGCAAACCCTCAGCTATCAACGGATTTGATTAGCCTTTACCAACTACCGTTTGAGTCGGGCTAGCCATGCTATTCCCCTCAGTATGGTGAGTTGTCGAGAATTTCGTTTGGGCTTAAATGTCAAACTTTTCCTCTTCCCTTTGCCTTAGCAGTTTAGGGCAGTTCATGCTTTTACCCCCAGCAAGATGAGATTGGCGAGAAATTGGTTCTCTTCCCTCTGCCTTAATGGCGTTGGGTGATTCATACTTTTTACTCCCAGTATGGTGGAGTTGGCGAGAAACTGGTTCTCTTCCCTGTGCCTTAATGGCGTTGGGTGATTCATGCTTTTACCCCCAGCATGAAGAGGTTGGCGAGAAATTTATTCTCTTCCGGTAATCTTATCGGCGTTGGGTAGTTCATACTTTTTACCCCCAGCATGAAGGGGTTGGCGAGAAATTTATTCTCTTCCCGTAGCCTTGTCGGCGTTGGGTAGTTCATGCTTTTTACCCCCAGCATGTTGGGGTTGGCAAGAAATTTATTCTCTTCCCGTAGCCTTGTCGGCGTTGGGTAGTTCATTTTTTTTTTTTTTGATTTTTTTTTGCAGGTTATGGGGTTTAAATTAACCACCCTGAGCTCGTTTTGGGAATTGTTGTGAGCCCAAGTGGTACTTTTAGACCACACACATTAAATGTGTCGGAGTTAGCTCTAACTCCTTTTTTGTTCAGCTTTGAGCTGAACTGTTCCAGCATCAATCAACGCTTGAATTATGTCTTTTAGAATAAAACAATTCTTTGTAGGGTGACCTACAATCCGGTGGTATAGGCAGTAATTGGGATCGTTAGTCTTCCCAATCTCTTCTGGCCTCTTGCTCTCTGGCAACTTAAGCATTTTGCGTTTGCTGAGCAGATTGAACATAGTAACAGTATGCTCATCCTTAAACGAATACTGCTTTTGAAGCCTGGGTGACTTTGATGTGTTGCTTTCTACCGCCATTGCCATTATGTCTTTCCCTTTAGAACGGGAAAAATGGAATGGAGGTTCATTTGTACTGCCTTCGATTGCAGACTGCCGCTTTTCGAGGCGCGAAGTATATCTTCGGCCTGTTCACCCTGCTTAAGCAGATCTTTCCATGATTTGGGTTCGACCGAGCCAATTTTATCTAGGATATCGGTCAACAAGTTGTGTCTGCAGGTTTCCACAAGCGTGTCCTGCGTCATGCCATGTGGGCATCGAACAGAAAGTTCTCGGAACCGCTCGACATAAGTTTTGACCGTTTCGCCTTCTTTTTGCTTCGCTGCTAGCAAAGATAGTATAGAGATTTCTGTATCATCTTCAAAGAATCGGGCTAAGAACTCACGTTCTACATCGACCCATGATTTAATTGTTCTCTGGGGTAACTGCATAAACCAGGTAAATGTGGGCCCTGTTAAAGTGCTTGCAAATATCTTAGTCAGGGTCGGATCGTTCCCCATGAGATGTCCTGTCTGCGACAGGAAGTAGAAAATGTGCTGTTGATGCGAACCTTTACCGTCGAATGACTGAAGGTTCAACGGTTTATATTTTGCAGGATAAGACACGGTCTCCCATTCTATGGGATAGGGACGGACTACCCCCACCTCTTGCAGTTTCTTTCGATGAAGAAGAGCTTGTAGTTGATTCTCCATCTTCTCTATTTTTTCTACATGAGGGTTGATGATAACCTTCACTTTCTCTCCTCTCTTGAATGAGGAGGTACTTCTTTATCCTCGTCCTCGCTGTCTTCATTTATTTGGACGGGTCGTTTTCCTTTCTGCCGACCAGAAACGGATGACGAAAATTGGCTCTTTCTAGTTTGAGCTAACAACTCAATTAAAAATTGTTTCATTTCTTCTATAGTCTCTTCTTACTGTTCGAGACATTTTTCTTATCTCTCAAGCCTTCCAGAGACTTCTTCTAAAAGCACGCCCTCTTGCTCAATAGAAACTCCTTTTGACCCTGGAGTGATTTTCTTATCTGAAGGGTTGTTTCCAACCACCTTTTTGCCTTTATTAACCATATGTGATGAGGCAGCAGGCAGATCAGTTTCTGAGCATACCTTTTTCACCATTCTCATTCTTTTAGATTCGGTGATCCGCTCAAAAACTGATCGTTTTGAGTTGCATTTGCAGCTTGATAGAACAGTCGAGATTAACTGTTCGCATTGGCAGTGAGGAATATTTTGTGAGGAGTTTTTCTTCCAATTGAGGTACTCTCTCAAATCTTGAACTACCTTATCATCTCCATTTGCATCTTGACGCCTTTTGTGTCGCAATTTCGATTCATAATATTGGAGAGTTTGCAATATTTCAGGGCTGAGCTCTTTTCCAGCATCAAATTGTTCTCCAACCCTCCTGCGGATTCTTCTGGAGTGCACGCTGGCCTGAGTAGTTGTGTGGGCCCCGGATGCCTCTGATAGAGAGATTAAAATTCTTAGTGCATGTTGCGTGCTCACCATAGGCGTGCTCAAAGAGACATGAGGGTTGTGTTTATTGAACGTAACCCGTCGGTGGCATCTGCGGGATAATTGCAGGTTTGTACCCGTGGTTGCAAGCCGCGGGTTGGCACCCGCGGTTGCAAGCCGCGGGTTGGCACCCGCGGTTGGCAACTGCGGGATGCCACCCGCGGTAGGCAACCTCGGGATGACACCCGCGGTAGGCAACCGCGGGTTGCTACCCGCGGTTGCAACCCGCGGGTTGCCACCCGTGGGGTTGCTTCCAATGTTTTTTACCGTCCCGAAATTTTTTGTCCTGGAGTTTTCTGCAACTTTTCCTGTATGATTGAGGCGTGCTCGTTAAATTTTACGCCTTAAATTTCTCTTTTGGGAGCGGGTCAGGGACTGGTTTGACTTTTGGCTTGACTTTGGAACGTGCGATAACGCTATGTTCTTGACAGACGATAATATCTTATCAGTTTCAACGGGCGATGACGCCTCGTAGGTATTGAATGGCGATAACGTCTTTTCAATTTTGGCGGGCGATGACGCTTCGCCTTGTTTAATCGTTACCCGGCGATGACGCCTGGGTTCCGAATCCGAGGATGATAGGAATTCCTCGTACTTTTACTGGTCAACTTCTATGACCAGCGTCTCAACCATTGAGCCAATCGGCACCCGGTCGGACTGCGCCACCAGATTCTCTGTGGTAAACAGAGGGGCTCCCACTGTGATCGCCAGTTTTTATTTGCTCAAAATTTGGATCTTTCCTTCCATTGTAAAATTATTTGATTACAACGAAAATTGAGATTACAAAAGAAATCTGAGAAATAACAAGAACGGGAATATTAATTTATTCCCTTTTTTTTATGTGGGTTCGGGTGGCGATGGAGCCTCGCTGGTGCACTCCGTTGACCGTCTGACCGGGAAGAGAATGGCTCTGCTTCGCTCCTTGATCTCATGAACTCGCCCGAAATCATCCAAAAGTCTTTTCTCTGACTCAATTTCTGTCTTTTATAGACCGAATCCGCTCGAAATCCGCCTCGAATCCTTCCAAAAAAATTGGATCACGGGATTTTAGCAAAATAAACGAAACGGAAATAAACAGAACACAACCCGCGGGTTGGCACCTGTGGGATCGCTCCCGCGGGCCGCGGGTTGCACCCGCGGGAGAACTCTCGCTCCCGCGGGTGCAACCCCGGGAGTTCTCCCGCGGGTGCAACCGCGGGAGCCGCGGGTTGCACCTGCGGGAGCCTCCCGCGGGGCCCGCTAAAATTCATTTTTTTTTAATTATATATATATATTTATTTATTTATTATTTTTTTAGTGTCTACAATAATCAGTTAAAGAAATGATTTTACAGACCATAAGAATATGTCCAAAGGATGTTCATGATAATGTAATACTAACCACAATAGAAACCAGAACTATATCTTAAATATCCACTGTTTGGGTATGTCACATCAGCTTGCATCTTTATTAGCCTACACAGCATGACAAGCTATAGAGACTAGGAGACCATGCAGCAAATTCTAAAACATAAAAATGAAACAGAAGTATCATGTCCAACATGTGGCCTGCATGTTTGACAATTGACACAAGGTTTAACGGTGTAAGCGTCCGTGACATATAGGTTTGTATTATTATACCCCTTATGGGTCAGAACCTACTCCAGTTTTCATCAAAAGGATGCCAAATCTTACATCAATATTTACCCTGTAGAACACTATGAGCCATCTTCTAACTGAGAGTATGTAGGCCTTTTGACAAATTGATAACTTAGGTTACATCCATGTGGAGTGTATGTAGTGGTTGCAGGAAGTCATGGGTACTTTGGGTGTGACGGTGTATGCACAGTCAAATAGAAAGTTTTGATGACGAATTGGGCAAGGAGGTCACTGCCAATATTTGCATGATGTGACCATCCGTTAGTTAGATCTAGACTTAGGAACTTTAGGGTTTATGTTGATACTTGTTTGTGAATGTAATTATCGATGGATTTTTGGGCATCATTTTGTGCTTTCATATTTGTATCCAACTAAGATATGCTCAAGTTCTCCGATATTGATGAGCCCCTTACTGGGTTAACGGCTCAACAAGTTTTAACATAGTAACATGTTTGAATGGTTGGATGATATTCAAAGTAGGGAGCCCAATAATAACAAAACAACAAACAACACAAGCCACTAAACCCAGTAACATGCTAACAGAGCAAAATTGAAGGAAAAAAGAGCAAATCATATTCAAAAACTTCAACTCCCTGTTCAACATAGTTATGGGCATGATTATACAACAAACAGTTCTCTTGAGATATCACAGATGGAAAGAACATAACTTATACTATCCACCCAAGAAATACAATCGCAGCTAATATCATTCAAAGATTTTAATTCCTCGTTTCACAAAATCTATAATAAAATTAGACACGAGAGATATTATAAAGAAAACATAATTCCACGGATAGTTGTGTACCTCTATTGGAAGAGAGACTAGTAAACACACACAAGCGATAAATAAGGCACGCAACTCTTATATTATAGATCAAATCCCTACACTGGTTCTTCAGTGAATCAGAAGTATTTAGTAGGAGTCATAATATAAAGAAAATGAAATATACAAATAATGATATATAATTTGTCATATATATTCTTAGCCATACTTTTGATAAACTGAACTAGCAATTGTAGCAATAGGTAGTACACAAATACATAACAAGTGTACTATCAGACACAAGTAGCACATAATATTTTGTACATTTTTTTTTTTTTGAGAATAAATGATGAGTATAAATCCCACATTCTATTAATTAGGAATTAACAGAACTTATTAAATATATTGTCCCTTTCATGTGAGTGGACGGTAAAATAAAATAAAATTACAGTATTGCCTAAAGAGAACTATTACAATGATTTTGTGAAACAAGGAGTTATCTATTAACACTACAGTATCGTTAATGCTTGTAGTTGAACTGAGATCCACGTCTGTCATTCACCTTGTTAACCTGAACATGCTATAGAATAGTCCATAAGAGGGGTAATCGATTATAATCACACTTTCCATTTTAGACTCCATAAATCCTCAGTATCTCTTGCAGGGGTACTATCTCTTGCACGGGTGCTGTCACAGTCTAGACCACCAAACTTATATGCGATTAACGGCACCCTCTGTAGAGGCTTCCTCGCCGATTTGTCTCACAAAACAAGTTTCTCTGGTTGGCCTCAAATTATTTTGCGGCCTGCATCTGTACTGTCTGTCCATAATATTTTGTACAAATTGACCAACACTTTCAGGTTTAAAATGGGTTCAAGTTCGGATTATCGAATGAGGGTTATCCAAGCTTTTCAAGCTTTCAAGAACCCAGACCTCTAAAACCTATCAAATTGAGAGCGACGCAATCATGAAGCAAATGTTAGAAGCCTTAACAAATCCAAGCAACATTACATCAAGTTAGCCCCAAACCCAGAACCACCATTGTGAAACCAAACAAGCTCAGATCAACTAAACAACACCCTCATACAATTCCCAACATCCAACAATGCAATTTCCCTACACCTACACAATGAAGATCATGATGTTGCTGCAAACATCCAATTCAACAAACCCAAGAGTACAAGCATTCATAGAGCTACAATTGAATCAAACCCCCCACCCTTTTCACTTGGATTCCCATTAAATTACAAGCAAAGGCAGCAGATTGCAAAGAAAATATATAGACAATATATTACAGTATACATTGATTTGCGTACCTTTTGCTTAGGGTTTGAGTGCGGCTCAAAGGACTGAAGGAGCCATTAACAGTCATCATCGGCATACTGTACAAAAAAATGCGGGCCTCCAACATTCTCCAACTTTCACTTACGTTCGAGCTAAGCATGGTAGTATTGGGCCCTCCTTTTGGGCCGTCAATCTCATCTCTGCAATTGGAGGAGCCCACGTGGGCCCAGAATGGCGAAAGGGGGAACATGACATGTGGGCCTAACCTGGCCCTTCTGGTTAATTCCAAATCAATTATTTTTTAATTATAATATTTTTTTTTTGGATCATTTTTCAAATTGGTCTCTCTAATTATTTTTTTTTTTCATATTAGTTTCTCAATTTTTATATGATATATTAACTTATCAACAATCATTCGAAGTATAAATATTTCTTTAATTCTGAATGAGATTGATGTTATGATCATTTGTGCTACTTGATAACCATATGAAAAAATCATGCAAGAATGAAAGAGATTGAGAGGAGAAAAGAGGTTAAAACTTTTAGAAGAAATGAGTACGTTCTCTCTCTCTCTCTCTCTCTCTCTCTCTCTCTCTCTCTCTCTCTCTCTCTCTCTCTCTCTCAGTCTTGGTAGTGGGCCCCAAATACTTGGGATAAAAGACTTAGTTGTTGTTGTTGTAGTCTTGACAGTGGGTAAGAGCTGTCCGTATTCCATTAATAGATATAACATAACATTTTTCAAATGACAACATCAGATATATTGTAAATAGTCTTACAGCAGTAGGTTATATAGCCTTTTTTAACTACTCCGTAATACTAAACCTACTCTCAACTCTGGGTGGGCCTCCCTTGTCGGCTCTGCGTCCGAATTTTCAGTATCAGCTGCTGGCATCAGCAAGTGGGGGTCTTCATCCTCCATGTCGTTCGATAGCTGGAGGCATTTTGCATCTGCATATAGACAATATCCATAAAGTATGATCAATAAAAATAGAGTATGACTGAATATCTAAAGCAAATAGAAATATTATTGAAGGTTCTATTATTTCTCTCATACCAGATATATCGGGAGTTTCCAGAGGAGCACACCACTTTTCCTATTGGGCTCACTATTTTGTGTATTTTTGTTTCGGACGGTCCTTAAAAAAAGGGCTCACTAGGAAAAATGGTGTGCTCGTTTAGAAACTCCCAATATATGGCAAGGCTATCATCGTAGTTGCCTTCATCCATATATGGAGTTGATTCCTCTAGCTTGCTCCTTGTGTTTGCTTGTGAGGCCATATTGAAAGACAAGTCAAACATGGGGGCACATTCAAGCCAGACACGAATCACGTAGTCACACCTCAAGAGCAGGTGTTATGAGTCCCCGTAGTCAGAATTTGCACAAGACACAGATACTCAGTCACTTTTAGCCTCTTTTCTAAAGATTCAGCAATGTGAATGTAACATTCTTATGTTATAATCACATAAATATCTGGCCTTTGTAGATCCTGCAGTAAAACTATGGAACATCTTATGCTAAACTTGTAAGTTCGCAGTGCAATTATAGCACAAATGCACCGCCTTGCTCAACGTGGACATGTCAACGGTGGACAACATCTGGAACGGAGCTGGGGTAAAAGAAAAGTTGTCTGGCTTAAACTTGATTACGACTGGAGTTTTGTGCTGGCACATTTGAAAGGAAAAAAATTGTAGAATTTTCAAGGACACTTGTCACTCGATTGATATATGTCTGATTTTCATGACACTATCTTCCAGACAGATCGGTGGTGTACAGAGGTACCACTAAGGGTGCTTTTCCCAAAGGTTTACGAACTAGCAAACGATAAGAATGTCATCATTAGCCAGTTGTGGCACCGAAGTAGGTGGGACCTGGGAATTAATATATATACAGATGTCGCAACTTGTTCACAGGCCATAGAGCTTAAGAATCTCATACAGCAATTCCCCCCGAGTGCTAATGAATGTGATGAGGTCATTTGGAGATGGGAAAAAAATCGAAATTTCACTGTTAGGTCTGCATACAAATATTGCATAGATGGTGGACGCAGGCTCCCGCAGGCATCTTACATATGGCAGACTAAATGCCCCCTCAAAGTAAGGGGCTTTATATGGACCATCGCCAAAAGCGCAATCCTAACCTGGGACAATCTACAAAGGAGGGGATGGAAGGGGCTAGGTATTTGCGTTCTATGTCAAGCAGACGCAGAGTCTAGTTCACATCTATTCTTATCATGCGTCTATACTGTAAAACTCTGGGAGAAGTGTGCAGCGTGCATGCACATAACAATCAACATGACTGAGTATACCGATATATGGGAAAGAGCCGGAATTAGTAGGTCTACAAAACACGGTGCCCATATCCATCGTATTATGTTGCAGCTATCTGTTAGAACGTGTGGAGAGAGAGAAACAACATAATTTTTAGACAGAACATGCATTCAACTGATATCTGTTTTTATTTCACATACCATGACATGATCTCTTGGACAGGTCTATTATCGGAGAGAGAGCGTCTATACCTCTCAGAAGACCAGGAAACAGATGAGGAGCTGCAGGAAGACCTTCCAGTTGTGGCGACAGGGTCCCGCGGACAGTGATTGAGGGAGCGAGTTTTTGGTCGTCAACAGTCCACTGCTAGTGGAGACTTTTGGATGTTATTTTGTTTTGTACTCTGCCCTTTTTATTTGTATTTGATGATCTAAGGCCAAACTATTGATACCTATGGGTGTCAGGGCTTCTTTTATTTTTCTATTTTGTTTTGACATTTGATGTAAACAGGTGTTTTGTAATCTCTCATTAATAGAACGCGGGGGGCAATTGCTCACCGTTATAACCTCAAAAAAAAAAAAAAAAAAAAAAAAAAAAAAAAAAAAAAAATACTATCTTCCAGACAGATTTACTTTCGGAGAGAGAGTGAGTGCATTCAGCTACTCAGATGAGGAGGTCTCAATATCGAAATTAGTGGACTCTAATGCTAACATTATTAACGGTTACCGTGTGGAGAGGAGACAGGAGACAAAGGCTATAGTTCATCTTATATCTTAAGCTCTCGCTATCGGAGTTTTTCTATATTTATTAGTAGTCTACACTTTTTTTGGATTGTATTTCGAACTGCTTAATGATTCATTTCTAAACCATAACATTTACATCATGCTATGTTATGGCCTATTAATGAAATGCGAAGGATAATGACTCGCTGTAAAAACTTAAAAAAAAAAAAAAAACCTAAATCTTTTGTGAATTCCTGTTTATTAAAAAGACGAGCATCGGTTGGTAGCTAGGGAAATCAAATCTTAGGTGGAAGTCTTAGGTGAGTTGGTATTGTATTGAATCTAGGGATAGATTTGCACCATCCCTTTTATTAGTTACAATCTAGCTTAGGCGTTTTGAAAGTTATGAAGTTGGGTCTTAAAAAATAGTTTTCAAGCACTGTCAAAGGTGAGACTTTGGACCCGAGGCCTTGCTCAAGTATTCTTCAGGTGTCTATTTCGTTTACGTTTGGTATTTGGCATTACAGTAGACCTTTGCGAATGGGACAATGTCACTGCAGACCTCCTTACAAAAAAGTTTAATGTGCCATCCTTTTCAAAGAAAAATTTGCATTCCTATGGTTATAGTTTCCACCTTCATCCATATACAACACATTTTATTATTTTTGTTTCGCTCCTTTAAATGTCAGTGATTGATTTGGACATCAGAACACGCTGTTGTTGCTTCAGCAGTCTCCTTGTGCCATGCACAGCCACAGGAAAAGGAAAAGAGAGCTAAGTAGCATTCACATTGGATATGGACTGCTCCAGTTAAAGTTTTCTGCTGATGGAATTTGCTGCAATTTACTTTCCACACGGTGTAGATTTGCTTACATTTCTTTTTGAGCTTAAAATGGTGAGCAACTGTCTCCCAGCATTCTATTAAAGTTTACATCAACAAAAGAAAAGTAAAATGAGACATAACTACACATAGGTATCAATAGTTCTGACCTTACATCATTACACATAAGCAGAAGTACATAGTACAAAATACAGAGTGACAGCCAAAAGTCTATCATCCAAGATAGAACATGAGAGCCATATGGCTAGATCCCTCAACTACTGTCCGCAGGGCCCAGTATAACTCTGTTTGGAAACTCATCCGGTAGATTTTCATCTGTGTCATGTTCTTCTGAAAGACACAAATGCTACCTCTTCAATAAAAGACCCGTTCAAGAGAGCATATCAAGGTATGCGAGGTACAAACCGATATCTGTGGAATGCTTTATCTGTCTAAAGATTATATTGTCTCTCTCTCTCTCTCTCTCTCTCTCTCTCTCTCTCTCTCCACACATTCTAACATGTGGCTGCTATCATGATGCGACGAAAGTGGGCGCCGTGATTTTGTGGACCTGTTAAACCCCGCCCTAACCCATATATCGGTTGTCTCTGCCATGTGGATTGTTAGGTGTAGGCACACGGCACACTTTTCCCAAAGTTTTGCAGTATAGGAACACGTTAGAAATATATGGGAGCTAGACTTTGCATCTGATTGACAGAGGATACAAATGCTAGGCTCTCTTAATTCTTTCTTCTAGATATTGTCCCATGTCAGGATTGCATCCCTTGCAATCAACCACAAAAACCCCTTATTTTGAGGAGGGGCATTTAGTCTGCCATTTATGGTACGCCTGCGGCATCCTACGTCCAGTGAAGATCCGGTATTTTTCCATCTCTAAGTAACTTCATCACATTTATTGTCACCCGGGGGACATTTTTGTATTAGGCTCTTAAGTAGTAAGGCCGGTGTTCGAGCTATGATTTACTTACATTCTTCGACTTTGTTCCTTGTTATATGTTTCCTGTAAAGACTGTTAGCATGAGAGGGAGAAATTTACCTCTCGATCCTGATGATGAGAAGCTCTTCTGAATCATCAGTACTGAAAATTTTGTCAATCGATTTTAATTGATTTAGATTTTGCCCATCATCCCCCTGTGGCTTCTGAGAGAAAAATTTCAATGCTAGCCTCTTTTCTTTTGTTGATTGAAAGTGCATTATAAGGTAAGAGATTCTAGTTTTCTAAGCTAGGCCATGGTGCGTGCAACTTCAGTTCCTATAGCAGCAAGTTCCCAGCAATTTTCTGTTTATTTAATTTTAGTTCTCACTTTTTGATGAATCTCCCAGAGAATTATTGAAGAATGGTCTTAAGATGCCTGGTGTTTAGTAATGGGACGAGATAGTCTAAATAGTGGCATCTCTCATGTTTATATAAAAAGAGACTTTATTCATCCTCAAACAAATTCTCGGAGGACGAAAATTTTGATGTCAGTTATTTTCAAAAAGATTAAATCCCATCTAAATCAATATTAGTCTGTTAAGCATCAGGCTAATAAGTATAACAACCAACTGATCAAGATTCATAATTAAGGATAGTCAGAGATATTTGCATTGTTGTATCACATCTTTTGATTTACCATAACATACTTACAACAATCTTGATTTACCATGATATACTTGTAACAATCTTGATTCACTATAGTCTCTCTATAAATGGAGAGTGATCACTACCAATAGAAATTTCATAGAAATTAATAAGAAAGATTTCTTTCCGCTTTTAAATTTTTCTCTTTGTTTCCATCTTTCAACACCAGGAACAGTGTTGATCTTTATGGAATTTGATTCATCCACTAGAGGATTTTAAGATCTAACGCGGGTTTTAAATGAGCGGGATTAAATTATAAAAGTCAGAAATTCAATTCATCCACTAGAGATTTTTAAGATCTAACTCGAGTTTTAAATGAGCGGGATTGAATTATAAAAGTCAGAAATTCAAGTCTACAATAGCAGTTTTTGTTAGAGAATTCGAGATCTTTACCTTAACAAATTTCTTTTCCTCTCTTTTTGTTAGAAATTCGCATGTGTGAGTATAATTTCATATCGGATATGACAAAAGAAAAAAATTTATGGATTTAAATACAGAATTAGGAATATTGGTTATTTAGGCCCATCATGCTCTCAGGTGGGTTAGGGTTAAGGTTATGGCCCATTATGCCCCCAGGTGGTTCTCATGTACTTCTAAATGGTCCCTACTTGTAGCGAATGGGTAAATAGAGAGAAAATGGTTGTAAAGTAATGCCATCAGGAAATTCTAAATGAGCCCACCTTTGTGCTAAGTGAATACTTTCCCTAATGCGTCTAAGTGGATAATTTAGAATTGTATCCCAATGGAAACGAAAGGGCAAGCAACATGTATTTGTAATTTTTTGATATCCCTCTCAAAAAGTCTTAAATTGTATCCCCAACATTAGTTATATAATATATTCAGCCATATTTTAGTTGTTAGAATTAGTCAATCTAATATCTTATACCCTAAACTAATATATTATGTAACCAATCTGAAAGCCTCAAGTTTTAAGAGAGACTTAAAAGGAACCAAGTTTCTAGGAAATATATCCAAACTAAACAAATTGAAAAACAATGATGCTATCTAAGATGTTAGACTACAGAACAATTTCTCTCAATTCTTAGTATAATTTCTTACTTCTGATACAGTAAAAGAGATTTAATAACACAACTTTGAAGTTCAAGGCTAGTCATTGGCGAGTTGTTGCTAATTATGGAAGGCTTACATATTAAAAAAAAATAAAAATAAAAAAAATGAGTTATTGTTACAATAATAAAATAATGAGTCAAGATTCCAAACCACTTGCAGGCTAGAGATTTCTATTTGCTATTCGGACCACAACTACCAAGTCAACCAATAACCTCCATTCTTTAATTTTCATTGAATTTTATTTATTATTTTTTGGGTGGGAAAACCTTGAAAATTGGAGCCTAAATAAAATAAAAATAAGCTATAAATACAACTCAAGGTTCATGATGCATCTAATCCTAATGTGACCTAAGACTAACAATGACAGTCCCCAATTAAGTAATGCTAATTATTCTGCTCAGGAATCATTGCTGGCCAATCTCACATGCTCATTGCATCACTTGCCACTTGATAAGATTTCTAAATTTCTTCATGAAAGCAAGGATCAGGGTTTCTATTTTTTTTTTTTTTTAAATATTTTTATTTCTTTGTTTAGTAATGGTTTCTTGTTTTGATGTATGCATCTCAAATAGGTATATTCTAATCTTCTGCTAGTAGCATTGACAAATTGGTTAGCTCATGAAATCATCCTTTGCTATTTTTGAGGGTCAAGCATTTGACCATCCTATAATTGTTTTTTTATTTTTTAAATATTTTTTATTGAAAATTATTAAGAAATTATAAATATATGCTCTTTCTAGTCCAAACTGTTAGTTGTTCATATTTGAGTATAGTCCAACATCGGATATGAAAAAGAAATTCTATAGGTTTAAATATGAGGTTTCTACCTATTAGCTAAACTTTTGAATCAGATTAGTTCTTGGATTTGTGTTTAGATACAATCATGCTCCCGATTGGACTCGATGTTTCTCTCCAATAATTGTATCAGAGCTCAGATTCAGGCCAAGTTGTCGTCGGGTCAAGGTTGTCGTCGGGTCAAGGGTAGCCCAAATTGGTCAAGTGACGCAAGTAGCTTTGGGTTTGGTTTCTTATGTATCGATCCTCCATGTGGATGGTTGGCACAGTTAACTTGGTCTATGGATGTGTTTAAATACAAAGTTGGGGTTTCTATCTATATCTTAAATTTTTTAGTCAGACTGGTTATTGGCTTTGTATTTAGGCCTATCAGGTTGCTGGTTGGGTCCATCATACTCCTGGTTGGATTATCGGCTTTGTATTTAAGCCTATCATGCTACCAGTTGGGCCCATCATGCTTCCGGTTGGACCCAACGTTCCTCCCCAACATAAACAAGTATGTAAAGAAACTTTTTAGTCCCAAGTGAAGTTTTTATTAAAATCAAGAAAATTGATCAAATAATAGTCTAGGTTTTATTAGTCATCATAAATCAGTAGCAACTATGAGTTTCATTCTATTCGAAAGATACCAGTCCAAGTTAAAAAATTTATTTTCTTTTTAGATAGATAATATTATTATAGATAGATGATATTATTATTATTGGATCTATCAAGAAATCTGAAACTTCTTAAAGTTTTTCTTGCTTGGGACCAAAGAAGGCTAAATTTTGCATTATTATTTCGATTATAATAGTATATGCTATACCATTGGCATACCACTCACTCACTAAGTCATATTTTTGTTACTTCATACATAATAGAGTCGGGTAATTTATTAACAAACCACACATGTATATGGTTTCAAGATTATTTGCTTCAGTATTTGCTTCACTACTCAACGAAATACACAATCCAATCATTTATCGTATTATTAACCTTTGTGGTGAAATAAAAGTTTTGTTTTCTCATTTAACTTCTTTATGGAAAAATTAGGATGCTATCTTCTTTCATCTGTTAGCTGCTTTTCTGTGAGATTTATTTCTATGAGAATAATTTTCCTTATGCGAAATACTTGTTTTGTAGTGAAAATGGTAAGACCAATTTTCCTATCATTAAATCTGAATAAATCTAAGATAAATCATAAAAAATAAAGATTATGAAGAGAATGTTTAGAGAAGCTTCAAAGAACTCTTTAAACAAATAATTAAATAGGCACTTTCATTCAAATTTCCTTTTAAATTTTATAACCCAATACAAGAGGAATTGATATACAAATTAAGTTTGAACTTTTTTACTTCCTTATCCAAAACCATAGATAAGATTGGCTAGATTTAAGGTAAACTCTTAGTTAAAATTTTAAATTAAAAAAATAATTTTTTTATTTTTTTACTAAAAATTATAGACAGGACAGATAAAAAATTGGTTTTAGAATCGGTCCGTTATCATCCTTATCGATAGCAAACTTCAAAAGATAAACAAGAATCTTAAAATGAATCAAAATGCCAAAAGCTTCTTGTATTTATGTAAGACTAAAATCCCTCACGATAGCTTTGGGTTAGGATTTGGATTGAACCGGCGTTTACAATTTGGGCATGTACAAGTGGTTGGCGTATGAGAATTGTTTGTTATTGACACTTGACTTGGGGAGTTTCTAAATGGGCACACTATTTTTCCTAACGAGCCCACTTTGCAGGGTATGTTTGGTTTGTCGGACAGCTATTTGGAGTGCTCACTATGTAAAGTGCTGTGCTCCTTTAGAAACTTCCCTTGACTTGAGTTCCTTTCCCATGGGAATTACCTTCTCACTAGGGAAAATGGTGTGCCTCTTAGAAACTTTCCCTTAGACTTGGGCTCCTTTCCCATGAGAACTTCCTTTTGGACAGGGAATGGGCACCGTCTACGGAGGCTGGTGGGGCCCACCCACCGCCTCAAGTCGCTTTCCGGGGAAGTAACGGCCCCACCAGTTCTGTTGTTTTAAGGAAGGTCGTTTGGTTAAGCTCACCCCTCCTTTTTCTCACGTGAGTAGAGACAACGAGAATAGGTAGATCAAAGGCAAAATTTTTATCTATTCTATTTAAAATTTTAATTAAAAATAAAATTTTGTTTCTAAATTAAATTTTTGAATAGAACGGGCCAAAAATTAATCCTTATAGGTGAGTAAATAACAAATCCTTGAGAGGGAAATTCTATTTATAAGGAAGTGAAATTTTATTTAAGGTTAATCGTAAAAACTATCTATATATTATCTAAACTATATTATTAATATTCCATTAACAAAAAATTTGCAAAGAGATCCTTGGAGAAGAAGGTATAAGTAAAAAAGAAAAGCCAATTTTATTTTACTTATCACATTATCATGAGTCTTTTAGTATATATTTTTTTATAGGATTAATTACACTATGATAGGTGTATAACTTATCACCTCTAAATTTTAAAACTCTCACTTAAATCTCCTGAACCGCAAAAAAAACTGACAAGAAAGTTAAAACGAAGATATTTTTTTTAAGGTCCAGAGAGTCTAAGTGAAAGTTTAAAACTTTAAAATTGATAAGTTGTATTCCCCCATACTACAGGGGGTTTGAATGTAATTAACCATTTTTTATAAGTAGATACTAGTGATACACATCAAGAGTCGGACTATTGATAGTGTTTTATAATTACACGTTTTATTTATTTATTTAAGCAAACAAAAATTATATTGTATGTGATTCACATTTTTTTATGCGTAAAAAAAGATCATATATGAACTCTGCATAAGCAAAAGCATCAATAACAGAAAAATATTCTGATAAAATTTTTAATCATTTATTCTTTCAGTGTACATGCGTGGAGAAGCCGGACTACTCTTTTGTAAGAGGTAATGAGAAATTTTAACTAACCACAATTTTTTTTTTTATAAAAATATCAATTTAGAAACATATGGTCAAATATTAAAAAATTAGAAGTGACTTTAAAATATGAAGACGGAAAGTAATTTGAGATAAAATATTGATTAAAAAACCAATCGATCTAGTAAGAGGGAAGTAGTAGTTAGAATATTAAGGAAAGATAGTAAATAATTTTAGAAGGTTTCAAATGAACTCAGCAAATAATAGTTAAATGTTTAGATTTCTTTAATCCAAGGAGCAAATATAAAACTTAATTGCACCTCCTTTTTTAGAATTTGGAATGCAATTATTAGATATTTAAATTTCTTTAATATAAATAGCAAGCATAGAAACGATAATTAGTTATCACTCTTATATTTTTTATGAAGATGACAAGTAATTTGATATAAAATTTTGATGGACGCAACCAATAGATTAGTAAGTGGGAAGAACTGATTTAGAAGATTAATGAAAGTTAAATAATTTTAGAAGGTTTCAAATGGATTAAGCATATAATAATTAGATATTTAGGTTTCATTTACCTAAGAATCAAATATAGTAACTTATTCACGACATCCTTCATAGAATTTGGAATATAATTATTAGATGTTTATATTTCTTTAACATAGTAAGCATAGTAGCAATAATTATTTATCATTCTTTTATTATTTATGAAGATGACAAGTAATTTGAGATAAATTTTGATTAAAAAAACCGATAGATCTAGTAAGAGGGAAGTACTTTTTTAAGGAGTGTTGGTTTATATGTCCATAAGGGTTTTTTGGGAGACAAAATAAAATACGATTATAGAGAGTTAGCAGAGGATATCTCCTCCCACTAACCTCTCTCCCAAAAATCTCTCTCCCACTAACAATTACGGGTAAAAAGAAATCCTGTGAGGATTCAACCAAAAAGGGAAGAGAACTTTTTTCTTTTAAAAATGCGAATGCACGACATTAATTCACTCTAGGGATTGATTCGTTCGTGATCAATCTCCCGATCGTCTAAGGAAGAGGGTGTTCGTCATTGGTAACACATCTGCGAGATTCGATCGTTTACGAGTTACGTTTCCGCTAATTTTACATTCAATGTCGTAGACATTAATATCGGTATAGGAGGAACTCGTGCGTTAAGCCGAGATCCAACAAGAAAAATAAGGAAAGATAATAAATAATTTTAGAAGGTTTCAAATGAATTGAATAGATAATAATTAGATTTTATATTCTTTTAAACTAGGGAGCAAAGATCGAAACTAATTCACAACTTTCTTTTTAGTATTTGGAACATAATTGTTAGATACCTAGATTTCTTTAATACAAGGAGCAAGCATAAAAGTATTTAAATAACTAACTGATTATTATGGATATAACCTTATTTATTATGTACCCCTCTATAAGACTATAACCTATGATTTTGTTCCATTGAGCTACGTCCATAACAAATAAACAAAACAACACAAAAAAACTTTATCAAAATTAGATAGCTAGGCTAGTTTGCGATGAAATATATAAATTAACTCTCTGCATACATAAAAGTATTGGAAAAAAAATATACAAGATCAGACACATATCTAATTATAGCTTTCATAAAAAAGATAGTATTTATTTATCCAAACAATGAACCTAATTTTCATTGAGACCTTATATATGCATAGCATGTTCTTAGAATCTTATAATAATGAATTCTTCCCTATTATGTTGCTTTCTTATTTTTTAAAGTTACAATTTGTTCGAGTGGGCCAATTTTTATGGTTAAAGATTTTTTGCATACAATATCTTTGGTAACTCATTTTTCTTTTAATTAGATGTATTTATTTAAATATGAGACATTCCACAACCTAAACTAATTTATTAACTTATAGTCGCAAGTCAATTAAAAATGACTTTAGAATTCTCTATCTTAACAAAAACCTACGCAAACAAACTGATGAATTTTGGATTGGGAACTCCAAAATATTTTATTACTCAGTTGAGTATATAAATAGTTACTGTGATATTCATGAGGATGAAATCAAATAACAACTTAGTTATAACAAATCTTTATGCAACTCTCAACAACTGAAATTAATAGAATGTAACTGAAATTATAAAAACTCATAATATTTGGATAAGAATTTTTTTTTTTAATAAGTTTAGATTTTATTATCTTAACATTCCCAGTCAAGTTAGAGAATTAATAAAACAAACTTAATTGCAGATAAACTTCGCGTTGGAGTGGCGACGGAGTTGGGGGTGGCGACAGAGGCTGATGAGCAACGGAGTGTTGAAGGTAAAAATTTTCAAATAAAGAAAAGATGACAAATAGCTGGCAGAACGCGAAACTATTAATTAGCTTCGCATCAACAGAAGTCTAACTTCGCGTTAGAGTAAAATGCCAAGTTAAGACATTAGCTCCGCATTCAAAGTACTTAACTCTGCATGAGCAGATCTCAGAATTCTAAATTGATTGTGATTGAGATTTGAGATTATCTAATACCCAAATTGAGTTCAATCAGAACTCAAATTCAAGAGATTTAAATCAAAATCAAATATTTGATTAAAATCCTTGATGAATACAAACACCTTCTCTTCCTATCCCTATGGAAACTCTCATATCCAGCTAAAGTCTATAAATACCATCTTTGATGAGACTTTAGAATCATTTTTGGTCTTTGGCAATTCAAGTTACTCGCGAAAGCTTGAATTCATAAAGATCAGCAGAGAGAGAAGCTAGAGTCGGTCATCATCTTCATCGAGTAGGAGGTCTTCACATCGGATCGTCAACAAGTTCTACTAGATAGAGTCCATTTCCACATTAGAACTCATTTTTTATTGTAAAAGAGAGCGATAAAATATAAATCCTCTCGTTTATTTTTCTATTATTTCTCTTTCATTGTAATCAAAATAATCAATGGAAGAAAGCAAGAATTTTACGGAGAACAAATTGGCGACCACAATGGGAGACATCTTTTTTACTGAACAAGAGATCATGGCACAATCCGATATGAGCAAAATTGGATCGGTCATGGACGTGCTCGTCGTTGAAATCGACCAGTAAAGGTATGAAGAATATCTCTTCTCTAGATCAGGTGATCTGACTGAAACGCGACGCTATCGTCGCGTGATCTCTAAAATTCGTAAATCGGGTAATAAGAAATTCTCCGTTAATCCGGGATCCTTTGAGTCCGTGGCTATAGAGCCGTCGTTCAAGCAGTAAACCCTAAAGGGTGGTGTTGTTCCTACTGTCGAACAGGATCAAGAAATTGGATTTACCATATCTCAACTCTAAAATCGGAATTGTCGAGTAAGACGAAGAGCCCTTAAAACCCGCATTAAACGTGAAGCTGAGGCAGAAACAGAACGCGAGGCTATGGCTTTACCTTGCAAACTGGTTTGCATTAATTGCAAGACCAGTGAAAATCGCGTAAAATGCGAAGCTAAATTCAAGCCAGCATATGAAAAAATCTTTCCATGCAAGGCTACAGATCCTGAACATGAAACCAGAAAAATTGACAGCACTCGCATAAAATGCGAGGTTAAATTCAGATACAAACTAGTGTGTGATAAAATTTCTCCACGCGAAGCTAATGAACTTGGCTATGAAATTGGCAAAAGTGGCAAAACTCGCATAAAATGCGAAGTTAATTCTAAAGATAAGCCAGCGTGTGAAGAAATTTCTCCACGCGAGGCTATTAAAGTTGAGTATGAAACTGGCAAGAGTGCCAAAGTTCGCGTAAATCACGAAGTAATTAAAAATAAGCCAGCATGTGATGAAAATTCTCCACGTGAGGCTGTCAAAAAACTTGAGATAAGTATTAAATGCGAAGCCAAGAATCCTTGCATAAATCGCGAGGTTATGGCAGCGTGCGAGGATACTCCCCCACGCGAGGCTAAATATTCAACAAAAGTTAAACTTCTTCAAAAATGCCAAGTCAGCATAAAACGCGAGGCTAGCATACGCGAAGTTATGGTTCAGCCTCGGGTGGAAGCTTTGAAATGCGAAGCTAACACCCAGCTCTGCGTAAAAATGCTAGTATACAGAATTAAGACGGATAAGCAATCTGTGGAACAACAGTACAACACCACTGATCTTGGAGAGTTTCAACAGGCACCGAGGTTTCTCCGACAACCGAGTGGGCCCCACGCCCAAAGCATAACTGAAGATTCTCCATTTTCTAAAATTCTTGACCTCAGAGATTATTTGACAAATAAAAAGAAAGCGACTCAAACTCAGTCGCACTCGACATGCCATTGCGAGCAACTAATATCAGCTGTATTAAAAAATTACTGTTGTGGTAAGAAAAGAGTTTCTTTATTTTATAGAATAACTGAGTCTCATTAAAATACTCCAAAGAGAAATAATAATCTAAGATATAGAGTTAAGGAAAAAGAATTGAAAGCGGTGACCTCAAATATACTTGGTAAATGTAAGAAGGCCATAGAAAAAGAAAATGACTCGGATGCAGATGACGAACAAGCTCACCATCTTACCCAGCTCAAGTCAGGTGTTGTTACTTCTCGAAATTATAAGAAACTTGTAAAAAGTTCTTACAACTATAATAGCGACAACTCAGCTATAACTTCCCCACAGTCATGCACTTCTTCCCGACCAAGAAAATTGGCGTCACATGCGGTGGACATGTCCGATGACGTCGATCAGATGTTTGAAGCCCAAAAACAAATGATTCGAGATCAGCAAAAGGCCATTGATGACCTCAAACTAATACTTCTAAAGATGGTTGAAAATATCCAGAAGATTGTCGACGATAAAATTAAAACTTCCTCGGAACCACCTCCCAAGACGAATGAGAAACCATCACTCAAGATAAATGAAGAAGATAAAGAAGAAAAATCTTATTCAGTACATGAAGAAGACGATAAGTTTTCCTTCTATGATCCTCATGAAGAAAGGATAGAAAAACTACATAGCCAATTTGATACATTGATGCAGAAAAAGGAGTTAAAGGAATAAGGGATTTCAGGGCTATACCCGCTTGAGTGGGATTTTGCCCCTTTTTCCTGAAAAATATAAACTCATCAAATTAGAATCATATGATGGGAAGGGGTCCCCAAATCAACACATGTATTATTTCTTGTCGCAAGCCGGTCATGTGATAGGAAATGTTTCCATAATGATCAAGATATTTGCGAGTACTCTGCGAGGGCCTGCTTTTACATGGTTCATGCAGTTGCTCTCGGAAACCATTAATATTTGGTATGATATGAAGAAACAGTTCTTAGCATGTTTCTTTGAGGATGATACCGAAATATCGGTTCATTCCCTCCTTGTGACAAAACAAGGAGAAGAAGCAGTCAAAAGCTTCATTGAATGCTTCAGGGAAAAATCCGTGCATTGTCGACACGGTATGACCTAGGAAATACTGGTGTAAACCTGTAAACATAATTTCAGGATCGACGTGTTAATAAGAATGAGAGTTATGGAGTCCAAAATCTGAAAGGATTTGCTGAAGTAAGGAGAACGGGCAGAAAATATAATCCGCCGGATTGAGAAATCTTGTGGCACGAAAATCTCTATAAATAATAGGCCATATCCACAGAATTCTGAAAATAAAGAGAAGGTTGTAATGACGTCAGATGCAAATTCAAATCTAAGACCCCAAAATCCAAGAGGCATGGGCTAAAAGAAGTTCCGACCTGACGGGACGTACTCATTCAAGACAGAGCAAGTTGGCACTCTATTTCACTTTCTCAGTAAAAAGGGAATGTTAAAGTTTCCAGAGAACTGAAAGGCAGAAGATGTAGGAAAGATCAACGATCATAACTATTGCTTGTACCATCAAAATATCGGGCATCCAACAAAACATTGCTATCCTCTTAAAGACCGAATTCAGACGTTGATAGAAATTGGAGTTCTCATACTTAAAGAGGAACATAAGAAAGTTTCCTCAAATATGCCAACTTTGGTGGTAGGAACCAATGAGTTTCCTGCCGGAGCGACCCCTATATCAGCAGGGAAGCCAATGTTGATCAACCATGATTCCCATAAAATGAAGAAGGGACTCTTCCTGATTTCTATCAAAAAAAGAGAAACCATGGGGGTGCACTCAGATTTACTGTAAAAAGAATAATCGATTTGCTCAGCTAATTCCACAAAAACATACTCGATCGACACCAAGCACCAGCAGCCCGCACTTGCAACCTTACCCCTTGGGTACGCTCTAAACCATAGCTGTGACAGAATCATCCTCATTAGCTAGCAGTCGGATTGGGCTGGGGGTGCCGAAGATATTGACGGTGATAAGTGTCATGTTGTTTCTACTGCTCTTTCTAGCTATTGGAATGACTAATTGAGTGTTATAAATAAAAAAAAATTAAAAAAACAAAGAAAAAAAAAAAGGACAAAAAAATACAAAAAACAACAAATAACAAAAAAAGTACGAATTTTTGCTTCCTAATGCTATTAAAGTGGCAGGAAAAGAAAATCAAGTTCCTCGCCAACTCTATCATACTGGGGGTTAAGAGTATGATCATCAATGGTCTGAAATCTTAAAGGTAAAGGGAAGTGGAAACGTTTGATATTTGAGCCCAAACAAAAGTCTCGACAACCTATCATGCTGAGGTAAAAAGTATGAATTGCCCAATGCTGTTAAAAGCAACGGGAAGAGAACATGTTTCTCGCTAACCTATCGTGTTAGGAGATAAAGTATGAACCACTCAATATTGTTAAAGCGGCAGAAAGAAGAGATCAAATTTCTCGCTAACCCTATCATACTGGGGGTAAAAGTATGAAATTAATAAACTCAAAGCCCAATGATGTGTTAAATTTACTGCAAGCGCACAGTATCGTTGTAGCGCTGTACAGGTCGTCTCACAGGGATCTAAGGTGTTTTGCGATTCTTACTAATTCTATAGTCTAACGGATTAACAAAGAATTTTGGGTTGAAGTTTGCTTGTTCTAATTAGCCTACGATCTAGAATCCACTAGTTTCCAATCATGTTCTTACTTCTATTATCTTCTTCTCTCATAAAAATTTGATCTTTTTAGTTTAATCTTTATTCAAAGTGCCCTAAGTATGAGCTATCAAGTGGTGTGCAAGTATAACTCATCAAACATACTACTTTTCATAAAAACAAACTAATTCTTTAGATAATTCAATAAAAAAGATAAAATCAACAACCCCAAACCCTACTAAGTATAGGCTATCAAGAAACCTAATTCAAGTATAACCTATCAAAGTCTTAATCTTCGAGTTCTTGTATTTTAAACTTTTTATAGAAGAATCATGTCTTTATTATTTTTATTCAAGAAGAAAATACTAGAGAGCAATTACATGATGGATCCTAACTTCATCTACATCCTAGAGCTAAACTAATTAGCTACTCATGATTCTAGAAAGCAATTAAATCTAATCTAGAAAGCAAATAAATCTATACTAGAAAGCAATTAAATCTATCTAAAAAGCAAATAAAGATTAGAAAACAATGGCTTACCTCTGGAGCACGGTATTGTGGCCGCCACCCCTTCAGCAAAACCCTAATTTTATTAATGGAGGACGAGTACAAACTAAATCCTAATTTACATTAACTACTGCATAAAACCTAGAATACAAGGATACGGCCAATATATAGGCTTCGGAAATCAAACCCTAATTGTAGCCGAACTAGAAAACCAAGAAATTACATCGAAGCCAGGGAAGAAAATTCAACATGTGGAGCCCACATTTGGCCGCTAAATGGCGGCCAAAACCGCTAAATAGCGGTTTTATTTCGAGTAAATCAATTGGAATTTCTTCCACGTGCGTCTCGTGTCTTGGTAATTATATTTCCTTGACTGTATTCGACTTTTCATCTTTGTAACATCGTAGTCTCGTAGTTTTCTCACTTTAGAAACTTTTCGGACTCTGATTTCCTACTCCAACATTGATTTCTTGCCATCTCCTTGTACGAATCGAATTACCTGAAAAAGGCACTAAAATTACCCGAGTAGCATTTATTTATATACAAAAATAGATAAAGTATGAGAGGAAAAATACAATATATGATATTCATCACACCCCCACACCTATCTTTTGCTAGTCCTCGAGCAAAACCTAAATCTAAAAAGAAAAATAAAAATCCTAACTCACTTTCGCAGGAATCGCGATTGCACTTAGCACGTGCAATAAGCCTTTAAACCCCTAGGTTACCCTAGTGGACGAGTGTTGTCTCGTGAGGGTTTGCAGTGAATATACCCACAAAATTCAAGAAGAAAATAGATTAAGGAATAAAGAAAAGAAAAATAAGGATAACCGAAAATCAAGAAAAATAGAAATTTTATACAAAGGAAAGAAAATTTTTTTTTTTTATGATATTTTCATCAATTAATCTCACTAATATACAAACTCAAGAACGCATTTAGATTATCAATTTTCAAATCGAGCGTCATATCAGATACACTTATCATTTTAATCAAAAATTTAAATCCTATCTTTCAATACCTACTAACAGATAATTCATTGGCTCCTATACAACTACGTGCACGTGTGATAGTTTATTTCGGCCTTAGACTCAAACTCTAACTCATGATTCATCTCCTCTCTCATAACAAATTTTTTTCTTTTTTTTTTCTTTTTTTCTTTTTTTTTAAGAATATTTCACCTTTCATGCGAATATTCACGCTTACTTAGGCGCAAAGTACCCGATTACTTAGATCATACTCTTTTTTTCACTCTTGAGGCTATTGCCTTAATACCAGGTGCACCCCATTATTTTATCACTCTCGAGGCTATTGTCGTAGGCTCACCCCATTATTTTATTCTCACTTTTTTTTTCTTTTTTTTTCTTTTTTTTTTCTTTTTTTTTTGTTTAGAGAGAGAAAACTTACTCAATCGTTATCATCTTTGTCCTTAATCTAATAAACTATTGTGAAGTGAAAAATAGATGTATATTTGCCTCAAAACTACTGTTAGCAATATTTATTTTTTAGATTTTGATCTTTTTCATAAAATTCAAAGTGTATCATACAATCTACTCTCCTATCCAATTTCAAATCTAAATTTGTTCCTTTATCTGTAAGTAGTTTGATCTATTGATAAAAATACATAAGTTTTTTTTAATTTATTTTTCTTTTCAGTTTTTTTTTTTATTTTTTTCAGTTTTTTTTTATTTTTTTTAGTTAGTTACCCTAAAAACTAACCAAAGTGTAAAATAAAGAAACCCAAAAATCTAAAAAAAAAAAAAAAATCATAAAAACAAAAATAAAATCCTAAAAATCCTAAAAAATAAAAATCTCCTAATCTACTCCCCCACACCTAAACTTGTGTATGTCCTCATACACAAACCAAGGGTGGTAAAATAAAAATAAAAAAAAGAAAACTATTATACAAATATTATACACTTATTAGAAAATTCAAACGGTTACGACCTCTTGATCGCTTTCCACTCTCATAATGTGTCCTTTTATGTCTTGATATGGATGAACTTAGCCTTTTTGTCAGTTTTGCATTTAATCTCTCCATCTTATTTTTGATTTTTCTCAATTTTTTTCTACTTTTCTTTTTTTTATTCAATAATAAAATTTTGAGGTTGGAAAGCGTACCTTTACCATCGTTCGTATTACATCCACGAGCATCTTTCATATTTGTAAGTATTTTGGTTTTATCAACGTGTGAGATAACATACTCACTTTGGTATTGTGGAATCATTAGCTCAATTTTGGAGGGCTCTTTTAAGTCATCAGGTACCATGATCTCTTCTTTTTGATGTTCCTTCCTTTCCTCAATTATTAGGGGCTTGTCATGCAAATTTTCTTCAAACCTGTCATCAAAATTCTCAAAAGAAAATGCCATACTAGTAGACTTATCATTAGTCAAGTTATTATGAATGGATAAAAATTCTTCTTCACAAATTTCTTCACAATTTCCATCAAAAGAATCAAATGATAATGTGTCACTAGCAAGCAAAATATTTTCTTTATCACTGGTTTCTTCATAATTATTGCCACAATGGTCTAAAATAGGTTGATCACAATGTTGAATTATAGACTCATCATGCACAAAACTATTTAATTCATTTTGAATCATATCTACTTCAGAAGATGACTGGAGTGATTGCTCGTTTGAGTCAGATACGTTCAAACTATTAGATGGTTGATCTATAAAAAGTTTAGCTTGAGAAATCGCTTTGAGAAGATCTTCCATACAAGATTCAATTTTAGAGGATGATTTTTGAGATGATGATTTTAGCAAAACTTCCATATCTTCCTCTATTCTACATTTTCGTTTCTCAGACTCATGATCGTAATTTTCCTTATTTTTCTCAAATGATTGCATCTCGAGATCATAAGTGAAATTTGAAGAATGATATGATGGATCCATGTACATATTTGATGACAGATATGAAGTGGTTGGAGGTAGATTCTCATGATATACATGTCTCGCTTCTAATCTTTTTAATCTTTCATCTAACATGTTCAATTGAATATCTTGTTCATGATTGAATGTAGAACATGAAGATAAATAGCCCATAAAGAAAGGATCAGATGGAGGATTATCTTGATATGGCTCTTGATTATATGCAAAATTAGAATTATTCATCCATTCATAATTGTAATTTTGTGTATAAGAAGCGCTCGTAGGTTTATTATATGTATTGTGAATTTGTTTATGACCTAGTCCTAGCGAACTTCCTATCCATGGACACTGATAATAATTATGGTATGGATCACGACAATGATTGCAACCAGTTTGATTTTGAAACATTTTTTTTTAATTTTTTTTGTTTGTTTTGAAGAAGGCGGAGAGGGAAAGAGATGGAAAAGAAAAAATAAAAACAATTGAAATATGATTTTTATAATTTTTTTATTATTTTTTTTGTAGAATCAAGAACGATAAATACATAAATACACAAAATTTGAGGGCGAAACGGAAAGATATTGCCGCTAAATAGCGGTATTTACCGCTATTTTGCGGCCAAATCTGGGAGGTTACCTCTCGGATTTTTGCAGTGCACTTCCACAACGCTTTCCTTCACTTTATATATCCTGTATCTAAAGTTCCAGATCTATACACACTCAACACACACTGTTAAGCCGTAAAACGTTAGAATAAGCAAGAAAAACACCGTCGATCCCCGGCAACGGCGCCAAAAACTTGATGTGTTAAATTTACTGCAAGCGCACAGTATCGTTGTAGCGCTGTACAGGTCGTCTCACAGGGATCTAAGGTGTTTTGCGATTCTTACTAATTCTATAGTCTAACGGATTAACAAAGAATTTTGGGTTGAAGTTTGCTTGTTCTAATTAGCCTACGATCTAGAATCCACTAGTTTCCAATCATGTTCTTACTTCTATTATCTTCTTCTCTCATAAAAATTTGATCTTTTTAGTTTAATCTTTATTCAAAGTGCCCTAAGTATGAGCTATCAAGTGGTGTGCAAGTATAACTCATCAAACATACTACTTTTCATAAAAACAAACTAATTCTTTAGATAATTCAATAAAAAAGATAAAATCAACAACCCCAAACCCTACTAAGTATAGGCTATCAAGAAATCTAATTCAAGTATAACCTATCAAAGTCTTAATCTTCGAGTTCTTGTATTTTAAACTTTTTATAGAAGAATCATGTCTTTATTATTTTTATTCAAGAAGAAAATACTAGAGAGCAATTACATGATGGATCCTAACTTCATCTACATCCTAGAGCTAAACTAATTAGCTACTCATGATTCTAGAAAGCAATTAAATCTAATCTAGAAAGCAAATAAATCTATACTAGAAAGCAATTAAATCTATCTAAAAAGCAAATAAAGATTAGAAAACAATGGCTTACCTCTGGAGCACGGTATTGTGGCCGCCACCCCTTCAGCAAAACCCTAATTTTATTAATGGAGGACGAGTACAAACTAAATCCTAATCTACATTAACTACTGCATAAAACCTAGAATACAAGGATACGGCCAATATATAGGCTTCGGAAATCAAACCCTAATTGTAGCCAAACTAGAAAACCAAGAAATTACATCGAAGCCAGGGAAGAAAATTCAACATGTGGAGCCCACATTTGGCCGCTAAATGGCGGCCAAAACCGCTAAATAGCGGTTTTATTTCGAGTAAATCAATTGGAATTTCTTCCACGTGCGTCTCGTGTCTTGGTAATTATATTTCCTTGACTGTATTCGACTTTTCATCTTTGTAACATCGTAGTCTCGTAGTTTTCTCACTTTAGAAACTTTTCGGACTCTGATTTCCTACTCCAACATTGATTTCTTGCCATCTCCTTGTACGAATCGAATTACCTGAAAAAGGCACTAAAAATACCCGAGTAGCATTTATTTATATACAAAAATAGATAAAGTATGAGAGGAAAAATACAATATATGATATTCATCACCCAAAAAGGCCAAGGGGAGAGAAAATCAAATCTTCGGCAACTCACCATACTAAAGGGAATAGCATGACTAGCCCAACGCAAACGGTGATTGGTAAATGCATCCCAAATCCATTGATGCCTGGGGGTTTGCTGAAAATCTCGTAAACCTGTCATGTTAAACTCTTACCTCTGACAATAAGTTCAAAATATGCGTGAGAGTTTTGAACCGTTTTCACTAAAATCTCAGGTATGTGCAATTAGGTGCCTCTGCCGAAGATCGATGATCCTGACCCGATCATCTTGGCATCTGTAATTCAAGTTACACACAAGAGGCTTGAACTGCTATTATCAAGTCATCAAATTGGAGATCCAAAGTATTTTAAAATTTGCCAATCATAAGCAATTTTGAAAACTTTGGAGGGGATTCTGTTGGAGATAAAAATTTCCAAATAAAGAAAAGATGACAAATAACTCGCAGAACTCGAAACTATTAATTAGTTCTGCGTCAGCAGAAGTCTAACTTCGCGTTGGAGTAAAACGCGGAGTTAAGACATTAGCTCCGCATCCAGAGTACTTAATTCCGCGTGAGCAAATCTCAGGATTCTAAATTGATTGTGATTGAGATTTGAGATTATCTAATATCCAAATTGAGTCCAATCAGAATTCAAATTCAAGAGATTTAAATCAAAATCAAATATTTGATTAGAATTCTTGATAAATACAAACACCTTCTATTTCTATTCTTATGGAAGCTCTCATATTTAGTTAAAGTCTATAAATATCCTCTTTGAGGAGACTTTAGGATCCTTTTTGGTCTTTAGCAATTCAAGTTACGTGCGAGAGTTTTGAATTCATAAAGATCAGCAGAGAGAAGCTAGGACCGGCCATCATCTTCATCGAGTAGGAGATCTTCACATCGGATCGTCAACAAGTTCTACTAGATAGAGCCCATCGCCGCATTAGAACCCAATTTTTATTGTAAAAGAGAATGATAAAATATAAATTCTCTCGTTTGTTTTTCTATTGTTCCTCTTTTGTTGTAATCAAAGTAATCAATGGAAGAAAGTAAGAATTTTATGGATAATACGGAGCTCAAAAGAAAGTTTGGAAATTTTAGAGTTTAGTCGTAGTATACGAAAGTAGGAGAGGGAGGGAGGGTTAAATTTAGAAAAAAATTTGGATATAAAAAGTAAATTGATAATGCTTTAAAATGAGAGGTTGGCGTAAAGAGTAACCTAGACGTCAAAAGTAATTTATCGTGCGTAAATGGAATTTCTCTCTTGGGTTAATTACACTCAGATCTCCTGTAGTATGGAGATGTATAACTTATCACCTCTAAAGTTTAAAACTCTCACTTAGACCTTCTGAACTATCTAAATCACCGTGTTTTAATTACACTCAGACCTCTGGTTCAGGGGGTCTAACTGAGAGGTTTAAACCTTAGGATGATAAGTTATATACCTCCGTACTATAGATATCTGAGTGTAATTAACCCTTCTCTTTATTAATCCAAACTATAAAGACAAAAAAAAATTAGTTAAAACCCAATCTAGCTCAACCATTTTATAGGATTTTCATGATTTAATCTCTGACTCTTTTCCATCCATGTCCACCCAACTTGCACTTTAAAAACCTAGAAGGAACAAAAATATCCTTTTCTAGAATCAGATCCAAACTCCCAAGAATTTGGGATCAAGCAACAGCATCCATGTTGCCCATAAACCAGCAATAAAAGGGGGTGCACTTACCCTAAAAAGGAGCGTGACTTTATAAATTCCACCCCAGCTACATAACAACCAAAGGACAAATTCAAAATCCGATATCGAATTCCAGAATCATTAGTAATTAAAAAAATGTCGTAGCCAAATTTCTTATTAGCTCCCAAGAAACAAACAGAGAGGAGAGAGAAACAACGAAAGGGGACGAATTTCCGTGCAAATTAAGCTCCTTTCTCATTCTCAGAGAGGGCAGAGGCGGAGAATTTGTTGAAAAATCTAAAAAAAGGTACGATTTTGATTTTTTTTTTTCCTCAGAGTTTTTCTGTTTATTTTGCGTTAGAGCGTCGTTGCCCAGATCTGGGTTTTTTTATGATTTAGTAAGAGAATTAGAAAAGGCCATTTACCCATTGATTGCCTTGACATTTTCCGCTAGATTTTGCAAAAAATAGAGACATTCCTATGTGCATTCTGCGTCAATGAAAGGAAAGCGGAGATGGGTTTGTTAAAAGGAGAGATTTTGATGCGGGTTCCATTGTTTTTCTTTTCAAAACAATTTGTTTTTGGGGTCAAGGAGAGATTTTTATGTTGTTCTCGTGTCTAGGGAGTAGCAATGGAGATGGGTTTTCTTTCTTATTATTATTTTTGTGTTTTTTAAAATTTTGTTTTAGATTTATGCAGGCCGTTGATCATTCTTCGTTTACGTGAGGATTCATCTTGTGGAGTTATTTATTGAAAGTCTTCTCATTCTGAGAGATTATTGGCTTTGGGCGTTCAAACCAATTGTTTTTGTGGTTAAAAAAATTGATGGAGGTGAGGCTAGAAAAGGCCTTTGACAAAGAGATTGCTTATGGATTTGAGGAAGTGATGCTTGCATTTGGATCAAGTTCCTCTTTCATGATTGCTTGATAGGGGGTTAAGTTTGGAGAGAGATGGAGGAAGAGAGTAGTTCTTGGTTGAGGAGGGCAAAGTTCTCTAACACTGTTTGTCATCGCTTGGATTCTTCGAGGCTGCCCGCAATTCCTTTCTTTGTGAAATCTGGTCATGGGCTAGACTTGATGCCAAAGAGCTCGAAATTTGACTCTGATCGTTTTAAGTTGTCGTCATTCTCGTTACCAGTTGATCGGGCTGAGAAGCCCAAGGCAAAGAGCTCAATTGCGAGAACTTCTAGTTTGCCACCAGTGCCGATCAAACCTGACATTGATCGAGGATCAAAGCTGACAGCTAAGAAATCTTTTGATGCGGGAGACTGTGATATTTTGAAGCCAAAGATCAAAGGTTATGGCTCGGTTTCTGAGCTTTCTGTAGGGGCTAAACTGGATCGAGATTCTCGAAATTCTAGATTGTTTGTTAGTCGGCAAGAGAAGAATTCTACACCGAAGCAGAGATCTGCATCCCCACTGCCCACTATAACCATTCCAGATGTCTTCAAGGAAGCAAAGGCTAACGCTAGCGAGAGGAGGTCCTTGACTCCACCTCCTCAAAGTGGGAAAGGATCAGACAGGAATATCTTTGGCAGATTACTCCGGGGCAAGGAACCCCAAGATCGCTGCGTCCTGACTTCCCCATCTCCTCCTCTAACAAGTCCTCTGCAGCATTTCTCGGGGATGAAGGCCCCAGAGAAGATGAAGACTCCAAAGGATAGTTCGTGGGCAAGATATTTCGACCATGGAGTTGGCAGAGTTATGGCTGTTGAGTCCACAGATGAATGGATGGTTGATCTTTCAAAGTTGTACCTTGGGCTTAGGTTTGCATCTGGAGCTCACAGTCGGTTGTATCATGGAGTTTATAAAGATCAACCCGTTGCAGTGAAGGTTATTAGGCAACCTGATGATGACCAAAATGGAGTAATGGCTGCTCGACTGGAGAAGCAGTTCAATAGAGAAGTTATGCTTCTCTCTCATCTGTATCACCGTAACGTGATAAAGGTACTCTTAACTTTTACCTCCATTTTTGGGAAATACATTATTCATTTAGTTCGTTCTGGCAAATTTGAATTGTTTTAGGATGTTTGCTGCACTAGTTATTTTATAATAATACTATTATAATTTATTGTTAGTTTTTTCCCCCATGTATGGTGACAAAAAATCTTATTCTTAAGGTATTTTGTAGGAATTTTTTTTGAGGTTGGTTTTTGTGATTCTTATTGGTTACTTACAAGTGATGTTACAAGTTGCAATTTATATTGTTGTAATTGAAGTTAAAGTAATAGAAATTGTTGTAACTTGTATTAGCGTGTTTGGTTTGGGAGTTGCAAGTTGTAACTAGAGTTGCAAAAGTTTTCAAATATTTAATTATTTTTTATTTTCAAAAGGTTTGAGAAATACCCTATTTATCAATAATAAATTACTCTTTACAAATGTGAAAGGAAAAGTGTCTTATGCACTTTTTTCTCACAATTGCAATTACTGTAAGCACATAAGTGGTTGCATTGTAATTATAAATATTTGCAAATGTAATTACAACAAAACAACACAAAGCGCCACTTACAACAAAAGTGATTGCAACCACTTTTCACACTTACGCAAGCAACCAAACACCGGTTCACGGAAAATTTAATCTCAGACTTTCTATGAAAGATATTTATTTATTTTAGATGTACATGCAAACATATACAAAATGGCTATAGGTATCTATATATCCATTCATTTTGGGCATTACTTGAAATATACGACTAAATGGGTGCAACATGGATTTCTTGTTTTGGCTTTGCAATGAGCCTGACTTGCACACTTCATTCACAGAAGCATCTAAGATCTTCCATATTTTTTAACTTCAGGATGATAGGTGATACTTAATGATAGAAGATGATACCATGACTAGGAGGCACAACTTGGGCTAGTTTTTTCCTATCTCTGACTGTAGTAAGTAGTTACTTGGGGTCTGCATAATGGGTGAGTTAATGATTGAATTTTCCTCGATTGATATTGGTATCTTCTAAGTGCTAGCATTTCAACTATTACTTAAATAAAATGGCCCTAGTGTACCTAGCAACGATTCACTTCTTTAACTATTCTCCTTTTTCGTTACATTGTCTATCTACACTAAGTTTCTTCATTGAAAAAGCTACTTGATTTGTACCGGTCTCACATTTTATTGCAAAGAATTTACTGTTTTAAATTTGATGGTACATGGAAGGTGCTGTTATTCTTTATTCTCATTATATTCTCGGGGCTTATTACAGCTGGCAGCGGCATGTAGGAATCCACCAGTCTTTTGCATCATCACTGAATATCTCTCTGGAGGTTCCCTAAGGGCGTTTCTGCACAAGCTCGAGCATAAAACCCTTCCCCTAGAGAAACTGATTTCACTTGCCCTGGATATTGCTCGGGGAATGGAATACATTCACTCGCAAGGGGTTATTCACCGCGACTTGAAACCTGAAAATATTCTTTTCGATGAAGACTTCTGCGTAAAGATTGCTGACTTTGGGATAGCCTGCGAAGAGGCATACTGTGATGCATTGGCAGAAGATATCGGAACTTTTCGCTGGATGGCACCTGAAATGATCAAACACAAATCCTATGGACGGAAAGTGGATGTTTACAGTTTTGGGTTATTGTTATGGGAGATGGTGACGGGGAGAATACCTTACGAGGAGATGTCTCCCATTCAAGCAGCATTTGCAGTGGTTGACAAGGTATTATTCCTATCCATCCTCTGAATTTCTTCTCTTTTCCTATTCAAGTCCATCCAATTTTGTTGAATATTTCTGTGATCGCAATTTTTTGAATGCTGATTGTTTGAATACCGATAATGTAGATGTTTTGTCATGACAATATTTTGTGCGATACCATTTTATTTATTCTGGAGAACGACTTTAGCATATAATGTTTTAATATGCTCGGACCATGATTTTTTTGAACACTAATGCTTTGTATGTTCTATCTTGGCAATATTTGTGCAAATCCATTTGCTTTATTCTAGAGAATAACCGTAGCATATGATGTTCTAATATAATATGCTCGGAGTAATCTGATAGTTATCAATGTTTCAGAATTTGAGGCCAGTTCTCCCTGCTGATTGCCCACCAGCTTTGGGAGCTTTAATAGAGCAATGTTGGGCATTGCAGCCGGAAAAGAGACCCGAGTTCTGGCAGATTGTCAAGGTTTTGGAGCAGTTTGAGTCAGCCCTTGTTCGAGATGGCACACTCAATTCAATTCAAAACCTAACCTGCCAGGATCATAAGAAACGCCTGTTCAATTGGATTCAGAAACTTAAACCTTCCCATGTCAACGGCTCAGGTTTCCCAATGTCCGAGTTATTTTAAAACTCTTCATCTTAGCTCTAGTTTTTTGGTAGTTACTGTACAATTCTTTCGTTATCCTCTCCTTGCTATGATTTCGTAGTTTAGAGGTGGAGACTTGGCGATATATATTTTGTATTGAGCCAAGAACTCTCGAACAAATGTTGTATTCCCTATTTGCTTAATGGCCCCCATCCTTTTTTAAGAGTGGGCATATATATATATATTTTGTCAATTATTTGAAATATGAATTGTTTCTTAAATATCAGCGATTTGATTTAGTCTGAATGCATTTATTTTATGTTGGCAAAAAAAAAAATACAAATATGGTTATGTTTGTTATTATCTTGAGATTCATGAACCGATATTCTGAATATAACCCTATATATGAACACTAATCGTGTCTCCTGTATTATTTTACTCATCGCATGATTGTTTTTTTTCCCATTAAACACACACACATACACATATATATATATGTAAAAGTAATTATTGGGAAGAGGTTAGACATTACTTGTTTATGTATTGTTTCATCCTCATTGACAGTTAGGCTTTGTTGTAAATTAAATTATTTAGAAGTGTATGCTAAGATGTAAGCTTGATTCTAGCTGTACTATCACTGATTCTTTTTTGTACTTAAACTATGTTTGGCCAAATTGACTTCTAAATGATAAAGATGGTTCATATATTAATATAACATGCCTTTTATTTACAATAAGTATAGGTTATTTGGTTTGTTACTGCAATTGAGAGAAAGGCACAAAATAGACCTCGAAAGTGTAGATGATTATAATACTTGATCAAAGGCGGTAGACTTAGCTGTGTACATGTAGTTTCGAGACAAAAATACTGCAACTACTGGTTTCTGTAGATGAGAAGTTTATTTTAAGTATATTTTATTTAGTATTACTAATACGATTACGTGTGTATGTGGATACCCGTGTCTCCAGAACATATTGTATTCTGAATTTTCAAAACTTTCTGCATCTGTGCACTGGACTTCTTATACCCGTATACTGTAACTGTATCGATGCAACATAAACATGAGATAAACTTTCTTAGCGTCTTAAATTTATAGCATATGCATTTAGGTATGCGTATGCAGTGGATAAACAGATATCATATGTAAATGTAGTTTCAGATATCATATGTAAATGTAGTTTCAGCGAAAATATGACACCAAAATAACAAAATCGTAAGAATGATTATTTTAGATGCCTAGCGTATGAACTTTTTTAGATAGCCTGATTTATTATCCAAGTTAAATCTCTATCGACATACGTAGAAATCGAAACTGTAACTTTCCTCTTAGGAGGAAAGAGTGTTTCTACCTTTTCTATTGGTTACTTTGATCGAATGCTTCAGTAATCACTTTCAATGGGGGAAACACTTGGACGTTAACATTTTCCTAACCATGAGCAGTATCATTATGAGAGTCTGTAATCGATCTTTGACCATTTGGTTACTTTCCTTTAGAAGAGATTTGGTTGGGGCCAAGGATTGAGACAGCGGAGACTGGCAGAAGAAATATGCCATGAATGAATTTTCCGCACTAGTTTGGTGGGTACGGTTAGCACGAGGGCGGTCTTTGGCCTATAAATATCGGGAGTTTCCAAAGGGGCACACCAATTTTTCTAGTGAGCCCACTAGATAGTAGTCGGACTGAAAATTGAAAAGTGGGCTCACTAGGAAAAATGGCGTGCTCCCTAAGTATCTCGCTCGATTTTAAGTGGCATATGCAATAAAGTATTCAATGCACGGTGTATTTGCACAGAAGAGAGAGAGATTGTTTCAATATTGAAAAAGAAAGCTTAGAATAAACGACAAATTCTTATTGGTCCTCCGATTATATGTTACTCAATATTAAGCAAAGCTCGGCAAGCTCAGTTCGTTGATACGCAAAAGGAAAGGAAAGAGGCGAAGCTTAATCTTTATGAGTAGATTTTAAGTCAAGGGGAACGGTGAGACTCAACCAAAACTAAGAAGCTGATCATTTTTTTTTTCTTCTTCCTTTTAAGTAATTATACAGAATAGGACTAGCTATAGGCTTTTCTGCGGTTTTATTATGTTATGTGCTATATACATCATTTAAGCTTAAAGAAACATTAGCTAGCTTTATGTACACATAAATATAGTCGGTGACGGTTATTTTTTTGGAAATACAATGCATGATATAATAAGACATCTCAGTTGGGGATTAGGTTTTTGCGGGAGTTTCCAAAGAGCACACCAATTTTCCTAGTGAGCACATTTCTCAGTATTTTTTTGTCCGGACTCAAAACCCAAACAGTTATAAGTGAGTTCACTAGGAAAAATGGTGTGCTCCTTTGGAAACTCCCGTTTTTGCCCGGGGTGCAAGGAAAGTCCTCCAAGGAAAATGGGCTTCCTTAACCAGATGATCTCCACATGGGCTCAAGCCCATGTGCATATTCACCCTATATTGCTCAGATAGATTACTTTTTTCTTTATTTTACACTCCTGAACAAAGTCTGTAGTTGCTCGTTTGTATCCAAACCACTCTTGGTGTAGAAAGATATAACATCTGAATCTTTTATCTTGTCTACTTATCGTTTTTTTTTTTTGGGTTGCATCTTTTGATTGTGGAATTTGATCAGTTGAGTATGTTTGATGTTATCCAATTAACTTAAGAAAAAGAAAAATAAATAAGTAAACGGAAAAAGAACATAAATAAAATAAGGCTTTAGTCTATCTTTCAGGCACTCGGGGCTCTCTGAATGATTCCTCTCTTCGTCCAGACCAAAAAACGGATTCCTCTCTTCGTCCAGACCAAAAAACGGATTCTCGGCTCAGCAGCCAGAACATACAGGACGACTGTCTCAGATAAATAAATAAATCTAACTAACTTAAGTTGCTTTGCAATCTAAAATCAACCACAGTGCCGTTGCATGACATTCATCTTTTTTTTTCTTTGTTGATATGTTGATCCCAAGGCAATCTATGTATTATCTAACAACAATATGTAGAGAGAAGGAACCTACATTCCTCCAGTCCCCTCTAAATAATTTCCAAATGTATTATAATTAGAGGTTGGCAGTGAAGTCTGATAACCCGTTCATTCGTTTTAATTGGATCGAAATTTTAGGGTTTGGATACAAAATGATATACCCATTAGTTTATTAGGTTACTTGAAACTCGATGACCCAATAAATATTTAAGTATATTAGTTTGTTTAGTTCAAAATCAGTTTATCGATGTTTTTTTAGAAATAATTTATACTTTTTATTTGATCACATTTAGATATGACCAATATTACTAGTAAAAAAAAAAAAGATAATTCTTAGGATAAATAATATTTGTAGTTCTTATTTAATTTTTAATAGAAATCCATACAGTAAGAAGAAATTGTATATTAGATATTGCAAAATCAGAATATAATCCAATAAGTTATTAGGATTGGACTCATGAGTGGATTCTAAATTACTTCCTGTGTGTGGATGCTAAGTGGATCTACAAATATGAGTGCTTTTAAGGGGAGTTTCCAAAGGAGCACACCACTTTTCCTAGTGAGCCCACTAGATATATCTTTTTCGTCCGGATTTTCAGTTAAAAAATGAGCTTACTAGGAAAAATGGTGTGCTCCTTTGGAAACTCCTGCTTTTAAGAACACTAATTAAATTGCTAAGAGTACCCACCAAATAACTTTAGAAATATAAACTTGTGACAGAAATGATCACGAGTGTCCTTCATGCTTCCCTTCAACATAATTTTGCAGCATGAATTTTACATTACCTGGAATTACGATGCCAAAGCTCATACCAACAAGGAATTAATAATAATTTGGGATCTCTTTGACCAAAACCGTTTTTAGTTCTTCAAACCCATTTACATATTAAGCACTCAATTTTCAATGTTATATCCAATATGATCATAAATTTTAACTCCATCCATCCTCAAATTAGAAACTTTTAACTTGATATGAGACACAAAATCTAATACATAACTATAGAAGACGTTCATGTCTAATCCCTCAATATCAAGATGGAAACAAAAGCGTTTTCTTTCCCTCTCGGTATTGTTCATGAGTTTCACTCCCCCTCATCAAAAAATCTTGTAATCGAACTCGACCACCTCCACGTATTACAATCACTGTATCATGTATTTGCCAAGTCTAATTCAACCTTTACAATGCCGAAATTATGCAGTCTTTCAGTTATTTACATTGATGTTGAGTGAACAATTTGGACCTGACCAGTCTGTCGATGAGCCTCCCCAGCCTTCGAGCACCCGGCCCAGGCCTGATTCTCTTGATATCCCTGACCTCCGTGCACGTCTCGTCCTCGCCACACCAACCCCCGGGCACAAAGCTACCGTTCACCCGCCCCAGGAGATCCTCATCAATCTTGTCGAGCACTGGGTCATCGCGGTTGAACTTGCGGGCGAATGGCACGTTGCTGCTCACCATGTTGGGGGCATCGTCGATGGTGAGTGTGTGGGGGTGCTGCTTCGGGGGCTCGTCCCACGAAATGTAGTGCAGGTCATGGTTTACGGCTGTGGTGGCGAATTCGGGGGAGTTGCAGATGACTGTTTGGAAGTAGCCTTCGGGGGTGGAGATGAAGTTGGCGTAGTACATGAGGAGTGTTCTTGGGAGGTTGTCCCATCCCCAGATGCAGTACTCGACGAACTCCCGCGATAGCATCATCCATGCTGAGCCTGAAGAGAAACATGATGATGCTGAGACGATAGGTGATTTCTTCTTTAAGCATAAAAAATATCCTTTGTGTGCCATTAATAAGATATAAGTGAACAAGCTACATAGGAAAAAAAAACATAAAATATAATAAATATAGAGAAATCGCTCAATGAATACATAAAGATGCAAAGTAAACAAGAGAGATAAAATAGAAATAATCAGAGCCCGACATATGGATTATTGGGGCTCTTGTGTAATATCACTATCTCGAATAATCCAACATCAGATATGAGATAAAAATTAGTATAATTTATAATAATTCTTATGAACTTACAAAGTAATTGTAACTCGTCTTTCTGAGAGGAATTCGTGGTTGGTTATAAACTAATTTAATTCTTACTGACTCATCAACAACGTAATCACCATGTGTCTTTACACTAAAATCAGTGAACAACTTCATCAATCCTAATTTCCATAGGATATGCTTTCTAAACTAAGGCCCCCCTCCCAAATATTCACCAACTTTTCTGAATAGCATAAGGAATGATCACAAATTCAAGCATCTGAGAGTAATTTGGCATACTAAGTAGGTTAAGAATTTCAAAAGATCCAGAACGGGAGAGTGACACTCACCCAATCGAGTGGTTCATTTAATGGAAGAGGAAAATCTACTACAAGCTTATTATTTTGAGAGTGTTTTTTAAACTAAAAGCCTATATTAATATATATACTAAGACAGTTATAACAGCTTGTTTCGTTAAAATCTATTTAATGAAATGCGAGGATATACCTACTGTCCTTACTAAAAAAAAGAGGTTAAGAATTCAGTAATGGCAACACTTGATCTTGATTCAACACTTGATCTTGATTCAGTAGGTAGTCCTTCCACTGAATTTATTGTTTGTGCTTATTTAAAACATAGATATATTTAAGGACAATAGAATATTATTTGCTAAAACATTTGGGCAATAGAATATGATGCTAATTAATTGATTAATTCCAAGAAAAAAATAAATAAATAAATAACCAACTTTTTATTAATTCGTGAATGTTGCGACATTTTCTGCTCTTCCACTTAATTGGTTGGAAGATTGCAAAATACAAACGAGAATTTATTCATTTGGTTGTTGAGGGTTAATTAAGACTAAAGTGGATTCCCTTAAAAAAGATTAAATTTAAGAGGAGATTATTAAATTACACTTTGGGTCCATCAACAATATAAAAATGAGACGCTTGTTTTAGTCTCTGATTGTAACTTGTTTTGTCCACTTGTTTATTTTATTATTTGAACTTTTTCTTTGGCAAGATTGATTCACATCTGTAAGAGGATTATGGCCTCTCAATAACAATACAAATACTGGCATATGTTAGTACCAGTATCACGGCTAGCCCAGTGAAGTAAACAAAGATGTTAAAATATATTAGCGACGTTTGTTACAAAATCTATGTTAGGTGGCCTCCCTTTGCCAATCAAATGAAGACTTTGGTGGCAAACAAAAGCCTTCAATCATGCCATGAATTAAGCCTTCAATCATGCCATGAATTAAGCCTTCAATCATGCCTTGAATTATGCCTTGAATCATGCCTTGAATCATGCAACAAATGTTTCAAGCTTGTGCCTATAAATAGATGGAGAAATTCTACTCTTGATGAGAGACACAACCAAAACAAAACCATTTAGCCAAATTCTTTTGAGTGTTGTGAGGTTTTGTATACTCCACGAGTTTATCATTTGATAACTCTATTTGTTCAGGGAGTATAGTGGTTAGGATATCTCCAAAAGTCCGTCATCATATCTTGTATATTTCTCCACATATTAGTGAGTTTTTGGCTCCGCTCCGGCCGTGGACGTAGGTCAGTTTGACCGAACCACGTAAATCCTTGTGTCCATTGTCTCATTTATTTTTCTACTTTATTGTCTTTGTTATTGCCTATACGGGTTATCTACGTCAACTGGGACCCGCGTCCCTAACAAACTGGTATCAGAGCTAGTTGAGAGTTTTGGCTCATTCTTTTCTTGCGAGGGTGCATAGTTACTGTTCATCTCGTGTGGGGTCCACGATCACTATTCACGTCGTGTGGGGCCCACGTTACTATTCACCCGAGAGTCAAAATTTTGTAGCCATCATGCCAGTAACAAAGACCTCTATTGAAAAGTTTGACCGAAGTGTCAACTTCGGTATGTGGCAACTCAAGATGGAAGCCATTCTTATACAGGATGGGTGTGAGTTAGCACTGGAAGGAAATGAGAAGGAAGGAGATGACAAGACCACGGGACCAGTGATGTCGGCGGATAAATTTGCAGATCTAGACAAGAAAGCTAGGTCAGCCATTATTTTGAATTTATCTAATGAAGTTTTGCAGGAAGTTGCAAATGAAAGGACGGCGAAAGGTATGTGGGACCGGTTAAAGGCCATGTACATGAAGAAGACGGTGGAGAATAGGCTTTATTTAAAGCAGAAGTTATACATGTTAAGGATGACAGAAGGTACATCTATACTTTCCCATCTTGATAATTTTGATTCCATTATTATGGATTTGGAAAATGTAGATGTTAAAGTTAGTGATGAAGATCAGGCCATATTACTGTTATGTTCCTTACCCCAGTCCTTTAAATATTTTCGGGATACTATGATTTATGGGAAAGAATCTGTCTCATATAATAGTATCAAATCTGCATTAAAATCTAAAGAGCAGATTGATAGGGACATTACAGGGGAGACTAGTGGTAGTCAGGCAGAGGGACTATTTATAAGGGGTAGATCTGAAAATAGAGATCCTAATAACAGTAAATCCAAGGGAAGGTCAAAATCCAGACATAAAAATCTGATTTGCAATTATTGCAAGAAAAAGGGGCACATTAAGGCAGACTGCTATAAATTGAAAAATAAGGAGAAAAATAAAATTGTCCAAAATAGCAGTACCACCGCTGAAGCTAGTTTAGCAGCAGATGAGAATGATGGCATAATCTTTGTTGCCACGGAAAATAAAATAAGGTCTAGTAGTGAGTGGATTCTAGATTCGGGTTGTTCTTATCACATGAGTCCCAATAGGGATTGTTTTTCCACATATGAATCTTTTGAAGGTGGAGTTGTTTTGATGGGCAACAATGCTGCCTGCAAAACTGTTGGTAAAGGTACAGTCCGGATCAAGATGCATGATGGAGTTGTCCGAACACTCACAGATGTTAGACATGTTCCAGATTTGAAGAAAAATCTCATCTCTTTAGGCACTCTCGATGCCCTTGGGTGCAGGTATTCAGCTGAAGGTGGAGTCTTGAAGATTTGCAAAGGTGCTCTTGTATTGATGAAAGCTTGCAGGTCTGGAAATTTATATATCTTGCAGGGATCTACTGTTACAGGTGCAGCAGCAGTCTCTACATCATCGGAGACTGACATCACCAAATTGTGGCACATGCGGTTGGGACATATGGGTGAGAAAGGCTTAACATTGTTAAGCAAGAGAGGTCTACTTTGTGGTCAAAGTACTAGTAAGATGGACTTCTGTGAACATTGTATTTTTGGGAAGCAGAAACGAGTCAGCTTCAATTCTCCAGCAGTTCACAAAACAAAAGGTACTTTGGACTATATTCATTCTGATCTTTGGGGGCCCTCTCGTAATCCTTCTAAAGGTGGTGCCAGGTATATGCTGACTTTTATAGATGATTACTCAAGGAAGGTTTGGGTGTATTTCCTTAAACATAAGAATGATGTTTTCCTAACATTTAAACAATGGAAAGCTTTGGTTGAAAAGCAGACAGGAAAACATATTAAGCGGCTGAGGACAGACAATGGCCTGGAATTTTGTGGCAGTGAATTTAATGATTACTGCAAGAATGAAGGAATCGCTCGACATCGCACAGTCAGGATGACGCCTCAACAAAATGGTGTGGCCGAGCGAATGAATCGGACTCTTTTGGAAAGAGCTCGATGTATGATCTCCAATGCTGGGTTGGCACTTGATTTTTGGGCAGAAGCTATTGCTACTGCATGCTACATTGTCAACCGTTCTCCATGTGCTCCTCTCGATTTCAAGACTCCAGAGGAAGTTTGGTCAGGTACTCCTGCTGATTACTCTAATTTAAAAATTTTTGGGTGTCCAGCATATATGCATGTAAATGAGGGAAAATTAGAGCCTAGGGCTAAGAAATGTATTTTCCTTGGTTATGCTTCTGGGGTGAAAGGATACAGATTATGGTATCCTGATCCCAAATCACCTAAATTTGTAATTAGCAGAGATGTTACATTTGATGAGTCATCAATGTTGTACCCTAGAAAAGAGTCTTGTAATCCTTGTGATTCAGAAAAAGAGGATAGCACACAGAAAAAGGTGGAGTTGGAGTTTGATAATGCAGGTCCTTCTTCGGGTACCTCCACAAGTCACACAGATCAAGATGGTGGACAAGATCTTGATCATGTTGAAGAAAAAGCGGAGGATGAACATTCCATTGCCAAAGATAGACCAAGAAGAGAGATTCGACTACCACAAAGGTATGAAGATTATGTTGCCTATGCTTTATCAGTGGCACAGGAAACAGGTGGAGACGGTGAACCTTCCACATATTCAGAGGCGATTCGAAGTGCCGAATCAGATAAGTGGGTGGTAGCTATGAATGAAGAAATGGAATCTCTTCACAAGAATGGTACTTGGGTTCTTATGACGCCGCCGAAAGGAAAGAAAATTGTTGGTTGCAAATGGGTCTTCAAAAGAAAAGAAGGAACTTCAGGTGTTGAAGATGCAAGGTATAAGGCACGATTGGTTGCAAAGGGCTACAGTCAGGTACAAGGTGTTGACTTTAATGATGTTTTCTCACCCGTTGTAAAACATAGCTCTATTCGTGTGTTACTTGCATTGGTTGCCATGTTTGATTTTGAGTTAGAACAGCTTGACGTCAAGACAGCTTTTCTACATGGCGATTTAGATGAACAGATCTATATGAAGCAGCCTGAAGGTTTTGAAGTTGAAGGAAAGGAAGACCATGTATGTCTGTTGAAGAAATCCTTGTACGGACTGAAGCAGTCTCCAAGACAGTGGTATAAGAGGTTTGATTCTTTTATGTTGGGTCATGGTTTCTCCAGGAGCATGTATGATAGTTGCGTATACTTCCGGAAGTTAAATGATGGTTCATTCATTTATTTGCTATTATATGTTGATGACATGCTCATTGCGGCTAAGAATCTTGCAGAAATTCACCAGTTGAAGGCCTTATTAAATGGTGAATTTGAAATGAAAAATCTGGGAGCAGCTAAGAAGATTCTTGGAATGGAGATAAGACGTGATAGAGGAGCTGGAAAATTGTTCCTGACCCAGGAGAATTATATCAATAAGGTTTTGGAGAGGTTTGGCATGCGAGACGCTAAACCAGTAAGTACTTCTCTTGCTAGTTATTTTAAACTATGTGCTGCTCAATCACCACAGTCAAAAGAAGAGATTGATTATATGGCACGAGTTCCTTATTCTAGTGCCGTTGGGAGTATCATGTATGCAATGGTTTGTACTCGTCCAGATATTTCACAAGCAGTTAGTGTTGTTAGCAGGTATATGGCAAATCCAGGAAAGGAACACTGGCAGGCTGTGAAGTGGATTCTCAGATACTTGAAGGGTACTTCAAGCAATTGTTTGGAGTTTGGACGTTCTAATAACTCATTGATTGGTTTTGTAGATTCAGATTACGCCGGTGATCTCGACAAACGCAGGTCTCTTACAGGTTATGTATTTTGCATTGGAGGTTGTGCTATCAGCTGGAAAGCTACTCTACAACATGTAGTGGCTTTGTCCACTACTGAGGCAGAATATATGGCAGTTACAGAGGCTATTAAAGAAGCTTTGTGGTTGAGAGGTTTGTTCGGCGAGTTATCTCTACAGCAAGGGGTTATTACCATTTACTGTGATAGTCAAAGTGCAATTCACTTGACTAAAGATCAGATGTATCATGAGAGAACGAAACATATTGATATCAAGTATCATTTCATTCGTGATACCATTGCAGAAAAGAAGGTCCTTATTCAGAAGATCAATACAAAGGACAATCCAGCAGATATGTTTACGAAGGCTCTTCCAGTTTACAAGTTCAAACAGTGTTTGGACTTGATTGGTATTTACAGTTGGTGATTTTGCCCGTTGGGGCATTGCCGGAGAAGGTTGAGCATATCATTGATTGTTCGGGCCAGGCAGGCCAAGGTGGAGATTTGTTAGGTGGCCTCCCTTTGCCAATCAAATGAAGACTTTGGTGGCAAACAAAAGCCTTCAATCATGCCATGAATTAAGCCTTCAATCATGCCATGAATTAAGCCTTCAATCATGCCTTGAATTATGCCTTGAATCATGCCTTGAATCATGCAACAAATGTTTCAAGCTTGTGCCTATAAATAGATGGAGAAATTCTACTCTTGATGAGAGACACAACCAAAACAAAACCATTTAGCCAAATTCTTTTGAGTGTTGTGAGGTTTTGTATACTCCACGAGTTTATCATTTGATAACTCTATTTGTTCAGGGAGTATAGTGGTTAGGATATCTCCAAAAGTCCGTCATCATATCTTGTATATTTCTCCACATATTAGTGAGTTTTTGGCTCCGCTCCGGCCGTGGACGTAGGTCAGTTTGACCGAACCACGTAAATCCTTGTGTCCATTGTCTCATTTATTTTTCTACTTTATTGTCTTTGTTATTGCCTATACGGGTTATCTACGTCAACTGGGACCCGCGTCCCTAACAATCTAATATATCTCTCACCTACCAAGATTTAGAAAAGGAAGCTAAATGAACCGAGTCATGATTAGACCCTATTCACATATTATATTTAATCCTGGTTGTTCCATTAATCTTGTTATTATTTCATGTTCGGTGTCTCTTTTCTGTTATCTGTCTATAATAGTTCCTTCAAGATGCATCACTAAATTTTCTACCTTTTTTCCATTAATCTAATTTTGAACTGTTAAAGAACCTACTGGTTTCTTAGTTCCTTGTGCAGGAAACGAAAGTAGGAACACTTGAGCCTCTTTTGACAGAGATTAGAGATGACAATGTCATCGACTAATCAAACTCAACCTTTATCTCAAATGAAGTATCAAATGAAAATATCTAGATCCCTTTTTCTTGCTTTTGAGAGGTTATAGCAAACTATCTCATTCACTTGGTAATGAGAAATTCCAGTTAACGGAAAGTTTTCTACTCTGTACAAGATCAACCAATCAATTAAGCATGCTAAAAAGCATGCTTAATTACTCTTATATCAGTAGAGACTTGCATGACCGTCATTCACTTTGATATCAGTGCTTGGACAGGTATTCTCTCTGAGGAAGATAAGCGGGATGACTTCTCAGAGGAAGAAGATGTAGACGCTGATTCACCTTCTGCTTTATGTGACTCACATATACCGGAGGTGAATGCCCAGGTGTGATCGGCCGGAACATCGAAATTTGGTCTCATTATTTGATGACTACATTAGTTGTGCTACTTACAAATACCATATAATGGATCTATATTATAATATGTAGTGTAGCTCTCGTGTCTTGTATTTTATTTTTTATACTTCCTACTTTGCACTATGTATTTGTTCTATTAAGCTAAATTAAAGGAACACGAGGGACACTAGCACACCGTTTTTAATCAAAAAAAAAAAATTAAGCATACTAAAAAAGGGCTTTCAAGATTGTTCAAAAGCATGAAATGGATTGTTATAATGACAATTACATGCTCTTAGTATCGTAATAAGCTCAAGCAATGCCATTCCATTTGGAATATAACAAAAACCTTTTACTCATTAGGTCAAGAAGCTGACTTATTGTTGTGACAACTTACTTTAGACTTAACCAACCAAACATGCCAACCCCCACCTAAACTTGATGCTTCATGCACTCATTAGCTGATATATAATTAGGCTGAAGTCATAGAAAGATATCATAAGTTTCTATTCATTTCTTATTGAATCTAATTTTTCATAGCTCATCTTCTTAAGCGTTTGTCAACAAAAAGGTGCATATATTAGTACCCTATGAAACTACTTTATATTAGCACATTGCCTTAAGTTTTCACTCTTTAACTAAATACAGGAATATAAAGGAAACTATAATCATCTAATTTGAAAAATAGAGCCGACAGAGGTTTACAAGTCTTACTTTTCTTCATTGAGTTAGTCAGTGCACTCTTTGAAATTTATTCCAATTTGTTCATTTCGTCCTGCTAATGGATTGGTCCAAGACAAGGACTTCCTATGTGAATTAGAAAGAGACCATAAGGGTTTTAATCAATTCTATAGAGTTGTCTACGAAGCTTGGAATATGAGCGTGTATATTGAAAAAACTAACCAAAATTTGCATACAAAATTATAACCAAAACCCCACAAAAGGTGTCGCAAAAATAAGTAACCATATTTTCTATATATATTGGAACCAGCACAACCAAACCTTAATGACAAGGCCTATGCTAGAGATGGGCTTTCAATATATTTGGAAAGCTGTGCCTATGAGCTTATGATTTTAGTTTCATACTGAATTCAGTCAGTAACTACTCCAATAGGGAACATACCTATCTTTTTATCAATGATTTTGAAAAAGTTGAACTTACAATTGTTGACTGATGTAACAAGCTTAACCACTGCGTCTTCATTCTATGCAGCTGACACGTAACTTCGGTAGAATTCATACAAGATTTTATTTATAGTCTTGAATTAATATTTGTTGGAGCTTAACTTTGGTAGCTCGGCTTCTCAAGTCTTTGCTGGTAACTATCATACACAAAGTTTACTACCGTACGTTCTAAGAAAAAAACGTCAGTCAACTAAGAAAAAAATGCAGCAGACAGAGGTTATTTTCTAGCCACATTTAAGCTGTTGATCTTGGAAAGTTCTGCCCACTGCGAGTTTATTTTTCCCTAAAGGCGAGGATTTTCTTTAAGAATACTACTTTCAGGGATCATTTAATCCTGGCAAACTTCAGGGGGCATGTATTGACTTTCACACAAGAGCATTAAATTTCGATAGCGAATGCTTCTTTAATGAGTCAAGATGTCATTTCAAACAAATTAAAAGCAGTAAGAATTACCTGTAAAAAGTTTAAATGCTGTAGGCAATTCCCTTTTCTGGGTTACCCAAAACACATCAGACTTCTTCGACATGTAAAGTCCTGGATCAATTATCAATGGCTTTGCCCTCTGCCCCCTACAATAATAACAATATTAACTAAAAATAAAACCTTAAATTTTTTCTCATAATCTCACAAAAAATCTCGTCAAATACTCACTCTTTCCATCCCAATCTACTACTGTGCTCAATAAAGTTCAGATTCTTCGGAACCCGCGAGAATATGAACAGCAAATCTACACCAATCCAATGAATAAAACCCAAATCAGTACCAAAAGCTAAAAAAATCCAAAATCTTTAGGGGGGAAAAAAAGACTGACCATCTTGAGTAACGAGGGGGTAATCAGAGGCGCTGAGATTAATGAACCAATCCCAATCCTTGCTCTTCTTCAGCAGGATGGCGCAAGCGTGCAGAGTGTTGGCCACCATAGTCGGCCCACGATACGTCACCATATTCGCCTTGGTGATCATGTGCACGTTTCCGATTTTGTCGAACATGGACTCGTTGGCGATCCGCCGTGCCAGTTCTAACCTCTCTTGAACAGGCGACTCCAAATCCAGATGCACCACGTACAGGTTATGCGGATGGTACAGGGCCTTGAGCGTCCGCCACAGGCGGTCCAGATCGCCCTTGGATCCGGAGACGAGGTAGGCGAGGCGGGGGACTTTCATTGCGTCGGCAGGGGGCGGCGGGGGGAGGAGGAGCTTCGACTCCACGAAGATGTGGGCCGTCTGGTTATGGGCCGAGCGAGCGGAGAAGATGGAGAAGATGGAGTTGATGGTGTAGAGGGAGGAGAGGAGGCCCATGTTGAAGGATGTTAGGATCAAGAAGACGAACGCGAGGGACGTCAAGGCGAGGGGGTAGGCCCATTTCTTCTCCATGGTGTGGTTTAGAGACGATGCTGATCTTGATTTCAAAAACTCCATTAATTTTTTTTTTTTTTTTTTCTCCTCGATTTAGAATATTTTTAATTTTTTCCCCTCCTTTGGGAGGAAGAGAGAAGGCTAAATGTATTAAATTAGATTTATTTATGCTGCTGAGAGCATTAATTGGGAAAGTAACCACATGCGGAGGAGGAGGAGGAGACAACAAGGGGAGATTGGGATTTTGATCTTGAAGAGGAGGACATGGGATTGATTTTATTTTTATTTTTTATTATTTTTGGGATGTTTTCAGTTGAAATTGGGATGAGTGCAAGGATTGCGGGGAAACGGTTGCATTTATAGTTGGTAGGAGAGAGAGAGAGAGTGGGAAACTGAAGAGAGAGAGAGCGGGGGAACTGGAGAAAGAGAAAGAGAGAGAGTCACGTTCATTCCGCCCAAGACGGCAACTCCCAAGGTAGCTAGCGAAGGGGTTGGCTTAAAACCACACCAATTTTATGGTTTGGTCAGACTCAGACAACTTAGTTTGGCCCTATCCAGGCTTGACGTGCCCATGCCTCTCGCTCTCTCTCTAGCTTCTCTCTCTATATATATATTTCATAATTTAGTTAATTATTGTGCCTTTGAGTGATATTGCTTGTGTTATATGATAATCTTTTTCCTGAGTAAAATGTAAATGTGAAAAGCTCTTGTTGAATTCATGTATGTTTGAACATTAAATTTTTGAGTTAATTTATTAATTAAAAAATAAATGAATTAGGTGAATGGAAAATAGTTTCAAAGAAGAGTACATATCAAAGGGAATAAAAAAAAGGAAAGAGGAAAGAATAATCCTACATCAAATAGTGTGTTGCTAAGATGTGGGTTTATATAGGATTGTTTGTTTCATATCATTACTTATGTAAAAAGAGGAGAAATCTTGAGTAGTACGGGTAGCACCGCCCGCACGCGTGTGTGCAAGCGCGCATTGGGTGCTTTAGTGGTGCACTTGGGACTTGCTCTATTGGGTTCAGACTTGGATTCAACCCACCCGTTAAGAGTCTAGCCGTTAGGATTTGGCCTTTGAAGATCCAACGGTCGTTGAATACATGAAAATTTTCTTTTTCCTCTCCCTTCTTCTGCAGACAGAAACTTTGTCATTTAGACAGCAGGTTTATGTTTTCAGAAGAACATTTCTGGTTTCTGTTTTCAGAAGAACAGTTTTTTCTCAATTCAGTCCTGCATTACACCATACACAGAATCGAGAGTATTCTTTATCAGATTCATTACAGTCCTGCACTTGGCACTTGCTCTATTGGGTTCAAACTTGGATTCAACCCACCCGTTAAGAGTCTAGACGTTAGGATTTGGCCTTTGAAGATCCAACGGTCGTCTGTTAACCATATAGGCCTCTGTCTAGGCCTTTGAATACACGAAAATTTTCTTTTTCCTCTCTCTTCTTCTGCAGACAGAAACTTTGTCATTTAGACAGAAGGTTTCTGTTTTCAGAAAAACAGTTCTTTCTCAATTCAGTCCTGTATTACACCATACACAAAATCGAGAGTATTTTTTATCAGATTCGCTAGAGCAACAGGATTGCAGTTTTCTTCTTGTTGCAGACCGATCGTTGTATCCTGAGAGACCGACACCCACAGTAATCCAGAAGCAAAGCGGTGGAGGGCGAATCGGTTTTAAGGAGATAGTGTCCAACACTAGCCTCGATCATCTTCCTGTTATCATCAAATCTGCATCAAACTTTTGCATACGTTCATCCTTCAATCAGTAAAGTTTCTAATCCTGTAATTCTTTTTATTTTGTATCTTCCTTAGGATAATAAACTAGTTAAACAATTTTAGTTTAAATAGTTTTATGTAAACAACAATAGATAATAAGATTTATATGTAACAATATTTTTAATTCAAATCTAAAAAATATGGGTTGCTCTTATACAATTCATACTTCTTCCTTAATATTGTCTAACATTATTTCTGATTGAAATATACAATAAATCTGTTAATTAATAACAGTAGTAATTCTGTCCAGATTAATCTAAAACATACTAAAATATCCAACAGCTCTCACTCTGTTTCAAGAACACAAAACGAATTACATGCAGGACACTTGAAAGAGAAACACTAACCGATGAGTCAGCACAATACGATGTTTGAGGAAGAGTAAATATATAGAGTGAGACTCTAATTAGTCAAGTCTAACATTAGTCAAGTCTAACAAGCTACATGTAGAATAATTTGATAGAATACTTGTTTGTTAGGTTACTCAACTTAATTCCACATGTTTTTTCGCTGCTGGAATTTTCCTACTTACATTTACTATTAGGATAGGTTGCGGTAATATCAGACATATGAGAATAAAAATGTGCAAGCTCATCACCTTACTGCATTTGACATATATTTTTGCCTTCAGATTGTCCTCACATTTATTTAGATTAAATATATGAGGTATATAAATTAATTATGTTTATTGAGATTCTTTCTCTCAAAAAATGTTTATTGTGATTCATATAGCTCTCATTTAATAACTGGTTAAACCAAAGACTAAAAGTCTATAATCCAAGTTTAGATTGCTAAATGTTTCTTTGATCAAAATGGTTAGACATGCCAAGTTAACAAATTAGGTAAAGTAACCAGATTAAATGAGAGTTTACTAATCCGCTTATATGGACCAGTCTTGTAACGCTCCCGAAAAACCTAGAAAGTATGTAAAATAAAATTATTAGTTTTATAAAAACTTAGATTTTTAGATGTTCTCCCACTCGCTTATTCCTCATTATACTTTTTTTTTGACAACCCTAAAATTTTATAATAGATATTATAATTTAACATACCACCTAATTAAGATTAAATAGACGGTCTAATAAAACTGAATATAAAATCGTAGAAGTTCGGAAATGGTGTGCAAAATGATTTTTTACTAAATGCGTTTGGCAAAGTAAATTAAATATTCACTTCCCCAGCTGAAATTTGTGGTAGTTCAAAAAAAGTAGAATATATGGGTCATCGTTTGGCAATGCAAACTCGGGTTAGAGATACTTAATCCTATATCATATCTAGAAATGGACTAAACATAGGTTTAAAGGTCTCTAACTACGTCGCCAAATGATTATTTTTTGGTAAATGAGATAAATATGAAATAGAGAATTCAATCCGAGTTAATTTAATGAGGGCGGCTAATCCGCTTATGTAGACAGGATAAGAGATAACTTGGGTTTCTTAAATAAACATATTACTTATTCTCTTTAAAGAAAATTTTATTAAAGCACTTCAAATTAAATGCATAAAGTTAATTTAACACGTTTTAAATTCTTAACCCGTCTAACTTGAGTTCGCATGTGGTGTTGATCCCTAACCAATCAAATAAGCGTATTTGAGTCTGTATCTCATTGAGGTTCATTGGACCATATCTCATTGAGGTCTAAAACACTATATCTCATACTCATGGGAGCATACCTTAATAAGTTTTTCAGATTGCAAGGGCTTGTTTCGAAAACGCATATCACTTTGCTCAAAACGCTCACATTTATCAGTGGAGAATTAGTCTTCCAAGCGGTTTTTACATTGGTCGGAAATGAGTTTAAGAATGGATTTAATATTGATCGATAATTAATAATCGATTGAAAAAAAAAACCATAATAAGAAGTAATATAAACTTATAATTTTATAGAACTTTAGGATGTACTGAGCAAAGTGGTGTGCGTGAAGAGAATTTCCCGCTTGTTTCAAGTGCGGAACCAAGTACTCGAATTGGGGGACCCAAATCTCAAAACTTTATAATTTGGCTTTGATCGGACTCAACTGATTATGTATTATGTTATAATAATTGAATCTGTCAATCCCACTCAATCCCAGTGTCAATAATTCATAAAATTTCACAAGAATGAAATGCAAGAATATTACACATTTCGTAACTTTTTCTCTGCTAATCCCAATTACATGTATTTTTTTTAATATTGTTCAAATTGAATTTTTATTAGAATTTAAATTCAGAACCTCTCACAAATTAAAAAAAAATATAATATTATTAGAGACAAATTTTATTGACACTCATATCAAAACTCACATACTTAGAGCACGAGAATAATTATGAGTCCAATACTCGAGACCTACGTACCTGTGTATTGGAGGGTTGCAATTGGATCAGGTTGGATCGCGTTAAAGACCATCCCATATGCTAATTCCATCATGTCATACCAATCTTTCGTCTTTTTAATCTTAATCCATTCAAATCTACCGTGCTCGGGTTATAATTGTGCTGAATTGGGTTTTAATGTATTTGATCATGGCTAAATATTCAAATCCATAATACCCGTGTTCTACAATATGATCAAAATAAAATACCATTTTTGACCATTAATTAGTGCTTACATGGTGAATGAGTAAATTTTTCAGAAAAATAATTTTAACTTGGAAACTCTTTGATAAATGGTTTAATTTAGTTTTAATGAAATAGACCATGTAAATAAATGTCTCACTAATTATCAAAGCCCAATATATCCTTCTTAAATAATCAAAATCTCTCTCTCTCTCTCTCTAATAAACGAAACGTCAACTTATTTCAATTAAGTAAATTTCTCCTTCATTAGTACTTCTCAAGTCGATAATTTATGACTAAAATGCTTTCAGTTTCTCATATTTTTCTTTTGAAATTAAAAACGTGTTAACTTCTTGTAGCACTATTGATCTTTATTTATCTAGTTATTCCTCGTTAAACTTCTTTTTTTAACTTCTTCCCTAGAATTTTATCTAAAAAAAAAAAACCTTCTTCCCTAGATTTTGTATATGTAGGTCGAAATTCTCTGAAGTTTTTAATTCTCTTTTCAATTTTCGGAAAATTTAAAGAGTAAAAGTTAATGCTACGGTATGCTTATCATAATTTTATTTTTGGAAGTATCATACAACATAGTGCTAAAATCTCATCGAATATGTAAAAACAAAAGTTTAAATACTGTTCATGGTAAGTTGCATGAGAAGCCATTAATTATTTTTTTAAAGGACACAGAGGAAAGAACTTCCATTTACAAGGGTCTCTCAATAATGTAGGAGATGGGAGTTATCGTGAAGCAATTGTCTGCTGATTTTTGTCTGACATTGTTGAAAAAGATCTAACCATTTGTTTATATATGTTGTTCTTCTGAGGTCAACTTGTGCAATATTAAATAAGTGCGGTTTTTTTAAATTTTTTTTTTAATATTACTCATCACTTTATACTTTTTAATTGTTTTATTAGTCTCTAATAGGAAAATATATCAAAAGATAGGCAAGATTAAGTTCATGAGTGGCCGCAGCTAACGTCGAATCCCATGAATCATGCTATTATCACATATGTTTTATTTCAGCAAAAGCATGCATATGATTTAATTGTTAGCTACATGATCTCATCTCAATAAATAAATTTCAACAAAGTTTTTTTTCCCACCAAAAACAAAAGAAACAAATAAACAAACTTTACTTTTGTTTTGTCAATAAATAAATTAAAGCTGTGTACATGACAAGAGCTTCTTTTGCTTAGCTTATATCCGTGGAATAATGATTTATTGACTACTGCAAGGGAATTTCTGAATGCGCCGCAATTTATTAGTGAGCACCTCATACTATATAGTAAAGTGATTTACAACTAGGAGGAAATGGTGCTCACGAGGTAAATATGGTTCGCGTTTAGAATCTTCCCTACTGCAAGTTGCTCGTATTTTAGTAAGTTGGTAGTGATTATGCAAGCGTTTTTCAGTTTCTTCCGAATCCTTATAGGATAATATGTATGTTTATACATAGAGATTAGATTTATATTTTTGGTTTAACCATCAAAGTTATATATATATATATATATATATATATATATATATATATATATATATATATATATATATATATATATATATCGATGAGGTATCACGATCTTGATTTTTCTTTTAATTGGCAAAAGAAAAATGAAGCGTGACAATTAGAGGGCTCGGCTATATATTAATTGGGACTTATCTGATCTATAAAACATTATATATATATATATATGTGTGTATATATATATGTGTGTGTATATATATATATATATATATATGTGTGTGTGTGTGTGTGTGTGTGTGTGTGTGTGTGTGTGTGTGTGTGTGTGTGTGTGTATATATATATGGGTATTTACAGATTTGTCCCTTAAATCTTCATAAATTATATTTTAGTCCCCCAAATCCTTTAAATTACTACAATTTAATCCCTCTCCCTAATTTCCGTTTTCCGTTAGCCCCGTTAGCCCAGTTTATTTTTTAACCTGATTTTTCCATTTTACCCCCTCCTTAATTCCTTTTTCCCTCTTCTCCTTCTCTCTTCCTTCTCTCATCTCCTTTTCTTTATTGGGTTTATTGGCTTCTCCCTTTCTTCTTCTCTTTTATCTTTCTATTCTTCTCCCCTTTTTCTTAATAGAGGTATTTAAGTCATTTCATTATTTAAAAAAAGTAAAAATTAAATTTTGTCTTTTATTTGGATGGAAAAACTAACGGAGCGACTAAATTGTAGTAATTTAGAAGATTTGGGGGACTAAATCGTAAATATGAATATATAGGAGACTAAATCATAATTTATAAAGATTTAAAGAACAAACATGTAAATACTCCATATATATATATATATATATATATATATATATATATATATATATATATAGAGAGAGAGAGGAAACGAGAAATTCACCGACATATCCATGCGTATATTTTACTAGTATCTATTGTACATACTCTGTACATCGAAAATTGGACGGAACAAGTTGCAAATAACCTGGGTATTGGGATTCGATACCCATTTCCTGAACCCCACCAGATTGGGGGATATGCAAGTGTCAGCCCTTAGATCCAATGGACTGCGCACCATCCTATTTAACGAATCTGTCTCCAGTCAAATAGGACTTTCATGGTTTCACCATATCTAAGAATGAAACGAAGGCCATGCTAAAGCGTTCTCTGCATCTAAGAATGAAAATAAAGGCCACACTAAGCATTTTTACTCCGACAAATTTTCTCCTGCATGGAATTCTAAACCAATGCCGGAGCACTCCGACGTGACAACACCATAGAATTCTCTCCCCATGTGTATTTTCTCGTTTTGCACCACAACATTATGAATAGTAAGCGTACTAGACATCAATAATTATAGCGAAAAATGCATCAAGTAACAGCATATTGATACGTATAGCTTATGCATCACCTCTCCTCTCCCGTGAAAGGTTGTTGGCTGAGACCTCTCCGACACCAAAAAAGGTGCATGACTCCGAAACTCATGCCATGGCTCAAACCTCTCCGACACCAAAATAGGTGCATGATTCCGAAACTCATGTCAAAAGTCCATCGAGAATAGGAATGATAAAGAACATATCCAGAACATATCCATCGATCAATTTTAATCAACCCTATACATAATTTTTAATTTAAAATAAAAATTTTATTTTTTTAAATTTAAAATTTTATATAGAACGAACAAAAAAATTAATTTGTGAACACATCCATTACTATCCATTACCATCTCTATTAATATAATGTAGAATCACCAAAAAGGAGTATGGATTTGCTGAAGTAGGCCATCAGTATCCAACAGAATTTGGTAGCGCCCTAAAAATTTATTCCCCAACATACATTCTCCTGGGACTCTTCTAGCCTTCAAGGCTGGTTGAAAACAGATTCTCAACTAATAAGGACTGAACTAAGAACGGATCTATGCTGCCGCTCAATTACTAATTAATATCATTTCTCCTCTCCAAAGATCCATACTAAACAAGCATTGCAGGCCTCGATATATACATGCATAAGACAGCCCTCCGCTATGCATGGAACCCATAAATCATACACTTTGCTGAATCACAATAAAATTCGCAAAGAACCTGAACTCCAAGCCCTGGCTGTTGCGAATTTTTGTCTACTGCCTAGAAATGCGAGTGGATGTGAAGACTGGAGCTGAGCCCCGACTTGAGGGGTATACCGGAACAACACCCAAATCTAGAGGCTTGATACCAGCATGGTTAGGTTCGCCCTGGGCTCTCCTACCTTTGTATTTGTCCATCCGAGACCGCCGGAAGACCTCTTGGATCTGGCGGTCGTGATCCTTGAGCATCTGATCCACATTGCCGGATGGCCTCAGCAGAGGGCCAGAATAGTGTATCTTGTTTCCCGCCTGTCCATAGCCCTGTTGCAAGAGAAAGCATAACAAATCAGCTAAAGATTTGTTTGTTGCACCATGAAAACTAGCACAGGGGGCCAACCACATCTGGGTCACAATTCCATGAACAAAATCCATTGCAGTTACAGATATTTTGGTGATTGAACGTATCTGAAGCATATGCATACATATGGTAGTGCTTTGAAGTTTAACTGTAATGGACCTTTATTGATTCAGTAAATAAATCTGGATTTTCTCAGTCACATGTAAGACTAGTGACAGATAGTTTTCAATAAGATACGTATATAGGTGAACTTGTCAGTTGGTAAATCTGTTTGTTTTCTTAAGAACTCTAATATGTGTACATATACTTCAATTATCGTGAACCTTCATTTCTCAGTGTGTAAACTTGTGTTTCCACATAAACTATTATTTAACTATCCATACAGGTGAGTGGTGCATTATATTATGCTGATACATTGATCTAGTAACTCAAGCTAAAGATATTAAAGCATTACCAACCCACGTACATAGGTTTCAGATATGATAAAAACTTATAGAATTTGACAATGTGAGCGATTCAAATTATTTGGTGCACCAAAGTGAAATTCCATAATAATTTCTAGCTACTCCAAATGAGTGAATGATACCACATAGAAAATCCAGAAGGAAACAAGTACATGAAGAATGGTATTAAAGGTTGATGAAAACTCCAACTACTAACCGTATTTTGGTCCTTGTTGCTGCTCCTATCATCTCCTCTCCGCTGAGAACCCGCAGCTACATGCATGTGATACAATTGTTCATATTTTCTTGAATTATCTGAGGAATTGTTTCCAGATTCAGACAATCGACCAGATGGAGCAACCATTTCCAACTGACCAGCAGTCTTTTCACTGCCATCATGAGATAAATGGTTTCTGTGTGCTGCCACTAAACTGGACAAGGATGATAAATTTGCTGTGGCTGAGATTTTGGGAGTGCCATCATCGATTTTTCTTGCTTTAGTCCACTGGCTCCTATTAACCAAAGGCCCTGAATGGGAAGATATGTGAGAGTAGTGACCCTGAGGATCATCAGCTGGTTCCAAGTGCTGCGGTTGTCTTGGGGGCTCAATCGGAAAGCCAGAAGCAACTTCCTCCTGATGGGGATTAAACTTCTCACTTCGGCTCTTGGAAGTAGCCTGGTTTTGCCATTTCTGGGATAAAATAGTGAACAAATAATAATTAGATCCAAATTAAAGTGTGAAGTAGAATCACGGTATGTATAAAAACAGAGGTGACTCTATCAAAATATCAAAAAGGTAAAGCTAGACAAGAAACTGCTCTCTACAATCTGATGATGTTAATTGTAGTAATTTAACCAATCTAAATTTTAACAAGATGATTTCTCATTACAGAAAATTTAATAAAAAATAAGTGCATATTTGATGTATGATGATGCAATCATTCTGCAGCTGGGCGTCTGCCTAAAGTGTGAACCCTTTTTAAATTGCATCCTGACGGACCTCAATGTCTACCATCTCATGGATGTAATCATAGTGCCAAACCCAGTCTACAAGCAACTTGTGAAAACTGGTTTAAGTCCCTGCTGCACCCTCCTTCAGATAAAAACCATATTTAATGAAAGGCACAAGAATGAAAAAAATTGGATATGGTTTCATCAGTACAAGTTCCTCAGTATGTCTTAAACTAGATCCTAGCATGTGCAATGCATCTGAACTTAAAAATCGTTTTGTGTCAAACTTGAAAATGTCATGCAATGTAACATTACAGATCTCCTATTGTGAAATTTTTATATAATAAATTGATATATACATGAAAATGCATGTAACTAGCATTAATTATTTTATAACCAATCATTTGAGTTTTTAGACCGTTGTGCAATCTATAGACTTGGGGTAAAAGGTTTCTTTCTTCCATATGTATATGGTGTGCATTTTAGTACGCATTTGATTTATGAGGGTGTCTGCATGAAAGTTCATTTTCCTGTATTTCAACTTTTTACTGCTAGTGTCCATATGCCTATTTACGTAACCTGTTGTTCGTGAGGACTATTAAACTTAAGCTGTTGTTTGGAGGGATTTCAAAAATAACGTCCATGAGACCCGTTTAAACAATTATTTCCAAGAATGTCCATAACACAATGTTCCTTCTTATTCATTGGAGACAATAACCACATTTCAAGCATTCACACAACCGGACAGTTGAACCCCATCCCCTCCTGCTTTGCCATATACAATGACTTCCCATATCTGAAGCACGGACAGAGCAAAACCATGACAGAACCCGCATCAAGCACGTGTGCATGACATAGGTAGGACACGGTTTTTCCATGTCCAGCAGTTAGTCAATGAAAAAAATCCAAATACAATTGCAACGTATTTCAGATTTGACAAGTGAACATAACCTACATGTTGCAGGTTGTTGGACTATTGCTCTTTACAATCGAGCAAATCACTTCGGCAATGGTGATTTAGCAATTTTCCTTCCACAACCAAGTAGTCAACACTCATCGATCCATCTGCTCTTCGATGATGGCTCGGATATCTCTCTCGACCTTCCATAATCGAGAAAATCACCTCGGCTCCGCGGCGATCCCTCTCCAATGATCTCTCATTAACGATGGCACTTCTCGATTATGGACTCACCCCAACTAGTCAATATCTATCATCACCTCTCTGCTTGATATGTCGACAATCTCTCTTCGATCTCACGGTAATCTCTTAGTGATATGTCTCCTTGATTACTTGGGTCCTAGATCGTAAGTCCATTTTATTTTAATTTTGTTTGCTTCAATTTAATTTTGTTTTGTTGTGATTCTGAGTGCAATTTTTGTTGCGACAACAATTTTATTTGCAAAATTATTTTTGTTTTAAGATAAGCGACTTCCATGTTTGTAAGTCCCTTGTAATTTAATTTTAAATCTTTATTTAGGATAAGTGATGTTTCATTCTTTTTCATATCTGTAAGTCCTCTTTAATTTAATTTAATTTTAATTTTGTTTGCTAAAATATATTCAATTTCTGCTAGTTTGGTCGTGAATGCATTTGCTGCAAAATTGAGATTAAAATGAAGATTAGACTAAATTTGGAATTGAAGTTGAAATTTTTTTGCCTTGTTTCAAATGAACATCTGGTTATAATAGTTTATTGGATATTTTATAGTTGTATGTTTATACTTTACTTTGTTGGTTGATATTTTATAAGTTTATCGATACATAATTTAATAATATTAAATATTGTTTGTCATATCCCTTTATCCTGCTTTTATAATTTTTCTATATCTTGTATCATGTCCGTGTTGTATCCATATCCTATATTCGTATCCGTGCTTCATAGCTACCCACGTACACGATATATGTGAACCTGACAATATGCCAAAGCTTCCTTGATCCCTGTGATTGTTCACCATATTAATCATTATAACTCCAGTAAAACAAAAAATTGTGAAACTTGTGACTTTCCCTTACCCTTTTGGATTTAACTTGGCAGTTCAGAGAAAACCCAGCTGTACCTGGCAGTTTATAGAAAACCCCAGCTGTGCATGCACCATCTTATTTGTGGGAACATACTGTTACAACTAAGGACTGGTACAGAACCTATCGATTAAAGACGAAAAGAAGATCTATGTGACTTAGGCGAGACTTATAGAGTACTTAAACTCGTATTTTTACCTTCTGGACTCTATAGTTATCATCTGAACAATTACTAATTTACCTAGCCGGACATCAATGTACAACTTTATAACCATCAATGTTTTGAGCCACATGAAACCTATAAATACATGCACAATAATATGATCAAACAACACTTTAGTTTCCCCCTCTTTGCAACATATGTGGGAGTAAATTTTGTTAGATCATTTCTTTGATTGACTAAGGTGTTAATTAGGTTAGTTACTAAATAACTTGCATTAGATTAGTTAGGGTCTAATTTGCAGTTATTTGGAAAGTGAAACATGAGGTTAGTTTAGACTTATTTGTTATTTAGTTATTTGTTTCTTAATAGCTATTTGGCTAGGTTGCTATTTTAGCTTAGAGATTTTTGGTACAGGTTTTATTATTATTAGCCGTGTTTAGCCTACATAGGGGCTAGGAGATGACCCAATGAAGGTTGTGATTAGCTCAGCTAATGAGAATGATCTTAGTTAATCCAGTTAATGCCGCAACACTTTATCTCCATCTGTTCTCTACCTTCATTTATACTTTTTCTCTTTGGGCTGCACCTAATATACCAGTTGACTTGCTAGTCATATGAGAATAAATAAAACTTCAAACGACAAGGTATTTATGTTTTATAGGCTTCATGGAGCAGCACTGAGATGATTTCTAGCAACTCCTACAAAGATGAAAGCAAACACATGCATGCACCACACCTCCCAGTGCCCCTGCACAAGCACGTGTCCAACACACAAGGAACAAAAAGAACCAAAAAATAGTGAACTACAAATATAAATGTTTCTAATGCAAATTGGCTTATATGTGCAATAAAAAGAAAAACAATGTCCCAATACTTTTTGTAGACCAATAACCCAATAATGACTTTTGCACATTTAAAAATTTTACTTTGTTTTCGGTATACCCCCATTATGTTTGTAATGGCAGATGCACCAATACTAGCCTTTTTATGGAATAAGAAATAAGGGATTGGGACTTGGGAACTAATGAATGCAAAATAACAGTAAAGACGAGAAATTTAAGATTGAAATTCTTGACTTCTTGTTATGCAACCCCCCTCTTATACTATATTTTTCCAACAAAATACTCAATTTTAACCCAAATCTCAGGAGACTTGAGATTTTGAGAGGCAGTTTTGATGGGTTCTATCAGGAGACTAGAAATTCTATATGCAATTTTTGATGGGGTACATGAATGTCGTAACTTATGATAGTGTCACCATCACTAGTACTTGGAGAGGAAATGTTGTACTTTCCAGCCACACCTTGATAAAGTAAAGGTTTTAGAGTTTATTTTACTTCAATTCTATATTCAGATCATCAGCAAGTTAGCTTGTACTTGATCTCTATTTGATTATTTAAGTTGGACTACAATTTGGTACACTTAAGAGGGGATCATAATCGTGTCCATTTAGTTCCTTTGGCACATCTCCAAATAATTATTTCCTGTTTATCCTTAATCCATGAAGTTCTAGTCTCTAGATCACCACACCATGAGTTGTGGTTTCAACAATAAGTTACTCCAAGAGTTTCTAATATCTACAGCTTCCGTTGATAAGAGAGATCATTTCAGCCAGGAGTTACTAGTCAACATCATCAATCCATGAATTATTCCATGCATCACTGTAATTAAATATTCCATCCCTGAGTTACTTTCAGTTATATATTCATACGTTAGTTCCTCTTCCTCACATCATTGGAAACTATGGGTTTGTGGATTCGAATCTCCCCATTGCAATGCCATCTGGAATACAACGGACTAAAAAATTCAGGGGCACACACTATTGAAGGCTACATTGGAGGTCGTAGATTTTTGCAAGTGGAAGAAAATAACACAGAAAAGGACTCAGCAAGTTAATTTTGTCTTCTTGAAAAATTAGCATTATACAGTTATTCTATAACAAGTGGAAGTTGAGTCAGTTGTATGTTTATCCACATATCGACGTGGCCTTATAATAGTGGTCAGCTACTTTTAATTACATAACAAATATCATCAAATGGGGACTTTCAGATATTCAGAACCATGCCATACAATATCAGTACCTTAAAAAGGCACTGAAAAATTCTGAAAATTAAAATGGAAGATGCAGAGATTAGCAAAGCATATATGAATGTGATGTGATCAGAATATGCAGATGCTTTATATCTTGAAGGAAAAAGAATTACCTTTATTGACACAGCGAGTTCAGCATTGGCATCAGGTGCAGGTATTGCTCTAGATTCCCTCTGTGCTCTTTTCTCTAGGTCAGATCTTTGCACCCTGCCACCACCAGCTCCTTGCCTGTCAATATTACCAAAGAGTTACATGGATGCTTCAGTATCATAAGGTTGCAAATTAATGTGATATAGGCATTTCTCCACGTGCACAACTATATGTTCCCACACAAATAAATGTGTACAGACATTAGTGACATCGAAAAGAAAGAGGAAGAGCATGATCAAAACGTCCTGTCATAAGAACATACATGATGTACGATAAAGAATGGAATCACCACATCTAAGCCATGATAATGCAACATTACATGCTTCCCACAAAGTTTACTGTTATGTTTAGATAACCATGAATATTACGAAGTATCATGACATCTTGAGATATCTTAGATCCAAAATCTTAAAAATTTTGTTTGGTTGTTAATATCCCACTTAGCAAAATTACGACCTCATCAAATATCATGATATTTGAATTTCTAGTCTGAGTCAAAAAAATTTATTCACGTTTTGGATTAATCAAATATTTACAAAATCAAGATTTGTGATTTTGATAATGCTAAGCCGTGCAATGCTACTAAGTGAAAGAATAAATATCTTGTGACAACAATATTCAAACATGGTAGCGGTACTTTATAATGTCTTGACAGAAAGAAATAACAGTATACTTAGAAAATGAGCATGTTATGCTCTTTCTTGTTGTTATCGTATTGAGGTATAACATATGTAGGTGGGTACCGTTCAGAAGGCTGCCGAGGCCCCCCTGGCCTGAGAACAACATGTAGAGACCTCCACAGATGTTTGGACCTACATCCTTATGTTGATCCATAGACTTCCACTGCATAGGAGTCCCAGACACCGCAACTGCATGACTTGGGCTTTCTTCTATCCCTGTGCCACACTGACAATGCCTCAGAGCCTTGGAGTCTCGTGGCGGGAATGCTATGGTGGGGTTCAAGTCTCCGACCTTTTTTATTTTGCTTGTTGTAAACGTTTTTTATCTATACGTTTTGGCCTATTATTTAGCAAGGGACACACTTATGTAAGATTTATATGTATTATTTTGTTTCTTTAAACTCTAATTGATGGTCAGGGGAATATACCCACCATTACGCTTAAAAAACAATATTCAAACAACTTTTTCAGAGTTCGACAGTAGGATAAACCATAAACATGGAATCTAAAATTAATTAAATCAAATAAGTATTTGCCCGAATGAATGAACTATCTTAGTCTACTTATACGAATTATCCCAGATGACCAGCATGAAACTTTGTGTAGATAGATACTCTTGCAGGTGGACACTAAACAGTCCTTGAAATGGCTTTAAGTAAGGAAATACAGACAGTTATAAGCCAACCATAATGACCAGACAACAGCAATTACTTCAATGCAAAACAAACTAAATTCCAGCAACACTTGCACACTATAACCAATAACTCTAACCATGCACAAACAATACTATTATGTAAGATCCATGCCCATAGCATTAGATCTAATGGGAAAGCAGTTAAAACGAAGATAACACTCTTGCTCTCAAGAAGGTGGTTCCATCTTCAATTCCCATAAATGTCAGGGGATTTAACTTGGGCAAGTTGATCAGGCTTACGGCTCAAAAACAATCGAACCCATGCAATTTCTCTCACCTTCAGGATGAACTCTAGCTTCCCTGGAGGATAAGGAAGACGGATGAAGAGATGAACAACAGTAGCAACATATCACAACCGGAAGAACTAGTAACTGTAAGTGAAGAAAATCAATAATAACAATGAATAACCATTGTGGATTTTCTCATGTGCGAGGAAGCATAATAGAGGACTATGTTTTAGAGTTTCAAGAAGTTTGGAGAAATTCAGAATTTACAGGCTGGGTTCCAGATCAGCAACTTGCAAATCTGATCTGACCCGCTCAATCTATTATCAGGATCAACTTATGATGTATTCACGATTCTAAATATCAAATATCTTGATCGTAAAATATGAGGTTTTCTCAACATATAGAGGATATTGGATGATATATATAAGATACGAGCTAATATCGGGTGTTCATATCAACCGTTATATATTCATGTCAAATATGTAAAATTGATTTCATAAAGGTTGTTTAATGTCATAATGTAATAATTACACACACACATTGATATATAATAAGTATGGCATAACATGTATGCAAATGCATTTAAAAGCATATACATATATACAAGCATAATACAGAAAATAAACGATGGAACCCATATAATTTAAACTTAAAAACATAATATATAAATAATGAAGGTTACAATACAATAATACCAGTTGAAGGAAATTGGCAACAATAATAGTGGTAATGACAATAATATCAACAGTAGCAGAGCAACCAATGGAGGTAAAGGGGAAAGAAGAACAAACAAAAGGAGAACAGAAACTTGAAAAAAGATTTTTAAGTCTTGAGTAGTACTTGAAGAATTCAGAAATGTAGATTTCTAGATTAGCTCTCGATATGTGGGAGATTCTATGCCCAAAGTATTCATGGCAACAATTTAACTATCTAGTTAATTTAAGCACGGGTGAAAAAGTTTGGGCTTTTTCTCATACGCAAGAACATGGGTGTGAAGATCCAAGTCAGTGAACCTATTTCTAGATTATAAACTCAATTGGAAAAATAAACCATATCGGGACATATCAGAACGTGATGTATCAAACTGACATCTCAAGCACTGCTGCAAATATCGACAGACACGTGCACAACATGATATCTCTTTTTTTTAATGTATAGTTGCAGCTGCCCCCAAAAAACAATGTCGGGATATATCAGCTGTATCACAGCTGTATCAGAGGCTATTTAGAACAGTAGTATTAGAATTTATGGTTTAGGATCATTAAAGAAAATGAAGATTGATGAACTATAACTAGGAATATTAGCCCCTTTTCTCCAATTAATTATAAATTTAGTGTAAGTTCAATATGTTTCGTCCAAAACTTAATGAAACTAATCGGAAATGGATCAATATTAAGACTTAACAATAACGATATTTATATCTGATTTTGGACTAGAACCCGCCAAAAGCGATAGAAAACCAATGAAATCTTGATCCACAGAAAATAACATAACATCAAAGCCAGTAATATCTAAAGATGACACCATTTTATATACCAAAAGAAAGTGAAAAGGGCAGTATTATGCAGATCCATTCACAAATGCATATAAGCTAGCCATTACAACCTACATCCTTCATAAGAATGAGATGAATAAAGGTAAAAATATGCTAGTCATCCAAACACATTTTCTAAATTTGCCCACCAATTGAAAAAAAATAAGCAGATAAAGAATGTACATGCCTTGAAATTAGAAGTTGCAAACAACTAGTACAGCCCACAAGCATATGCTATTAGTGATTTCAGGTAGTCTGTTTTAATAAAGGCACCTATAGAATATATGACAGTGATACAACAGCTAGAATAATGAATCATCCCACAAGCACAAAGATACATAGTTTTGCAAAAAGAAACTGAATAATTGTTTGAACAGACCTTCTAGCTTCCTCATCCCGAACTTTCGCATCAAATTCCTTGCTTGGAGGATATTTTGGCAAGCTTGAAGGATCACAAGCAAGTGGCTTTGTTGTGAAAAACTGTAAATGGCCAACATAAAGTTTACCTTAATTAGAAAAATGAAATAGAAAGTGCTGCTCAAAAAAAAAAAAAAAACAAGAAGATAGAGAGAGAGAGAGAGAGAGAGAGAGAGAGAGAGAGAGAAGGTGCTATATATACAAATGGAATTAAACTACTAGCTAGCCTAAAAAGCAATAGGCAACATGTAAATATAAATGATCAACCATTTCAAATAATAGAGACGATATCAGGACAAAATACCTCATTTCTAAGCGGCAATGCATAAGCCATACTGGCAATCGACGATAAAGGTCAGACATAAATTTAGGTATGTTAAGTATGTGATATGGGGCAAATAACATCAGATTAGACTCTCTATAAAATCTGAGAAAATCATAAACAATGTGTTTGTCTTTCATGATGAAGTCTTAAGTTTTGAAGTTTCATGGAAAACAAAACATACGAGAAGATAGTATGAAGTAAAGAGGTAAAGATAAACATATGGGTAAGATGGGGTAATGGGTCAGATTACCATATGTGTGTGAAAGCATCCTTGAGGAGTGTCCACCACATCTTAGTTCTCTACTCTCTAGGCATATACACCAAGGGTTCTGACCATCATGAATAACAAGATGTTTCCTCCAGCTCCAATGCAACTTTAATTCAACAGTTCACCAATGGTAATAAAATAATATACTTCCAAGACCTTATAAGTTGCAAAGTTTGTAAAAAGAGGAAACAATACCTTAAAGAAACTATAGTTCCAATATGAATCAAGTTAATTACCACCATAAGTTGAACAAGTCTAACATTTGATGACCTGAACAATTCAAAGGTTACCAAAAAAAATTGAATAAATCAATGAACCCCAGCCCAAACACATGTAGTCCTGGATACGGTTATCTATTTAATAACCTACCATACAATTTGAAGGAAACACTTGGAAATAATACAAAATGATTATCAAAGATTCTCTATGAAACCTCGACAAATTTTGCCATCCCAAGGAGCCCTAGAAAGAATATGGGTTCGAGTCATAACTCTGAAGCGGGTCTAAAGCCTGGATACTTAATAGTTAACTTAAGGTTGACTAACACGTGTACTTATTGGAGACTGCTAGCAAGCTCTCACAAGAACCATAGCATTTCCAAGTATCGGTAATCAACTCATAAATATAATATTCGTTTTGGAAAATGAAAAATAACATATTTTGGATGGATACATGTAATAACATATTTTTGGAAGGAAAATGAAAAATATGCAAAACAAATTTGTCTTATGAATATCAAGCATGAAATTCATCATTCAAGTACTCTTATGCTAAAATATGTGAACTCTAAACAGAAGACCAATGCTAACATATGTTCCAAACATTTTTTGTCTCTGAATACCTAACCACAAAATGGCTAATTGCAATCTATCCTATCAATTTATCTACGTTTAAATTATTTTAAATTTATAATAATTCTTACCAGTGAAAGCAATAGTTCTTTAAATATTAGTTTTACTTCCATTTCTAGTACATTTCCACCTTTTTCATTTTGAATTTTCCTTTCAATAATAAATGGACTAATTTGACAGACCTAAAGGACCGAAGGAAGTTGGAGGAGAAAGACTATTGTTGATTTTCATTCTTTAAGCTTCTTTTGGTTTTTGGCCCCAAAAATATTGTAATCATCAGTATATTACCATATAATACAGTATATTATGTATCAAGTACCTTAAAATCCAATATAATAAATGTGATACATACATACATACATACATTATGAGGAAATGGAAAAAACTGTCATAGGAGAGGTTCCCTCCTATGACACTTAGGTGGACCAATATGATCCTTACATGTGGATTGACCACATGAACTAAAAAAAACTGTTGTTTTTAAAAAGAAAACCTCCACCTAATGCATTTTTCCAAAAAACCCCTTCACATGTAAAGATCATATTGGTCCACCTATGCGTCATAGGAGAGAGCCCCTCCTATAACATATTTTTGCCGGTTTCCTCTCTCTCTCTCTCTCTCTCTCTCTCTCTCTCTCTATATATATATATATATATATATATGTGTGTGTGTGTGTGTGTGTGTGCGTGTGTGTGTGTACACACACACAAATATATATATATATATATATATATATATATATATATATATATATATATATATATATATATATATATATATGCGTGTGTGTGCGTGTATCTGTATATATATATATATATATAATATATATATATATATATATATATATATATATATATATATATATATATATATATATACCAGTAACCGACAATATTTAAAGCCTTGATCATAATATTTTGATCTTTCACAATATAAATTTAGAAATGCATTGTTAACTATGAGAGTGCAACATATGCAGATCCAGAAAACAATTTCAATCTTCACAAGTATAAACCTCCCTTGGATTTCTTTCCCAAGCTCCCAGATAAATGCCTAGCCATTCGACTTAAAACATTTATTCTTGTCCAAATAGGACAAAAGAAGTAGATGGCAAGATTTTGAAATTACAAAGGTAATTACATAGGCAGGAATTCCTCCCTAAGTCGTCAATAATCTAAATTAGAAAGGCTAACAATTAGGAATATGCAACTTATAAAGTCAGTATCGGCCTTATTCTTTTACCGTAAATCTAAACAACTATCTAAGAAACAGTACAGTAGAAATTACAACATTATAGCAGTGCAACTGATCAGTTTGTTTATTTAAGTGCCTACTTTGTCCAACAGGATTATAATAGCAAGCATTAAAAAGATAGGACTTTCATCCAAAAAGAAAGATATGAATATTACTGTTCCATACATTGTCAGAGAAGGAAAAAGAAACAACACCATGGAATTGTTCTTCCGAAGCAAAGAACATCCGAAGTATTTCTGTAAAGAAGAATCACTTTTACTGCTCCTAGCTTACTTTTTATTCAAATACTTCAATTTATTCTTATCAGTTGCTAGAACAAGGCATCCCATCATGACAAACAAAAAATATGAGGACAAACAAAAAATATGAGAACAAAAAAAGTCATCAGCAAAGACTGCATTTCTAAGAAAGCATTGTTGAATAAAAATAAATATATCATATAGAAACTATTTACCAAAGTTAAACTATTAAAACAGAATACTATCCAGAATAGAGCTTACTGAAGGAGATGGTACCAGCCGGCTAATGGCCAAATCTGCAATTAGATATGATAAGCAGGAAAGCATAATATGAAACCCATATACCTCACTTTTAAGGGCAGAAGCAGCAGCTCCACGATCTGCTGGATCTATTGAAAGAAGGGTGTCCATAAGTGCCAAAGCTGAAGGAGGGAAGTCTTTGAACGTATCCATTACACATCGCTTATAAGGTTGTTGTGGTTTGAAAATGGTTGCGTGAGGCAGTTTGGATTTTCTCCAATAATCTTCAGATGGTGAACCACAGAGCTTGAAAATTTTGTGCAACTGCTCCACCTACATACAAAAGCAAAAAAGGTTTGAGCTCACAGAATTAATTTCAAAAGGGAAACTTATAATGTAAACAACACAATTTCCTCATAACACCAAAAAAGAAAAATAAGCATAGCCACAATATATAGATGAATATTTCTCTCAATTATTATGTATGAAATTTGAGTGATTTTGGAAGGGACAAGAGACAGTGCTAATCTCCTGATAATGGCACACTGGCTTGCAACTTTGAGGGTCTTCTTTCAATTTTGAGCTAACTAAAGAAATTAAATCTTTCAAGCAGCTAGATAACCCGCCTTCACTTGGAACATTTACGACCATGGCTCTGTATGCTTTACATGGATTATACAAAAAAACTATTTCTTCTAAGCTTCAATAAAATCTATCATGTATTTCCCTTTTCCTCAAAACAACTCAAAGTACATTCTTGTATAAGCTATAAAAGCTAGTGACCTAAGCTAAAGCGAAGATTAACAACTGAATTGTGTAAATGGGAACTGTGCATAAATTATTTTAATGTTTGGTATGCTTTATTTAAACGGAAATTTATGCTACATGTGCTTGTTAAAAAGAAGGTTTCAGCACATTTACAGCAAAACGTTTCATTATCTTCGCAAAACGTTTCATTATCTTCTGCCTTCTACAGGAGTGAAAAGTAGATTAAGAAGATTCAAATTTTCAGCTGGAATCAATCAGGACTTAGTTTTGGATATGAAGGGGGGAAGGGGGGGGGGGGGGGGGGGGGGGGAATAAAAAATCCAAGTAGAATGCAGTTCTGACCATATAACAGCATGGAACCATAAAATGCTAACAAGATTTACGTTTAATTGATAAATTGAATTTGAGCCATATGGAAAAATGATTAATATATGTACTAATGTGACTGTTATCTTTTACCTTTTAACTTGGCGAAAAGAATTCAGATAGTCATCCTTACCAGTTAACAGTTACCAATGAAAATCATATATAACTGTTATACATAAATAGCTTTTTGGAAAAAAAAAAAAAAAGCAGGGTTAAATAAGGGTGTCAAAGATATGTGTTCTAAGCTGAAAAAGAACAATGCAGTAAAGAACATAAAAAGAGTCATATTAAAATGGCCACATAAACATGAAAAAAAGCTTTGGAACTGTAAGCAACGAAAAACAAAAGCGGGTAAACAGCAAATGCTGCTCCTATCAGGATCTATAGTTAGTTAAACGAGTTTGAAATGGCAGATAACTGTACTGACAGGTTTGAAAGAAGTACTAAACTTAATCATAATCCAGTTAGAACAATTCTTCAGCTAAAAAAAATGATGCCCAGGAATTATTTTACTCTGGGACGATGCACTTCTCTGGGTTCATAACCTGTTGATTGTTCATAACCAACGCAAAATGACGCAACCCAAGGCACAGAGAAAATTCTATAATAGTATACATGAAACAACATTACATTGATGACGCACGAAGAAGTATGGGTTCCACGTGACACAGATCCAAAAAAGAGATATCCTTAATTTACAGGGAGGAGGAGGTCAAAGATGAAGAAAGCAAAGAATAAATAAATTAAAGATAGACTCTGTACAATAGGTTACTCCACCAAAACCTATCTCTCAAAGCTGTAAGTAGGCTTTATAGCAGAAAGAAAAATAAAATGACCTAGGATTCCACAGAATACCAGCACAGAAAACTGGACAGTTCAGGGCTTTATGATTTAGCAAACTGATACTTGTCAGTTGTTTAAAAGGTTGATCTAAACACCAGTGCAAAAATCTAAAGATGTTAGTAAACAATGAGTCAATGAGTTAATCAGTCTACTTCACATATTGTAGAGAAATTACTAAGAGAGACAAGAAACTGAGTCGAAGCATAATGCTAACTCCAAGGGAGAGACTGTGTGACAGAATTTGTGTGATCCTGCCAAAAATGGCCACATCATGTGTAAAAGGCAAGCAATAATTTTCTGCCAACCAGAAAGAGGGTCACGAGTCATGAAGGAACCCCTCCAATCCCTCAATCATAGAAGAATCTTTCACCAAACCTTTCCCTAGAAAAGGTCCTGAGTCTTATAACAAGTATCTCAACAAAACACCAAGCTCTCTAGCATGGCTATTAAGAGTGCAAACAACAAAGAAATCTTCTCCAATCACTAATGAGAAACTCCTGACTTTAGACAGAGATGTCATGTTGCAATCAAAGAGTCCACTCTCCACGTTTTGATGTAACAAGGATTTATTCCTCCAGGGGCATAGTTTGCCATAGGATGAACCATAAATCTCAGACCACTATCCACGAACTTGGGAGTTGGAACTATTTCACAGCTCATTGTGCACAACACCATGCCAATACATGGAACTTAAACCAACCAAATCTGTCAAACTGAAAATTGAAGGTACCTAAACCTAACCTGAAAATCAATTTTTCCAAATTCTATTAAAATTGGGGAAGGAAATGAATAAGCAATGTGAATTTCTCCACATTTTGTAATTTATCGTAAAAACCTTGAAGGTGACCATGAGCCCCACAAAGTACTAATCCACCTTCCCCATTGTCCCTTTCTAATTTTATCACTTTGTAACTCCTTTGGTTATAAATCGTAAATATATCCTATAATCTAATGCAACTAATATTTTTGACACTATAACAACTAAAACTTTTATCCCAAGTACTTAGGTAGGCTATATGAACCAAAAGAGAATCACGCTAGATAAAATACCCAAAAAATTTTAAAATCACCCAATCTTCTAATTTTCAAATAAGACCAAAATACTTAAAAGAAAGTTTCTAAATTGAAATACACCAGTAATTGATAAGCAGCAAGCATAGTTACACTTAACAAACTAAAAAATGAAATAAAATGTGAATTTGACTACATCTATCTCACCGGGCCAATCAGATGCATCAACATCTCAAAATAGCCTCTCACGAAAAGGCTATTGCCTGTATATGAGTATTCATAAAACCTTTGCAGGGAAGGTAGGCAAGGATGGAGCTACATATACATTTGGTGGGGCTATTGACCCACTAAAATTTTGAAAAATTCCTGACTCCTAGCTCAAATTCCCTCTGCCAATATGAGTTTCTCAATAATGTGGCCCCTGCATTATTTTTTTCTCTCACCCAAGTACATCGTTGGAACCCCAATACAGTTATAAGAATAGACAAAGATGACTATAAAAAATATATATAACGATAATAGAATAACTTTATCTTTTACTATCATAACTATCAGAGAATATCCATCACTATCAACATAAAACTTTTAAATGTTTTACCTAATATCTATTTAGTTTTTAAATCAAATAGATCTCAATAAATCAGGGTTGCATTTTCCAATCTAAAATTATCCCTTATTCAATTAATTTCTCTTTTACAAAATTATTTTCTTGCAAGTTTTTAAAGGATAAACATTTTCTCATTCTCTCTCACCCATTCTCGAAAACTATGCAATATAATCTCATCCAATTTCATCAACTAAGAAACCTAACCTAGAGAACTAATTAAGATGTTTTCCTATCTGCCAGGTATCCTCTTGTCCCGCTCCTCCATTTTCTTTTTCATATTTATTTTGATAAAATTCTTAATTTTCTTTTTCATTGATAAAATTTAGATGTAAATTTATCTTTCTTAGCTTACTTTACATAATTTGTAATTTCTAGTACCATGTTCTTTCATTGTCTATGGTAGGACATTCAAATTTATAATTGAAATTTTAAAGATACATCACATTTTGTTTCAAGGTTGGTTTTGGACCTTTTGGTGTTTCCCATAAACAAATTGTATGATCACGGATTAATTCAACATTATCACAAGCCAAAAATAAATAAGCATGAGATTACATTCTCAAAGTAAAAATGTGACACAATTTTGTTTTAGTACCTGGAAACATAAAAAATATCTAGAACTATTCTTGCAACTTTATTTTGGCCCCTCACACCAAGTTGCTAGCTCCACCCCTGAAAGTTTTTAGCATTAACCAGTTCAATGTCGCTATATCACAAGCCCATGTTTCCACTATCTCAATCTGTATTTATTTGAATGATGCTAAATAAGCTGGAAAGGACACCATGAGAGCTTAAGATGCCCTGACCTAAATACCTAAAAGTTCAAGTAGCAGTCTGATAAAAATATATTGAATCATCCTTCAAATTTTTTTGCTAGTTTCACATTCTAATCCAAATACTCAACCCCATGAACCCAGTCACTCGCAATCCAGGTCCACTTCTTGCAAATAACTGTTAAAATCTAAAAATATTTGTCTGAGCACTGTGGAAGCAGTGTTAAATGTTCATCTTACGAGATCCCACCCCTAATATCAACTTTGCTATGTTCTAGGCAACATACCGCTATAAGATTCATGCAGCCTAAGCTCAGAAATGACTGGGACAGGACTCTGACACACTATACGGTATACGAGCACGTGTAACCGATACCGCCAACATATTCGGTTTGAATATGCTAAATTCTCAATAAATTTGCCACAGAGTAATTATGATAGAAAAATTTAATAAAAATTTGACATTTCACTTATTGGAACGAAATTTACATACATTTAAAACAAAATAGAATATAACTAAACAAAAAGAAACAAGAAATCTATAATCCGTTATTGGACTTCAACCTGATCTTCAACGTTCACCAGATTTTGCATCTGTGTCCATCTGAAAGTCTAGACATGCATACTCAGGTCGTCAGATTGCGACCAAAACAAAATACGCAAAAAGAATGTGAAATATAACGGTTATGTCCAAATATAATAATAACACAAGTTTTAAAAAGTAAATAATGAGATTTTTGTAATACTAATGCCAATTGATTTAGATTATTTTACTGTCGTTTTAGTAATGTAAACTCTATAATAGGGATGTTTTTGTCTACAATGTCATGTAATTAGAAAAGCTAACTGATAGGATATCACTATTTCGATTGTTTCCTGTACAGACGCAGGAAATGGTCACATAGATTGTTCAGTGCTGAGTCGAACCTGCCGCGAGACATACAGGAATTATAATCAGATATGATCCAGCAAATCATCATGCACCCGTGGTGTGCGAAATATTCAGTTGTACAACTTAACAAGTTTACAGTCGAAGTAGAGTATATTTTCATCGTTCAGTTTCTCTCCCAATCCAGTATTATTTAAGTATAGTCCATATAAGTCTAAATTCTGCTTTCGTAACTTGTATATTGATTATATCAGATACAATATTTCAATTGGATTTTGTTAATTTATTAACAACATGATTTATAGAGTCCGTTCAGTTTATACTATATTCAATAAATCACAATTAGGTATATCCAAAAGTTACTGATTTGAGTCATCATAAAGATATCAGCAAGATAGGTGTATGGAGAGAAGGTTTACGTGCGACGCACGTTCCTTAATAAGAAAACCAGCATACAAAATAACTTTTCTAAACACCGATACAAAATGATATCGCAAACAATATTTTTCCATGATTATAGCATTTTCATGATTTATTAAAAACCTAACTATATTTTGTAAGTTAATAAGTATTCATTTAATTTCTAACAGTATAAAGATATAACAGGAATGTCAACAATTACACTTGTAGTAACAAACTTATTTTCTACAAATTAATTTCTAACAACATAAAGAAATAATACTTGCAATAACAAATTTATTTTCTATAAATTAGATGATATAATTAGAATAATATTTCTATAAAAAAACTAGCATGTTCAGTGAGTCCAAAAAGAACTCACCTGGATTTTATTTTCCGATGTCGATCAACGAAGCAATCTACACATTAAAATTATTCTAAAAATATCAAAAATAGATGAATATAAATTTAGATAATTTTTACAGATTCTTCAGTATTTTTATAATGTACTCAAAATTAATTTTAAAGTTAATTAATTTTAGCGGGTTTGAAATTAGAAAATGAGTTTGAATCCATCTTATTGGATCTATAAGATGGTGGATAATATTTTTAAACCGTTAGATTTTATTGGATAGTGGATAAGCTAGTCCTATGATCCAATAAAATAATTTAACCCAATATGAAAAGAAGGATAATATTTTACCTATTGACAAAAGGTGAGATTCCAAAATATAAAAAGGAGAGGGAGGTGGTTCCTATTCGGAGAAGTGCGACTCCGATGGCGGCGACGACTCCAGTGGCGGCTCCGGCGAGTAGAGAGAGAGGGAATTTTAGAGGAAAGACTATTTACAATACAACAACAACAACTAAGCCTTTCACGCCAGATCGATCACTTTGATAGTCCTCCATTCATTTCTTTCAAGTAATATCTCATCATTTAAATCTCTAGAATCCATATATCTTTTTGTATCACCTACATCCATATTTTTTTTCGGTTTTCCCTTCGTTCTTTTAACTTGTTACATTGATAAACTCCCCTCGTCGAAATGGTGCATTTGTAAACCTACGTTGCACATGACCAAACAATCGTAAGCGATTTTCTCGCATCTTCTTATTAATGGGAGCTACACCTATCTTAGTACAAATATCTTCATTTTCAACTTTATCTCTCCTAGTATTGCCGCATATCCAGCAGAGAATGCGCATCTCTGCTACACTTATCTTCTGTGAATAACGTTTCTTTATAGCCCAACATTCCGTGCCATATAATAAAATTGGTCTAATAGCAATCCTATAAAATTTTCCCTTCAATCTTAACGGAATGTTACGGTGGCATAAAACTCTCGTTGCCCTCCTCTATTTCAACCAGTCAGCTTGTATCCTATTGTTAACATCATTATCGATATTAACATCATTACGATCGCATAAAGAAAGACTATTTACAACAGGATTAAGAAATGTGGTTTTATATAGGTTTTCAAATTGGAAATTTAGAATATGAAAAGTTTTAGTTTAATTAGGGAGTTTAATTTTGAGAATTAAAGATAGAAGTTTTATTGTTGAAATAATGGAGAATATGAAAAGTTTGGAGGCTAGAGAAAATGAAAAGTTAAGGAGTCATAAAAGATTAAAGGTTTAGAGGTTATAAAAAGTGAAAGGTTATATTTATTATTGTGTTTATTTATTTATTTATGTCTAATGAAAATTAAGGGTTATTACATACTACCCCCTCAGAAAATAATTTCGTCCTCGAAATTAAATAAAACAAAGGAAATATTTTTTTTGCTTTTTATTATGTGGACAACTTATTATTCTTATTGAGCTCAAACTTGAACTACAAATTAGGCGTATTTTCCAAGAAAGGAAGGGAATTGGAATTAATGGAAGGTTATAGAAATTAATTTTAAAATAAGAATAGATATCTAAGAATAAATATTTAAATTTTATCTAGGATGGAAATCTTTAGCCAGTAACGAATTCGGATATGGATCAATATAAATTGATCCCTGACTAGGAACAATATACGAGATTTGAAAGTCAAAGGAATGGAATTCAAATATTTCAAAGAGTATTATTATATAAGTGTGGCAAAATTTTATTCCACAATCCAAATCAATTTAAATTACATGAACTGATTTGAGAAACCTGGGCTCTGATACCACTATACATGTCATGCCCCGCTCCCGATATACGATATATGAGCACAGATAGCAGGTACCGGCAACATATTCAGTTTGAATATGCTAAACTCTCCAGTAGAATTCAGCATAATAATACTTAATAATTACAATAGAAAAGTTTGACAAAAGTCTGGCTTTTCATTGATGGGAACAAAGTTTGATACAAATGAAATAATAACAGTATACAATTAATTAAATAAGAGAAAATAAGACAACTCTCTAGTTTCAACATACTTTTCAAATTACACTAGATTATGCATCATTCTTCAGCATGTCCATCGGCAATTTTGGGCATACACACTCAGTTCATCATATTGCGACTAAAACAAAATACACGGAAAGAATGTATAATATAACAGTTATGTTCAAACATAATAATAACACAAGTCTTAGAAAATATTAAATTAATATGTAATAGGATATATGTTATAATGATGTCAATTGATATATGTTATCCTAATGTCATATAATGAAGTCAATTTTACAACATTGATACTTTTATCTAGGATGTCATATAATTGGAAAAACTAACTGATAGGATACCACTGTTTCGATTGTTTCCTGTACAGACCCAGGAAATAATCACATGGAGTGTCCAGTACTGAGTCGGACCTGCCGTCAGGCAAACAGGAATTATAATCAGGTATGATCAAACAAATCATCAGGCACCTATAATGTGCGAAATATTCAGTTGTACAACTTAACAAGTTTACAGCCGAAACAGAATATATTTACATCATTCAATTTCTCTCCCAACCTAGTATTATTTAAGTATAGTCCTATAGGTCTAAATTCTACTTTTCGTAACTTGTATATTTATTATATCAGGTACAATATTTCAATTGAGTTTTGTTAATTTGTTAACATGATTTATAGAGTCCGTTCAGTTTATACTTTATTCAATAAATCACAATTAGTTATATCCAAGAGTTACTGATTTGATACATCATAAAGATATCGGCAAGGCAAGTGTATGAAGGGAGGTTTCCGTGCGACGCACGTTCTTTAATTAGAGAACCAGCATACAAGACAACTTTTCTAGATACTGATACAAAATGATATCGCAAATAGCATTTTTCCATGATTATAGCCATTTCATGATTTATTAAAAACCTAACTATATTTTGTAATTTAACAAATATTCATTTAATTTCTAACAGTATAAAGAAATAACAGGAATGTCAATGATTACACTTGTAGCAACAAACTTATTTTCTATAAATTAATTTCTAACAACATAAAGAAATAATACTTGTAATAACAAATTTATTTTCTACAAATTAAATGATATAATTGAAATAATATTTCTAAAAAAAACTAGCATATTTAGTGAGTCCAAAAATAACTCACCTGGATTTTGTTTCCCGATGTCGATCAACGGAGCAATCTACACATTAAAATTATTCTAAGAATATCAAAAAAAAAGATGAATATAAATTTAGATGATTTTTTACAGATTCTTCAATATTTTTATAATGTACTCGAAATTGATTTTAAAGCTTAGCGGGTTTGAAATTAGGAAATTAGTTTGAATCCATCTTATTGGATCTATAAGATGGTGAATATTATTTTTAAACCATTAGATTTTATTGGGTAGTGGGTAAGCTAGTCCGACGATCCAATAAAATAATTTAACCCAATATGAAAAGGAAGGATAATATTTTACCTTTTGACAAAAGGTGAGATCTCAAAATATAGAAAGGGGAGGGAGGTGGTTCCTATCCAGAGAAGTGCGGCTCTGATGGCAGCGGCGACTCCAGTGGCGGCTCCGGCGAGTAGAGAGAGAATTTTAGAGGAAAGACTATTTACAATAGGGTTAAGAAATGTGGGTTTATATAGGTTTTCAAATTGGGGATTTATAATATGAAAGGTTTTAGTTTAATTAGGGAGTTTAATTTTGAGAATTAAAAATGGAAATTTCATTATTGAAATAATGGAGAAGATGATGAAATAATGGAGAAGATGAAGAGTTTGGAGGTCAGAGAAAATGAAAAGTTTAGGTGTTATAGAAGATTAAAGGTTTGGAGGTAATAGAAAGTGAAAGGTTATATTTATTATTGTGTTTATTTATTTATTTATTTATATCTAATGAAAAATGAGAGTTATTACACACACAATACAGAAGCAAAGCAAAAAGTGCCTGAAGATTGGTCTCATAGATGAAAGATCTAGCCTAAAAGGAGAAATGAAAGGAGATGCCAAGAGATGATAATTAGTGAGTACAGGAAAGAGGATCCACATGAAGATGTCAATAACTTCAGGCGCACTAACTTAAGTTGGTGATTAATGGAAAAATAGAAAGAAAAAGAAATAGGTGAATAACAAGAATAAAGAATATGACTATGTAAAGGATTTTTAGAGGACTTAGATTGAAAGACCATAAACCTTCGACGATGATATTCCTTTCAATCACTCAACATAAATGCCCAGCAGTACGAACTTCCAATATATAAGATAACCACCAAATCATGGGTCAATTTTCCTTGTAATAAATCCGATTACCCTCTTACCAAAAATTCCTTATAATCACTCAACATAAATGCCCAGCAGTACGAACTTCCAATATATAAGATAACCACCAATCATGGGTCAATTTTCCTTGTAATAAATCCGATTACCCTCTTACCAAAAATTTGACCAATATGATGTTTCGAGTACAGCTTAAAATAACCCATTATGTAACTTATTATAACTCATTACGTGACTTAACATACCTCATTACGTAACTATTTCAATAACCTAATACTGCATAATCTTACATTCTTTTTTATTATAATGCATTATTTTGGGTTAAGTTGTTTATTGTAACTTAACTTCGTTAGCTATTTTCAGAGTATATAAATATCGAAACACCTAAAGGATGGCCCTTGTTACAATCCCTAGCCCATTTTGATTTCAATTCCATCGTTGAGTCCAACTCTCGACTTCACTACCTAACTAATCCCAACATTTTGATAGTCCACTTCCCTCCACCATTCATGAGAGGATCTCATCAAATAACTAGTTTGTTTTGTATTACTTATATTGGAGTATTTGATTTGCTTATAATTATTTTGCCTTATGTTTAATCTTAAATTATGACAATATAGGAATATCAATGTGCTTGTTGTGGTTGTGATTATTGTGAACTTGTGTTTCATGAAGTACAAATGTGAATTGAAAATTTGTGATTTTGATTGTAGATTGTGATCATATATATATATATATATATATATATATATATATATATATATATATATATATATATATATATATATATATATATTCTTTTTTTTCATATGTTGTGTTAGAATGATTTACGATAATATTTTTGAAAATTATTATTTTTTAATGTTTCAAAAATATTTTCATAATATTGAAATTATTGTGGGTAATTTTAGTAAATGATTAAAAATGACAACGAGGAAGAGCATAAAAACTTTTTGTTCATTTTCAGAAATTTTAAAATTATTTTCCTATTTATATTATATTTTATAATCATTATTATTAAATAAATAGAATTTTACATGACCTATGTTATGTTTTATGCTATATGCAATGTGACCTAACAGACGCAAAATATTACATTAATGTTATTGATATTTCCAACATTGGTTATGATTGCCACAACATAACTAATCTTGTGTAATCCAGGAAAATTTTCAGCATTTTTATTGCAGATCATTTTATAGCATCACATTTTAACACTCCATACTGAATATTCCATCATACTTGTCAAACAATAATAGATCAGAAAAGGATTTTGATAAAGTACATACCTCTGTTCTTCCGGGCATTATAGGCTTGCCTGCATACAATTCAGCAAGAATGCATCCAGTGCTCCACAAATCTACAGCAACACCATAATTAGTGGCCCCAAGTAAAAGCTCTGGGGGCCTATACCAAAGAGTAACTACGCGACTTGTTAGTGGATGGTCTTGATTAGGGTCAAAGAAGCTTGCCAAGCCAAAATCTGCAATTTTTAAGATGCCACTATTATCAATTAAAAGATTGGACCCCTTGATATCCCGATGTAGCACACCGCGTGTGTGACAATGATCAAGCCCATGCAGTAGCTGTTGCATGTAACATTTAACCTGTAACACAAAAGTTTATATGTTTATTATTCAAAATGTCAGGTCAGGTAGCACTTCAGAGTTGAAACTATGGAAAGAAGACGACGTATCAAGGAAGAGAGCTAATAGCTCTGGATAAAATATTAAAAATATTCAAAAGTTTACATTCCGGTATACCTGGGGCTCTGTGAACTTCATTCCAGGGAAAGAAGCAAGTCCAGCAAGATCATGTTCCATGTATTCAAATACAAGGTACAAACTGCAAGACATTCTTGATGTTACCAAGCCTTCTAACTTCACTACATTTGGATGATCAAGCCTGCGCAGAATGTGAATCTCCCTTGCCATAAACCGTACACTTTCAGGCTCTAAGTTATCAAACCGAACTTTCTTCAGAGCAACAATTTTTCCATTGTCCAGATCACGGGCCCTGTAAACGTTGCTGTAAGTTCCTTGGCCAATCTGCAAAAGCAAGATTCTATCACATAATTGAACACCTAACAAAGGTGACCAATCGACCCTTTTTCAGAGCAACTATGTATATTACCAGAAAGAATAAAATCGTATACATTTATCTGGTAATAAAAAAAAAATCCTAGGGAACTAGAACTTCTTCGTCATACAAATAGGCAAAAGATGGAGCAAGAGAAGGAAGATAGATAGAGCCATAGACTATCCTAGACGACCTAGATGAAAGCAAGGGGAGATCAAAGAAGAAAAAGAGGAGGTAATTAAAAAGTCCAATTAAAGCCATGGGGACTGTTGTTTGTTTCAAAGAAAAAGCTGGAACAAGGAATATGGACCACAAAACCACTATTCACAGGATGTTTCTGTCAATGTTTAAAATAATGATAACACATAATGTAACACATTGGGCATGTTAGGTTATAGTGCATATAATGTAATAAATAACGTCACTTACGTGATTTGTAATTATGTATATATATATATATATATATATATATATATATATATATATACATATATATATATATATATGTATGTATGTATGTATGTATGTATATATATGTATGTATGTATGTATATATATATATATGTATGTATGTATGTATGTGTCTGTATGTGTGTGTGTGTGTGTGTGTGTGTGTGTATGTATGTATGTATATATATATATATATATATATATATATATATATATATATATATATATATATATATATATATATATGTATGTATGTATATATATGTGTATATATATGTGTATATATATGTGTATATATATGTATATATATATATATATATATATATATATAACATCCATAATAATAGGAAAAAATTAAAATAAAAAAATAATAACAACAGATTAAAAAATTTATCATAACCTATTCTAACAACTTATGGAAATATATGATCACAATCCATGATCAAAATCATAATTTTGCAATTCTCACATAAGACATTGTTAAACAAAAAGTCACAAGAATCACAACCACAAGAAGTATAATAATGTTAGTATAATGTCATAATATAACATCAACTACAAAATAAAGTATGAAAGTAATCATAATCAAGACAAGCACCCAAATTATACAATTAATACAAAAAAAAAAAAACTAGCCATCTCATAAATTTTTCTCGCCAATGTCAAAATCAAGGTCAACTGCCAATAACGTTGGGATCAAGGAGTAAAGTCTAGAGTTGGAATTGACAAGGGGAGTTGAAACCTAAATGGGTTAGGACTCAATTCAAAGTTGTAAAAATGTTCACATAATACATTCCGTTAGACAACGCATAATGCATAAATGGCTTATGCACAAATAAATGTATTATGCAGAATATGCTATATATTTATACATCATGTGTTGACAAAATTCTTAAACAATTATTAAAACAAAAAAAATGTAAATCTGCAATAGAAGATTATGTGAAAAACAATAATGCAGAAACCAAATGCCAAGTGTTCATCTTATATTGCTTTGCAAATTGTTGAATGCTTGGTGGGATTTACAAAAAAAAGAAAAAGTGTGAGGTTGAGAAAATAAAATTTTATTGAAGAATCATCATAAAGAGATAGTATTCAAGGAATTAAGGCAATGTGAAGAAAAAAAAACACTATCTATTACAATTTCATACTTCCTAAGAGAGGAGAGAACTATGGAGATTTTGGAAATAGGGTCAAGCCCCATTGTCTTAAGATTTTGCCATGATGAGTTTAGATCAGGTTCAATTTGCAAATGCGTTTGGTTAAAAAGATTCCAAATAAATTGTTGCCCATATAAGTGACTATGCGGTCACATAATCAACATAGATCTGGTTGTGTTGAATTACCATATATTATTGGCGAACAACCCAAATTGGTTCAGTCAGAGGCCACATATTTTTATGCGACTGCATAAGTAGCCTTGTATACCTTTTTTATACATTGGCTTAATTGGAAGAAAAGGACGAAGTTCGGAGTTAAGAGTTGCAAGATTTATATACTCAAAATGAAATTCATAATGAAGTAAAAAGGAACATATTATAACTCAAAAAATGCAAAATCACACTGCAGTTATGTCATGATGTGTGCTCAGTAAGTTACATAATTAGTTATAACTAGTTATGTAACGGGTTATTGAAAACCCTGGTTCTTGTTGCTTTTTGAGATTATTTTACATTACATGTATATTTAGGCCCAGAGATCTGCAAGCTGTTGTTAAAGTATTTTAAGTTGTTTGGAAGATTGCTCTTTATCACGATCTAGAGTTTTTAAGAATATCCTATAGCTTTTGGAGTATTCTACAAGTCATTGGTGATAATTAGACCCCAAGAAAGATTATAGGAATCTCTTGTATATTCCTAAATCTCTTATGTGCTTAGAAGTCTCCAGTATCCTAGAAAACTTACAAAGATTTAAAGACTTCTTATGTAAATATCTTGTAAGAAAACTTTAGAAGTAAAATGATATAGAAAAATTATGGGACATTTTAAACAGAGAAGGAACCTCATTTGGAAGTGTAAGAAAACTCTAGAAGTAAAATAACTCTAGAAGTAAAATGATCACGATGGACATTTTTAAATAGAGAAGGAACTTCACTTGGAAAGCATTCTCCCAGAGTTACAAGTTCTCTCGCATCGTGGAACTCTTTCCATCCGCTCTTTTACGTTCTTCTCGTAATTCTTTGTTTAAGTTTTCTAAGTATTAAGTTCTAATATTTTCACTTAGTTTCTTCAAGCCGTAGGTTTTGATTGTACAGGTAATCTGTTCTTACATAGGCAAACTAGGTAAAATTCCTAAATCCATGACAACTGACATCCGAGCCAGGTTAAGAGAGCGAGCAAGGTATCGAAATAGGATGTAGCTATTATTGTTGAGCCATTTGAGAAGAAGAAAAGGGCCCCTAAGCCCAAGAACAAAGACGAGCATGGATTTAATGAGGAATCATGCATAGGAGCTTGTTTCTCTTGTGGAGCGACTTCATTTAATAGAGTATGACATGCACGAAGCAGCAAAAAGGATTGATGTCCTCAGACACCATATAGGATTGGCGGAGATAGTGTCCACACAGCCATGGGCATGTTCCGAACTCAAGTAGAAGAACTCGTGAACAACTGCTTGTAGCAAAAAAGAGTTACTTGAACTACAAGGAAAAAACCGAGTTATACAAAGGTGCCTCACTTGGAGAATGTGGTTGGCTTTGGAGATGTAGAAAGCTAAGGAAGTTGAGAATCTCCTTGGGAATATAGAGCATTGCTTCAAGACACTTAATATTGACAAGTCGACCAAGATGCACACAATCTCAAGAATGATGATGCAATGCTTTTATGGAGGTGTTGGGTGTTGAGATCGAGAAGGGTCTATATAGATCAAGAAGGGTCTATACACCATCGACACATAGGAGGCCCTTAAGAAGAAAATCAAGTCCAATTTTATCTGAGAATATCGAGTTCCTTATGCAAAAGAGCATGTAGCAACTCAAACAGACAGGGTATGTTAAGGACTATGTGAAGGAGTTCAAACGACTCATACTCGACATCTCCAACATAACCACAGAGAACTGACTCTTCTTTCTCGACGGCCTACCATCATAAACTGCTTAGGAGTTGTGAAGATGTGAGCTCCAAGACTTGAATAATGTCGTGTCAGCTATAGAAAAAGCAGTCAAATACAAGAAAGATGAGTTTTCTTAAGGCTAAATCTTTGAAGGTCTGAGAAAAATGATAGAGGGAAGAAAAGCTCTACCAAGGAGAGATTATAGAAGGAACAAAAATTACAAGGAATCTCAGCCCACCAAGTTAAGGCTCCAATGCTTTGTATATGTAGGCAAACACTAGGCACGTGATTGCCAACAACAAAAGACGCTATAATTGTCCATGCTGAGGAGGGCGAGGATGACGAGGGGTCGAAAATGGGAACAGTTTAGCTACTCAACGTGATGAACACCAAGAAAGGGGTCAGCAAACCCCACAAGAAAAAGCTCACGCATGCATATGTGTATAATGGAAAAGCTACATAGACCACAATCAACATTGATGGCACACACAACTTCATCACGATGACGGACACAAAAAGCTTGGGGTCTGATGTTGGGGGGACTCAAGCAAGATGAAGGTCGTCAATTCGGTGGCTAGACCAATAGTAGTAGCCAAAAGAGTTGAGCTTGAAATAGATAACTGAAGAGGCATTACTAACCTCACAATTGCACCAATCAATAACATCAAGGTGATTTTGGGTAAAGGGTTCTTGGTTTGATAAAGGCAGTATTTTAAATACTGGCCGAATACCAGTATACCGGCCAGTATATTAGAAAAAATGAAGAAATGAGACGGTAAGGTGATTTTTTTACCGTTTCTTATTTTGGACCGGTATGGACTGAGATATATCAGCAAGTAACGGGATAAAAAATACCGACCAGTATCAGTCAATATCGGTTTAGATAGGAATGAATTTTGGTTACGGGTTAAAACCATTAACCCGTTAAAAATCCGACGCGTTAAGGAAAAAACACCCTTAACGGGTCGAAAGGAAAGAAAAAAACGCAAAAACATCGCTCGTTCTCTCTCTCTCTTTCTTTCTCTCCCCCGCGAATGCGATCGATTCCTCTTCTCTCACGGCAGCAAACCCTAACCCTAATTTCCAAATCCAGCCACAAAATCACTCTGATTCCTCTTCTCCCACTGTCTGACTCTTCTCCCACTCTCTGGCTCTCTCTTTCTCTCCCCTGCGAACGATCGATCGAACCCAACCCTAACCCTAAAATCAAAATTCCTCTCTTTCTTCTCCCACTCTCTGATTCATCTTCTCCCACTATCCGATCCTCCGATAGGAGCTCACCGGCCGATTCGACTTCGATAGGAGTTCGTTGGCCGATTCCTCCACCCAAGTCTCAACTTCGTCGGCCGAACAGTCCTATTGGTAAGTCAATTTTGATTAATTTCATGTTAATTTTAATTAGGGTTACATTTTTCTTCAATTTCTCTTAAAATTGTGCTATTTAACTTAAATTGATTACAATTTGTGATAAAATCTTTAATTTTTTGTGCAATTAGAGACAAATTTTGAAGTTCGGCCTACTAATTCAATGAATCAGTGGGCCGAACACTGCGATGACTGAATCAGTGTTCGACCCACTAATTCATTGAATCAGTGGTCGAACAGTGATTTTGAACAGTGACAAAAAAAAATGGATAATTATATATTAGGGTTGTTTGGTTATATAGGGATTTTGAAGTGAATTTGATTGAGAATTTATTGAATGATGAGTAATTAGAGTGTTTGAGGAGAGTATTTGTTGGATATGTAACATATATTAGGGCCTATGGCTATGGCTATGTTGTATTAGAGTGTTCTCAAATTAGAGTGTTTGATTTATTGAAAATTAAACGTGTTTGAGAATTAGAGTGTTTGATCTATTAGGACTATGGCTAGATTGTATTAATAATTTAATACTTCTATATCTCTAATTGAGCAATTGTCAAATGATACTAAAAATATATAGTTTCAAATTTTTAATTATAAGACATTGTTACATTGGCCAATATAGGACATTTTAATTGTAGGATATTGAGCAATTGTCAATTTTTAATTATATGACATTGTAACATTGCTCAATTAATACTAAAAATTTATAGTATTTGTTGGATATGTTAGGATTTGAAATATTTAGTTATAGGACATTTGTTGACATAATACATTGGATGAGAATCATGAGATTCATGAGAATAGGGTTTATATTTTGAATATAGTACACTGGATAATTAATTTCTTAAGTTTGGTTTACGTAGTTTTAATGAAATATTTTTTTTGTAAGATATAATTTAGCCTTCCTTACTCCTAAATTAAGTATATATATATTGGATAATTAGTCTCTTAAATTCTTAAATTTTTAAGTTTGATTTATATTGGATAATTAGTCTTTTAACTCCTTAATTATGTATATATACTTTGTTTGATGCAAGTTTATTTTTTATAAATTTTGAGGTCAGAAATGACTTGAAAGATATCATCTTTTAGTGCTTCTAATGTTCAAGAAAAGCTAAGAGGTAAAAATCCAGCTTGAAATTGGGAGAAAAAAGTACCCAATAAGTCCAATAAAGTGGAGTGCAATTTTTGTAAGCACGAATATGGGGGAGGCATTACCCTCTTGAAGGAATTTATCTAGGTCATATCAGCGGGAATGTCATATGTTGCCCGCTTAGTCCCTGATGATGTGAAGTAGAAAGCTTTAGCTATACTAAATAAAGCTAGAGTAGTAAAGGAAGGAAAAACAATAGAACTTCAAAATTTATTAAATAAAGCTCGTGTTAGAAAAGACAAAGATGAAGAGTCAACTCAAGAAAAAGAGTCATCAAGCAGAAAATCCACAGATCAATCTTCTCAAAAAGAACCGATGGATCAATTTGTTATTCGATCGGTCAAGGAGGTCGTAGAAGCAACCCAATGACAGCCTACCGTGTCATTAATCTAAAAAAAAAGACAGACAATGCAGTTCGATACATTGCCAGGTTTTTTTTTATGGAGGCTTGCATTCAATATTGCTACACTGTCATCTTTTATGCAGATGGTCCAAGCCATTGGCAAGTATGGACCAAACTTACAGATTCTCAGTCCGTACGAACTCAGTGAGACTTTTCTCCATTGAGAGATCGAGGAGATAAATGTAACTCTTGAATTATTCAAACAGAGTTGTCAAAGAAATGGTTGCAGTCTAATAACTGATGCATGGTAGGACCGAAATGAGAGAATTTTAATGAATATCGTTGTGCATTGTCCGGCCGATACAGCCTTTTTAATATCGCAAGATAGTTCTTCTGACAGGCACGATAGCAATTATATCCACAAATTTGTGGAGAAAGGAATGAATGAGGTTGGTGTAGAAAATGTTGTACAGATTGTGACAAATAATACTTCGAACAATATAGTTACAGCAAATACATTAGCTCTGATACATCCAAATATATTTTGGACATCTTGTGCAGCATATACAGTTAATCTGATACTTGCGGATATTAAAAAATTAAACATATCCGAAGCAGTGTTCTAAATATCGGCCGGTATATCGATATACCGGCTGATATCTCGTTTTTTACAAAGAAACGAGACGATATGAGATTTTTTTTATCGCATGTCGTTTTTTACCGGTATGGACCGATATATTGGCCACGTGGCGATATATCGGCCGGTATCCGGTATATGAAAAACCGCCCGGTATGACTAATTATCGGTTTTTTTGGTTAACGGATTACGATTGCTATTGAAACCCGTTAACCCGTTAGACTCGACCCAATAGAAAAAACATAAAATCCGATGGCTCCCCTGTTCGCGAACAAAAAAACCTTAAATCCCTAATCTCCTCCGTAGCTTTCCTTTCCGTCGTCGCCGCCGTCACCGGCAGTGACTCTGTCCATTCCCTCCTCCGCGACCACGGCCTCCCCACCGGCCTCCTCCCCAAGTCCGTCCAGAGTTTCTCCCTCGACCCCGCCACTGGCTTGCTCACCGTCGAGCTGGACCGCCCCTGCCTAGCCGAGTACGAGCGCAGCCCGGTCCACTTCGAGCAGCAGATCAACGCCAACCTCACCTTCGGCAACCTCAAGGGCGTCGGGGGCCTCACCCAGGAGGAGCTCTTCCTCTGGTTGCCCATCAAGGAGATTCTCATCGCAGATCCCAACTCGGGGGTGATCCTGTTCGACATCGAGATGGCCCAAAAACAGCTATCAGCATCCATCTTCGAGAACACGCCGAATTGCAAGGCGGTGGAAGGAGGCACTGTTAAAACTGGAATTTTGATTTAGGAGTTTTAAAATTTTTGATTGAATTTGGGTCTTTTGAGAGTTTTGGGATGGATTGGAATTTTGGGGGTTGGTGGAATTTTTGTATGCGGATAGTGGTAAGATCGGATTTTGATTGAGGGCTTTTGTTTCTGGAATCGGATTTGATGTGGGTTTTGAATTGATTTTGATCTTATTGGAGATTTGTTTTTTATTTTTAGGGTTCGTCGAATGATTTTGATGTGTAGATTTGGGAAGTATCAAAATTGGGTTCCCACTGGGGATTTTCTGCTTAAGGCTTGATCTTTTTTTAGGATAATTTAGATGAAAGTTTGGATTTTGAGTTGCTGATTTTGTTTTGGGTGTGATGGTTCTGATTAAATTTTAACTGAATTGATTTTTATGGTGCCTTCAAAAAAATTGTTGTTGGAGCTATTGACACGATTGCTTATTTCGCTAATTGAGGCTAATATGTGAAAATTAAGCTCAAAATTTTATGATTATATGTCGCTTTGTGCATATGCGAACGTTCAAAACAGTATCTGCAAATTCGTAAGTTGAATGTAAATAAGCCAATGTAAGTACTATAAACTTATTTTATGTGTTTTATTATGTTCTATATAGCCAATTATATAATTATTCTTTAACTGGTATGATACCGATATGACACTCCGGTATTTAGGGTCATATCGCGATATCCCGACCGGTATCCGGTAACCGGTATGTAATTTGGCTGACTGGTATGGGACTGGTATCCGATATTTAGAACACTGATCCGAAATGCAATTATGATGGGGAGATCGGTATTTGTGTACATATACAACAACACCAAGTCTCTAGATATTATGAGAAAGGCGATTGATGCAGAGCTAATAATGCCAGGTACAACTAAATTTGCCATGACATTTCTCTCTCAGAGAGAAGAAAGAGTTGCAGCATATGTTCATTTCTGATTAATGGATAGATTGCACTCTGTTCAGAACAGATGCAGGGAAGAAGGTATTTATTTAAATTATTAAAAAATGATCTTATAAATTTAAATTATACATTATTCATATTTTTTAATATATCTTTTTGAATATTTAGGTTGCAAAAATAATTGCTAGCAACAAATTTTGGGACAACACAAATATTGCACTAAAAGTATTTACTCTACTGGTAAAAGTTTTGCGCAAAGTTGATGGGAACAAGGTCCGTTCAATGAGGTTTTTGTATGGTGACCTAAAAACTGCCAAAAAGAAAATAAGAAATGCTTTGGAAGGTGAAGAAAAGAAATATCGTCCAATATGAAATATTATTGAAAAGAGATGGGAGGAAAAACTTAAGAGTTCTCTGCATAGAGCTAGATATATCTTAAACCATTTGTATTACTATGCGAAGCAGCCTAAGATTGATGTTGATGGGTCATTCATGTCGGACTTTGTTGAGGTGATATACAGATTCTATCCAGATAATCATGACAGAATTGATAAGATTGCACAACAGCTTCCAATATATCAATATCAAAATGGGTCGTTTGGAATGTCTTTCGCAAAGGCAGTAGTAAAGAGAATCATCAATCCAGATATGCATTTCAATTTAAGAAATGCAAAATTCAATCTACTTTCAATCTAAGAAACTATTTTTCTAATAACTATTTCTAAATATTCATTACTAGTTCAATAGTGGCAATTCTACGGGATAGATGCTCCCGAATTGAGCATCATGACAATAAAAATCTTGAGCCTAACAACCAGTTTTTCGGGTTGTGAACGAAACTGGAGCACATTTGAGATGGTACTACGATTTGTCATTTGCTAATAAAATATTTCTTTCCAAACAAATATGTTCTCAACGTATTTCATGTGATTATTTTTTATTTAGGTGCATATAAAGAAAAGAAATAGGCTAAGATCTAAGAAATTGTATGACTTAGTTTTTGTTAAATTCAATGCAAGGCTCAAGAATAAACTTTCAATCCCAAACAGAGATCCCCTAGTTGTATATAATGAAGATGAAAAGGTCCCCGAATGGTTCATGTCTTAGAAAAAGAATGGCAATTCTTATGAGACTAGTGATAATGAAGTCTTCCCTGAAAAACAATTGACTTTTCGACAGGTATCGATGCTATGGGTGCTAATCCGAAGAAAAGAAAAAGTGAAATAATTAAAACATCCAAATCCAAGAGTAGTAGAACTTATAAGGGGAAAGTATTCTCATCTTCAAAGTCTAAATAACGGCCCGCATCAAATAAAGATGATGAGAAAAAAGCTAACACATCATCATCAGATTCATCATCGGATGAAGAAGGCATGCCTTCGAATGAACCAGTGGAGTCTACCTCTAGCTAGAAAATGTGTTGTAAAGATTGATATTTTAAGTTTCTATCATGTTTCAAATAAACTCATTTAAAGGACAATATTGTAATTTTGTAAATTATATGACTTTTGTATTGTAGAAACACTTTTTTTTCTTAAAAACTTATTTTTCTTAATTTTATGATTATATATCGCTTTGTGCATATGCAGACGTTCTAAACGTATCTGCAAATTTGTAAATTGAATGCAAATAAGCTAAATTAAATACCATAAACTTGTTTTATGTGTTTTAATATGTTCAATATAGGCAATTATATGATTATTTTTTAACTGGTATGACACCGATATGACACTCTACTATTTAGGGTCATATCACGATATCCCGCCCGATATCCGGTATCCGGTATATAATTTGGCTGACCGGTATATCCTTGGTAACTGATATTTAGAACACTGGATAAAAAGAGCTACTTAATGGAGGATTGATCCGTCCATCCAAGGCAAAAGATGGTGCCCTAGTCCTATTCTAAAATAAAATAAGAGTAATGGGAGCCTTCGTTTGTGCATCTACTATAAGGAATTAAACAAGTTAACTATAAAAACAAGAGTAATGGATTGACGCTAACCTAAAGCCCTTAGAGTTCAAGAAAGGTGACATGGTAATGGTGAAATTTTAACTCCAATAGTTCAAGGTGTTTTAAAAGATGCACATCCGAAAGTATGAAGGCTCATTTATCATTCTCAGGAAGGAGCACAAAGTTGTCTAAATACTCCAACTCATGCTCAACTTAAAGACCCATCAAGTCGTCCATGTGGTCAGTGCGGCTCCTGCGAGTTTCTTGAATCTCTATCATGAAAACAAGAGTGTCACATCAAGCTCTAGCGACAACAACCACTTCATTCAACGAGGTAGAGGTCATGCTCGATTCCTGAATGGTTCACCGACGAGGAGTGCCATCTATGAGTATCTCATCAAGTAGAAGGGACTTCTGTATTGATAGACTAGTTGGAAGCATATGTTGATACATTGTGACAATTCAAGAAGCATATCCACACATTCTCAGTGTGCATGTAATGAGGGTGTCGACATGATGGAAGAGATTGTCACGATTTGGAGATTTCTAGAATATCCTCGAACTTTCTGGAGCCTCTAAAAGTCACCATAGCTAATTAGAACCAATGAAAACTCTGGAAATCTCGTGTGTTCCTAAAACCTCTTGTGTGCTTAGAAATCCCCAGATTTGTAGAGAGCTTACAAAGATCTAAAGATTTCTCATGTAAATATCTTATAAGAAAACCCTAGAAATAAAATGATCTAGATTGATGATGGCCATCTTTAAATAGGGAAGGAATCTCACTTGGAAGGCATCCTCTAAGATTTGTAAGTTATCATGTGTTGTGAAGCTCTTTCCATCCACTCTCTTGTATTCTTCTCATGATTTCTCTTTCAAATTTTTTACGTGTTAAGTTCTAATCCTTTTATTTGGTTTCTTCAATTGGTATACTGGCTCGGTTTTGCATAGATTTGTGAAATTCCTAAGTAGGGACATCTTGCTTAGCTGAGAGTTCTTGCCTTTTCCCATCTCAAAATAATTTTTCCAATGTTTATTTCAATCAAAATGAAATGAAAAGAAATGGTCATTGACGGCAACACCCAAAATTTATTACAGTATGTTACCATGAAACTAATTTATGAATGCATAAACAAATTAAAGAGAAACGGCCTGCTATTTGGTTGCTCTCACTATTGGAAGAAATGGAATTATTTGAGGCATGAGCCAGGGTTTTCTCCTAAATGTTCGATAAGAAATATGTCAAAATGTATTTCCATCACATCTAGAGTGTTTGGAATAAAATATGGAATCTTATTTAAAATACAAGATGGGTACATACGGGATAAAGCAAAATAGTTAGCATTCCATATTCACTTCAAATATAATTTATTAATTAATAATAACTGAAAAATTAGCTTCATGCCACTTAAGATCAAAATGCGATGAAAGGTTTCCAAATTCGAATTGTGTCCTTGTTGATCATATTTTCTCTCTCTCTTAGCAACAGATTATGAGAATTTGGGATGAGCACATCACTTTGGCAAGGCCATACATTTCTAACCGTGAAGCATGCACCTCAGAAGCATAAAATTTCTAGTTCATCAGCCTCTTGTTGACTTAAATCTGATCAATCCAAACCTCAATCTTTAAAAACTTTCATCCTTTCATCTTTATTTTGACAATAAATGTGTCCAAGCAGATCCACTAATAGTTGGGGAATCGTTACTTGTGATAACATTTCATTCCTCGTTTCAACCCTATCAAAGGAAATCCATTTAGTATGGCTTTACAAGAAAAGATTTTCTTTTGTTTGTTTGCAAGGAAAGGAATGTTAAGAAAAATGTATTAGGATTAGTAAGGATAGAAATTTCCTGCTCCATCAAGAGTGTATGTGGTCAAAACATGGATTCAAATATCCATAAACTAACATGACTATATTGACAGACTATATGTATGTTTGACACATATAAATATATGCTTAGTTGCTATTCATATGTATGCTAACCTAATTTTCATAAATGAAATAATTAGTTTTAATCAATTTGGCAACTAGGAAGAGGGAAGAGGAGGGGGGGGGGAGGGGGTGGGACGGCAGTCAGTTTTGATGTCATAAATATTATAACTATTTCGAGTGTTGATCAAGTTGACCATAATAAGTAGAATTATAAAATTTTTAAGTCTAATCTTACTTTTATATAGTAGCCTCTACAGAAGCTAAAGATTAGTGCAAACAAAGGAGGGCGAATTGAAATGTGTGTTTGTGGATGCTAAGTTTTCTTTTATCTCTCATTTTCCCTCCGTTCTTCTCTATTCGTATTTTCTTTTGCTATTGTTGCACTGAATCCTACCGGCAAAGAAAACCCTCTAAATCCTTTCCTATATCCACCGAAGTAAGTCTCAACTCTTATTTCGATCTCCTACTACCCAAGTTACATAAAGGTCACAACCTAATCTTTGCAAATACATTCATAGCCTCCTTGTCTTTGAGACCTGGTCCATAGACAATAACATTTAGATAAGAAAAGCTTGGATCACACTGACTGTGATGAGGGAACTAAAGACTACTAATTTGAAATAAAAAAGACTTAGACTAGGCTAACAAAATAATTTATTTCCATATGTAACAATCTTTTGTAGCTCAAAACACTAATCACCATAGTACAATCCAAAAATAATAGTCAGAAAAGCCCACTTTAGAAAGTATTAGAGAAAAATTAGAGAAGGAATATTGTGATACTACACATTTAAATTCGTTTTTGTTCTTAACTTTTGATATTAAAGAGAATGGAGTTTGCATTGTTTTTCTGGATTGAGTCAGATACTCCCCTTTTTAAGAACTTCTCCTAGAATCTGTAGAAAGATCCATCTCTCGAACTAAGCAAGTTATCCAAGGCTACACAAGTTAATTCTTTGCATAATCACTAGTAGTTAAAAGAAAGATCTCACCATATTCCTTTATCACTCTTCTTATTTTTTTCAAGCTCAAACGACTAGCAGTTATCCAGGATACTGGAAAATCTAATTGCTTGAATTATCAAATGATAAAATACTTGCCCAATCAAGAGAAGAATAGAACATTTCCATCACATAAAGTGATGTAAGCTATCTATTTCCATTAAAGAGCTATCTTCCAGTCCACTAGTTACTTGATATTGGTTCATTTACAAAGGAGAAAAAAAACATTCCTCTAATCTCACAAAAGAACACCCAAGCCCTGTGTCATAACCCTAAAACCAAAATAACCATTCCCAACTAAACAAGCAACTTCTTATTAAACTCTGACCAGCATTGTACGCTCTAATCAAATTTTATAAAGTGGCCCAATTGAGCTAGTTGCGTTGGATAGCTTCCTACAAGCATAGAGTGAAGAAGCTCTTTGCGACGAGCTACAAAGTGAATGTTAAAGGTTTAGAAGAATACTAGCAATAATAGTCAAAGAACCAAGAAACCAGACAACTTTAAGATATTTTAGGCCTCGAAGTATTGCTTGCCAATAAGAACACTTGCCCACATTACAATTATCAAAGCCCTCTGTCAAAGTTTCATTAGTATTTTATGCTCTAAACTTCCCCTGAAGTTCCTTTAAAATACATAATCAAAATATCTCAGTAGTATGATTAAACACATTCTAGCATGACCTCAAGATGAATGCATATCCTACATTATTAATTCCCGTCATCGAAATTTAACCAGCAATTTTAAATTTCCTAAATTTCAAACAGTTTATATTAGAGATTTAATTATTAATGGGACTTTAGTCTAGACCACGGTAAGAAAAGCTGTAGAATAACCAAAAGGACAATTCTTACGTCCTAAACTTCTAGAAAAGCTCTAGTAATCAAATTGTAGCATTGAAAGATAGGACACTTCATATGTTCTAAACTTCTATTACTGGTCCACTGGTTGCCCAAATGGGGCCTTCCATCTTCAATCAAAACCCACGAGTTACCTGCATTATAGATATCAAATCACAGTGCAAAATCTATTGAAAATTTTATAATTCTCAGGCAAAAGCTTCAGCCTAAGCCCTCATTCTACTTTCTCATCAAGTTTTTAACAAGAAACCCATAAGACACTTCCATTTTAGTACAGTACCAAAAATCCATGAAATGTAAGAAGAAGGTAGCTTACTTTATCGAGTTTCTCAAACGAATCGGCCCGTCTGGGGACCCATCCTCTGATTGCCTCTCCGGCCACCGCCGCGAGCCACCCAGGCCACCCCGCCGCCACCTGCTCCCCTTCCACCGCCTTGGGAACAGCGCCAACCACTCTCAATTGCACCAGCTGCCCGGAATTGGGCCTCGGCCGCCTCTCAACCTCCACCCCATTCCCAACCCTAATCGGCCCGCTCCCTTGCTTCTTCTCAAACACCGCCACATCCCTCCTCGAATGCGACGTCAGCTTCGCCGGAGTAGCAGGCGCCGCCGCCTCCCGCGGGGGCGGCCGCTCCTTGGGGCTCTCCCGGCTGTCCTCGATCGCCGAGGGCTTCCCGCAGACGCATCCCATGGGGATTAGCAGAAGGGTAGCGCTAGCACGAAATTCGAGGCGATGGCATACGCTGGAGTCGGGTCAGAAGGAGCCGCTCGTCCTCGTCGGAGTCCATTAGGGTTAGTGTTTCAGTCTAAAAGGTTTTGAGATTTTTTTTTTTTTTTTTTTTTTTTAGGGTCTATAGGGTTTCTTATTGGATTTGTTCGAAAGTGGGCTCCGTTGGGAAACTGGGGAGTTTCGAAAGGAGCACACCATTTTTCCTAGTGAACCCACTTTATAGGCTTCTTTTGGAAGCCCACACAGTTATAAAGTGGGCTCACTAGGAAAAAGGTGTGCTCCTTTAGAAACTCCCGGAAACTGGCAGGAGACGAAATCGGGGAGTTTCTAAAAAAGGCACACCGTTTTTCCTTGTGACGCCATTTTATAACTTTCCCGAAATCGGGGAGTTTCTAAAGAAGCAAACCGTTTTTCCTTGTGAGGCCATTTTATAACTGTCCGGAAACGTGGGCTAAAAAAAGGTGTGCTCCTTTGGAAACTCTCCGAAGTCGTAGAGTTTCCAAAGTAGCATACCACTTTTGCTCGTGAACCCACCTAATAATATAATTTTGGTTCGAGTTTTCAGTCCGAGCCGTTCTGGAGTGGGCTCACTAGGAAAAATGGTGTGCTCCTTTGGAAACTCCCCGAAGTCGCTTGTAGCTTGCACATGAGGCGGAGTACATAGAGGCTAATTGGTTTCTGAAAAGGTGTTGAAAACGGGTTTAGGAAGTAAAAAGAGATTATTCTATTTTCCTTCTATGGAAATTAGTTTTCCTACATGGAATGTTAGGAATGGACTTAGAGTATGTTTAGCTCTTGGAAGTAGTGAACGTAAAGAAAAAAAAAATTGAGAAATAACTTTCAAATTTGAAAAAAAGAAGAGTGTTTTTCTTATGTTTGTTTGGTAATATATTGGAAAAATAAAATGTGTAAGGAAGTAAATGAATATTGTTTAATTAATTAAATGAAACATAGTTTATATTATTGTATTTATTTGTTAGGGACAAAGCTACTACTTTTCAATGTTAATAATGATCTACGGAAAATAAAAATATTTTTATGTCTTCTTTATTTATTTTTTAGATCATTGCCAATTCCAAATGCGAGAAAGAAAATTTTGAAAGTAAAATATCACATAAGCTCTACCTCATCATTTAAGAAGTAACTTCTAACATCTTTCTTGACCAAATAAATACTTAAAGTAGTTAAAATAGCTTTATTTTCACTACTTCCATTTTACTTCCATACAAAATAGAAATATGAATCCAATGAAACTTTGAGTGTGTTCCACCTCTTGAATTGATATCCTACAATAACACATATGTGTGTGTAAAGTTTTTTTAATTAAAGACAGGACAATTAAAGGTTTTTTTTAATTCTCAACAACGGATTAGTATCTCTATGTTCCATTAATAAGCATTATGCATTCTGATATACATTAGTATGGTACGGTTGATTGTTTTTTGAATTGTGATTCCTACAAAATTAGCAACGGTTTTGCATGAATAACTTCACAACAACATCTCTCCAATGAAATGCGGCTGCCACTCATTTTTCTTTTTAACGAAATGTGACCACCACTCGTGTGATAACAATCCAGAGATAAAGAAGAAAGTATACGAGTTCTCTGATATATTTTAAAAGTATAAAACATCACCTCTCTATTTCGTGTTGCTCATCGCCGATTTCTCTTGATGATTCTTTTGTTATCTTTACCAATTTGAAGTGGTTGGCATATTATCATCTGTAAAGATGCATTACGTTTTATACATGTACCCCCTTTAAACAGATGCAGCTTAGCTTTCAGATATACATTTCAAGGAGCTTTAGAATCTCCAGATCCATGTATAGTGCGTAGACTATAGAGATGTGCAGGGGTGGAGCATCAAATGTTTTTTTTTGGGATTTTGACAAAATAAAATCAAACCGAATAAACTAAAAAATTGAACCGAACCAAACTAAACCATACCAGTTGGTTCGGTTCAGTTAATCTGGTTGGGGCCAATCAACCACAACTCATGATGGTCAGATTGAAGAAACAACAAAAGAGAGAGTTTTTTAGTATACTCTTCAAATCTATCATATTTTAAAAAGTATATCCCCCTCCCAAAAAAAAAAAAAAAATTCATAATAGCTAATTTACCCTATAAATAATGTTAAGTAAGATCAAATGCCCCAATACTATTAGCCAAATGGTCATATAAAATAATATTCCCTAGATCCTAAAAACTCCCTTATTATCTCTAAAATACTCTCTTTAGCAATAGAAAAAAAATTGTCCACCTCAAATTCTCGATCTTACCTTGGGGCTTGTCGTATTTAGGGATAGTAATGTACACATTCATAGATCAATTTTTGTTCCGTCGTACATAAATTTTTGAATTAAAAATTAAAATTTTATATTTCTAATTCAAAATTTTACATAAAACGAGTTAAAATTTGAGTTAAAATTTAAGCAATGAATGCGTTTATTATCATTCCTGACTTGTATTGGTGGTGCCGGTAGTGGAGTTGTTGCATCAGGACTGCTTAGCCACAATTCTTCTCCTACCAAAGCAAGCTCGACTTCTTTTTACGGCTTTCTTAGGCGACTAGTATCATCAGATAATGAGATTTATGTCTATGTATCCAGAAAGAAATGGGAAACATGCTATACATCTTTTTAAGCATACAAGTAGATCAGTAAACAAAGAAACATACTCAAAATAACCACATATATACTACTAATAGTTGAAGTTCATTAAACAAGCGGCACAACAGGATTTATTACATAGGCAGGTAAAGAAAGTCACAGAATGGCTTCCTTCAGAGTACACACCATTACAGAGCAATATGACATCAAACTTTATTAATACATTTTCTTGTTTTTCTTCAGCTTCCCTTTAGGTTATACATATATCTATAGGGCATCACACGTTGCTGATAGTGCCTTTCAGTTGCCGCAGCTGCAATCAACGCAGGTGCAGTTGGTGCCGCACTTGCACTTCCCATCGTTCTCGTTGAATGCTGCGACCTCGACGACCTCGTCAAAGGTGCTGCAAGAAACCACAACAACCAAACCCTAATAAACCACGCAGTTTTGCTACGGGCTTGTTCTCTTTTCTTAGTAAGAGTAATAATCGAGTTTTAGTTTAGCTCCAATAGAGCAATAAGAATTAGAATAGTTTATAATTGTCTTAACACGACAAAGCGTTAAATCTGAGTTCAGTGTTTTTATCTTGAACCTAGCTGAATGGTTTATAATTAACTCGAATTCTTCCATTAAAAAGACTAGTTAATTATAATTACTTTATAAATTCATAGGAATTACTGTAAACTATATTATGTGAGACTATTCAATATAGGGTTATAATATGGGACAAAAATAATTAGGTGAAAAATGGTTAGGTTTGAGATTCGTACCGCTTCTCAGCCTCAACGATCACCACGCCATAGGTGTTTCCCTTCTTCCTGCAACCAAAAATCAAGTTCCTTAGACAACATCAAGAAAGCCACCTTATACACTATTAAGATATACGTTCAACTTCACAACGATGACTTTTGACTAGGATTTTACCGGAGAGGCGTGAGGTTTTGACCAGGATTCATGCCTGGGGTCCATCCAGTCGATGGCGATCGACCCAGCGTCGGATCCAAGTGCATAGAAACCTTATCCTAATTAAAGTTATTTTTGTTATGACTTATTAATAGAATACTGTGGGACAATAACTCATTATCATGGCTTTAAAAATATGATGTTGGGGAGAAGTTGGATCCAACGGGGAGTATGATGGGTCTAAATACAAAACTGAGAATTAGTTTGACCCAAAATCTTAAACCATTATAAACCCATAGGTCCAACGAGAAGTATGATGGGCCTAAACACAAAACTGAGAACCATTTTGACCCAAAAGCTTAAGCCATTAGGTTAAGACCTCAACTTTGTATTTAATGTCCTATCTAATGTGGGACTATACTCACATATAAACTAACTTAACATATCACATCCATCTTTTATAGCAATTAGTCATGTTCATGAGTATCAAAGCTAAAGTGCATAATTAGTTTTAGACATCAGGAGAAAGTAAACAAATAAATGGCAGCCGTGTAAAGATTTGAAATTAATGAAGAGAGTTTTAAAGCTAGGAGGCTACTTACGGGCAGTTGGTCTTGTCAGCACAGTCGCAGTTTCCGCAGCTCGACATGATGAAGTTTGAGGATTGAGTACTTGAAGAGAAAATAGAAATCCTTAGGAGATGTTGGTTGCTCTGTGATGGCCTTAGGGGAGGACTATGGGGTGCTATTTATAGGCGTCCTTCCATTGATTGAGCCGCAAATGTCAAGGACCACACGGCTACATGCCACTTCTTTTGTGTGGTGTGCTTGGCACACGCCTCTATGAAAATGATCGCAATGGAATCTCAAAGATAATGGTGGCGGCCTTTGCCTTGCGTTGCTATGGACCTTACATGTCTATTTCACTTGAGATACATACAAACTAGCGGACTGATTCCGCAAGCAATTGCTTACCTTTTACAGCTGACAATGGAGATTTGAAATCAAGAATTATACAGCACAAGTACGAAGGGTATACGACTAGCTGGAACCCTCCATTTTAAGCTAAACCAATCCTAACGAGACTCTGGCATTAGGCTGACATAGCTTGATGCCAAAAATACATCGAGACAAATAAAAATTTAATCAGCGTTAATTTAGGTCAAGTTTAGATTGATTGTGATAATCTCACAAAACTATTTGATTTCAGATTAACCGTCAGCGAATTCCCTTTTTGTAAATGAAGTACTACCAATAGAATTGTGGATAATATTCTTATCTGAAAAATGTCGTGTTAAGATGTGATTGTTAATTCTGTTGCTAATTACTACTTCTAGCAGACTGTATCAGCGGTAGTACGTACTGAGTCGGTTGCTACAACCACTTAAACAAAGAGTTTTAAATAGGATTAGTTAATAAGCTAAAATTCTTTTATTTTTGCAGCTTTCATGGTCTATCATTTCCTTTCTTCTCAAGTATCGACCATCACATCAAATGCTAAGCAAGATGACCCATATAATGTCAGTTCATGTTTCTGTACATGAATTTTTGTATGGTTTAAGACAAAGAAAAGAAAGATTCTTTTGTCTATGCTGATCACAAATTGCTTGAAGCTGCTGCTAACCTATCCATATCCTTCTCAAAAGAACCACAACCTTGTGTCTGTTCGCTCTTTCTCATCCACATTCTCTGCACTGGACCTTCACCACCTTTGGTTGTTTCTGGTGGCTCTAATCTAATGTCTGAATCACGGCTTTGATGGTGATTCTGACATGAAAGGGAGCTGCACTTGTGGATGATCACCCAGAAATAACGATCTCAGGCCAAAGAAATATGTATCCGTTCATGTTCACCTCAAACTTTCTTTCACCATAAAGAGCATTTCTAGATGCTCCCTTCGTTTTCAAAATATTCCATCTATGTAGAAATGAATGCAGACGAGTTAGCCAGGAATCATGCACCAGTTCATCAAAGTTCAATTCTCAGATGATCACTCTTATTCTATGTTCGACGAATAATATCTGAATATAGATGCAATGCAAAGTTTACCCCGAAAGGGTTTTGGAAGGGTGAATAAGCTTTCAAATGACAACTTTATTCCATGCTGACCTTCAATCTTATCAGAGTTTGCAACCTACACATTTCTATTTCCAATTGTCATCTCTGAGAAAGCTGGCATTGCACTGTTGTTTGAAAAGTTCTCTGTGATCATTGTTGATTTTTTTTATTTTTTATTTTGACTAAACGATGGATTAAGACCCTCCGTGTTGGAAAATTCTATTTGCACATAACATTTTACTCTTGAGCGCACGGTTTTAAAACTTATAAATAATTACAAGTTTGTCATTATTTTTTTAGACTAACTTACTCTTATAAATTCCAAACTAATACTTTTTAAATTTGGAACTAGATTCATCGTCTTCCTCGTCTATTTTTTCTCTAAAACCCTAAATGATTTTTTTTTGGTATTTAATAAAAACACATCTCTTACAAAATCATCTATTTGATTTCTTGACCCTTAAAATTTTTTACATTAACGTTCCTGAAAAGATTAGAAGAATTTTAAATTCTTCGATTTCATCGTGACAAGTGAAATTTGAGGTTGGAATTTGCATTTTAGTTTTCTTATACAAATGGAAAATTCCAACATGCAATTGGTGTCAAAGAACAAATTTAAAGTACGATTTGAAATTTTTTTTAGGTTTTATATGTATTTGTTTGAAATTTATCGTTAATTAGTTTTTTTTTAGATTTCGTTTGCTGGTCGGGTATTAATACCCGACCAGCACGTTTCTTGGTCGGGTATTAATACCAGACCAAAATATTTTTTTGCTAAATAGAATTGGACTGATGAGGAATTAGAGAAAAAGAGGAGGGGTATTTTTGGAAAAAATTTTGGACGCAGAAAGTAAAATGGTAGTATTTCAAAATATGAGTTTGGTGTAAAGAGAAACCAGGACGCCAAGAGTAAAATGCAGTGCGCAAATAGAATTCCCCCTCTGTGTTCCATTAATAAAAAATAGGGGTATTTACAGGTTTGTCGCTTAAATCTTTATAAATTATGATTTAGTTCTCCAAATCTTCATATTTAGGATTTAGTCCTCCAAATCCTCTAAATTACTACAATTTAGTTCCTCCGTTAGTTTTTCCGTCCAAATAAACGGCTGAATTTAATTTTTACTTTTTTAAAATAATGAAATGACTTAAATACTCCTATGAAGAAAAATAGGGGAAGAATAGAGAGATAGAAGAGAAGAAGAAGGGGAAAAGCCAATGAACCCCAATGAAGAAAAGGAGAAGAGAGGAGGAAGAGAGAAGGAGAAGAGAGAAGGAGGAGGGAAGGGGAAGAGAGGAGAAAGAATGAAGAAAAGGAGAAGAGAGGAGGAATGGAGAAGGAGAAGAGAGGAGGAAGAGAAAAAAAGGAATTAAAGAGGGGTAAAGTGGAAAAATCAGACCAAAAAATAAACTGGGCTAACGAAAGTTAGAGAGAAGACTAAACTGTAGTAACTTAAGAGGATTTTGGGGATTAAATCCTAAATATGAAGATTTGAGGGACTAAATTATAATTTATAAAGATTTAATGGATAAATCTGTAAATACCCCTAAAAAATAATAGAACAAGAGTATGTCTTCCATTACAAGAGTAAAATAAAAGAGAAGTACAATATATAACTGCAAAATGATAGCAAAATACAATGGCCTTCTACATAAGACAGATATGCTCGTGGGATGAAAAACGTGGCGGATGCCTCCCATAGCCCTCCTCTTTTGCTCACGGCGTTTGCATGTCTTCGAAGAAGTCATTCTCTGAGAGGCGCACCCGTTTTTCATCTAATAAGAGTTCTGTCCTAAAAATTATATCCAAATGAATATGCAACGCATTGCCATCATATAAAGAAGCTACATCTGAAAAAATTCTTCTATATATGAAAAAGTTTTCCAATTTCAATTCAAATTGTTAGAAAGCTCACAAAGACGCGAGCGCGCACACACACACGTTGCAGGAACTCAGTCTAAGAGGTTTTCCATAATCCTAAAGAGAAGCAACCCAGTCCAAAGATCAAGATATATAGTCTATGGTGAAGTCAAGAAATGCAACATCAACCATCAGAAGCTATATGTTCTTCTAAATTGGTAATCAAAATTGCTAAAATTTGATTACTTGCGGACAAACATAAATTACAAGTCTGGATTTATTTTTGTCCAGAGCATATATGAAACACACGAGAAATTTGTTTTTTAAAATCTAGGCACCTAAAACTAACTTTTATGATTTAAAATTTTAGAAACCAGTTTATAAAAATCATAAGTAACCCTACATAATGTTCCCAATATCCAGTATTCCCACTGACCCAAAAAAGTTATGAGATGTGAGATTCCCACAGAAAAGGAGATTCCCACTAAAAAAGAATTACTCATCAACAAAATAGAGGACGGCCTTCATTGAACTCTGATAAAAGAATTATTTCAAAACAAAATAAAAGACAGGTGTCATAGAATTATTTAAATACAGTGAGAATTTCAAGCCCATCGCTCTCAAGAATGCATCTAAAATTTTAGCCAGGAGGTATATTCTAGATAGGGTGGCAGTGGCCCATGAGATTATTGCCAAATCAGGACACCTAAGAAGAATAGATATCTACTTAAATTGAAGGGTTGATTAAACTCAGACCTCCTATAATACGAAGATATAAAACTTATCACTCATAAATTTTAAAACTTTCATTTAAACCTCCTAGATTGCAAAAAAAACTGACAGAAAAGTTCAGACGAAAATATTTTTTCCGCAGTCAAAGAGGCCTAAGTGAGAGTTTAAAATTTTAGGGGTGATAAGTTATACACCCTCGTACTATAGGGGGGCTGATTGTAATTAACCCTAAATTGAATTTTGAAAAAGCCTATAATACGGTGGAATACGGTTGTCTTTTGGAAGCCCTCAGGCTCTGGGATTTTGGAGATGGATGGATATTATAGAACAAGAAGTGGCTCAACTCTGCAAAGCTGCAAATGAAATCGTTTGTAAGAAGGATTGAGATATGACATCCTTAATCTCCTCTCCTTTTCGTTCTTATTACAAATGGTCCAAACAGAATGATCAAGAAGGCTGAAGGTGCTGGGTTAATTTCAGGCCTACCTTGCTCTCCCTTTGTGGCTTTTGTAAACTTTATGCAGATGATACCATCATATTTTAGAACAACAATATCAAGCAGGCCGCTATTATGAAATGATTGCTGTGTGCTGCTTCAAGACTTGGTCGGACTTAAAAATCAATTTTCATTATAACTCATTGGTCTTATTGGGTAAGAACAATATTTCGTTAGCCTCGATACAGGGTACTTTTGGTTGCATGAAAGTTACCTTTCCGGTCAAGTAGCAGGGAATTTCTATGGGAAATTCTAAATGCGCACCACATTTTACTAGTGAGCACCACATATTATATAGTAAAGTGATTTACAACATAGGGAAAATGGTGCTCACTAGTAAAATATGGTGCGCATTTAGAATTTTCCAATTTCTATCAAAGCCTTAAGGTTATTTAAGCATGACTGAACACCACTCTTCATATTCCTCAGAGAGAGAACTCGAAAACGAAAAGAAAAGATGCTATCATTAAGAGGGAGGATTATCTTTCTGTATACTGTCCTCTCAGTCTCTCAGCCGCACCACTCTACTTTGTCTTTCTTTGTCCTACGCTGCTTGGCTAGAAACAGAGAGTTGACTGGATTTGAAGTAGGTTCTTATAGGGAAGGCTCTTCTAAGAATGCTAAGAAATGTCACTTGTTTCGTGAGGATAGGTATGCAAGCTTAAGAAGGAGGCGTGTTTAGGGGTGTTAAGATCTACAAACATTCAATTGTTTACGAGTGGTCAAATGGTGGTGGCATATCCTTCTCGACCACAGTAGACTCTATAGAGACTACTTACCTCTGAATACGGCCCTCGTTCGGGGACCTAGCATGCCAAACCTAGAAGCTCATCTCACATTTCAGGATTCTAGAAGGGTGTGACGCTATCCAATGGGTTCTTTTGGCCCATAAAAGTATATCATTTTGGCATTGATGGATTTTATTTGCAGGTTGTTAGGAATTTGGAGTGAATCAAATTATAATTATGATCGGCAATTTGCGATGAGATTAATGATTTAGATTGGATTATCTTGTTGGACTCCAAAAACTATTTCAAACTCATATAAGTAAGATTAACCAAGATTATAGAAGGATTGGGCCAAGTTGAGTTCGAGTAGGATTTAGCTTTTGTAACAACAGTAACCTTACATCTAGATTTGATCATTATGTAGACAGAACCCTAAGACTGTGTTTGGATTGAGAGAAAATGAAGGAAAAGAAAAGAAAAGGAAAGGGAAAGAGAAAATGAAAGAAAATGATATGGAAATTGAATTTTTTTTTTTTTTTAATGTTTGGTTAAAAAGAAAATAAAGAAGAAAATAAGGAAATTTTAGAAGAAAACAGTTTCTTATGTTTGGTTACTCAATAGAAAATTAAAAGGAAAATATAATTCTAATTAAACTATAAAAAAATTTAATATTAATTTACATATTATTGATATAATTTTTAATTTTTAAATAATTAAGTATATAATAACCAATTGGTCCAAACTTCACAAAAGTTAAAAATATCTTGGGACTAAAGTTATAAAGAAATTTCTGCAAAAATTTCTCTCTCATTTTCCTTTTTCTCTCAACTTTCTTTTTCTTTCATTTCTCCTAGGTTTGAATAAGAAAAGAAAAAAGAAAAAAAACCTAATACATTTTCTCTCACTTTCTTTCCTTTTTTATTTTCTCTCTAATTTTCCCTCTAACCAAACAATGAAAAACAACTTTCCCTTTCCTTTTCTTTTCTTTTCCTTCATTTTCCCTCAATCCAAACACAGCCTAAATATTTATGTAGAAGAAATTTAGTGAGAATTGAACTCTCTTTTCACCGATACTTAAATCACCTCAATTAGTTTTATGGATCAAAAGTATGACTATTTAATAAAACACTGCCATCAAGGGCAGGTGATTGATACACGCAGTTTTTAGGCTTTCCTATTGTTGTTGAACTCAATTTTTTGAGCTATTCACGTTGGAAACAAATTACTTTTGACCCTTTGGATCTCAAATTGATAGATGAGATTAAAAGAAGGGCTTAGAGTTTATTTGGAAAAAGGAGTTTATTTAGAAATGAGATTACTCTATAAATTCTCAATCTATTGAAGATTTTAAGAGAGCATTTCAAGAGAATAAATGAAGAATTTCTCTGATAATGTTGAAGGAGAATTATTTAAAAATTTGTAGATGAAAGCGTGACGATTTCTTCTGATTCAAGATTGGAAATCGACGTCAACATCTATATCTTCATTATTAGGCATCAATCATATGGTTATGTAGTAAGCTCCATATGTGTTCATCTTGATTGATTATCTTGATATCATTTCTGTACTTGATTGGTTAATTACTTTGATAATTAGTTGGTTAACAATTTGATATCCATCGAACAATCTCCACTTAATTCACATCTTTTTCACAGGTCCCCCTTAAGATGCTTTTTTCCTGAGGTCTTTCAGGGGATTAGTTTAATGAGAAGGAGAGGGTTTTTTTTTTTTTTTTTGGTGGGCTTAATTTTTGTTGCCCAAGTCCAGCCCACTTTGAATGGGCTGATCAATTATTTAATTGGTCACTGTTGGCACGCTTTGGGCATATGTTCGACTGCTAAGTCAGAATATGATCGAATTTTGAACATTTCGAATGTCACTAGAAAGAAGAAAGAGGTAAGAATTGCTAAGAGGAGTCCATGTAAATGGAGATTTTGGGTGGTGAGTGCAGTCTAATGCAAGATGTTAAGGGCGTACTGAAGGAAGTAACAAGCAAGCTTACATATATTTTGTGAAGATAATTAGATGCACATAGTTTATTTTTTGAACCACTAGCGGGCGCTCTCCATATTTCATTAAAAACTTACATGTATATTTGGTGAAGGAAATACAATACATAAATTTTATTGCAAATCATTTCAGGGAGAAGTAAGTTTTAGATGTTCGGTTGGAAGATTTGGCTTCTGATGACATTTCGGTTAGATAATTCGTAATATGTATCGGTATTATGGGAAAAAGAATATATAAAACGGTAAGAAATGGATATTTGTATTTCTGCATCATATAAAATGAAATGTATAAAATATAAGACCTAAGCACTTGTCTTTAGTAATTTTGGTGGATAGAGGCTCATGAAGATTAATTATATTCGAGACTGAATATTCAAACTTGAGGGATCATACCATAAACTATAACGCATGCATAACTTATAGGGATGTAGTTTGTAATCTGATTTCTACCATAAAAGAGAGAGCTTTGCGAATATAGTATTTATATGATTAATATTATGCTGAAATCAAGATGTGTTGGGGTATTTCTTTGACATAAGTCGTTACAGGGAGCCAGTAGTCCGATATTATGGAACCTCTTCCTTTTTTTCCTTTTTTTTAATAAAGTTGTAAGGGCATTGTTAACAAGTGCTCCAAATTAAAACACTTATATAACATGAATTGAGATTTCAACTAAGAAGTGAAGAAGGAGTGAGCTTCTGGAAGGACGAGTGGTTATAAGAAGGCAAAAATAAAAGGACATATGGCCAAAACTATACGCAATGACAAAGAAACTAGATAGCTCGGTTAGGTACAACTTTTCTAGGGAAAGATATAAACCATGAATGGAAGAACCAAATGAAGCAATAATAAGAGAACATAAAAGAAGATTGATTGAACTACTAAACTCACAAGAGCCACCAACGACTAAACAGGACACATGAAAGTGGATGCGCGATTCTAAGAAGAGATACATGATTCAATCCTGCTTTAAGATACTTAACATCGGCGGAGTCGAAAACAAACTATCAAATAGAATATGGGACACCGAGGAACCCCTAAGATAGTGGAAGGGACCAAATATTTGTATCTGTGCAAAATAAGAGGAGACGGTTGAGCACATAGTTATAAAATGTCCATTTACATTTCCGATATGGGAGTTTGTAAATAATCACGGTGGTAATAGCAAACAAATATATAAAAAAATCACATATATTTGGGAAGATCAGGAAAAGAAAAAAAAACAATAACAATAGTGCGTATAATTTAAATAACAAACATGGAGGGAGAATAGATGGCAAATTTGATTAGAGAGAAATAATAGAATTTCTAATGATAAAAACAACTTTGCCATATCTATTGTTATGCGAACATATTACACTAATGTGCTATTATTTATAGGTATGCAAGTGCATATCACCAGTGCTACATCAATGCTAGGACCATGGAGAGACTCGCGTATATGTCTAGACCTGTAACCAGGACATAAAAAAACAACTAGGGGAGCCACACAGAGGCAAGGTGATCAAGGAATGACATCAAGCACATAGGGACGGAGCCTGTAAAATCAATCTCATAGTGTAACAAATGTAATTCAGCATTGAACATCCATTAGTAATAGCACCTCTCCAGTAAGGGGTTTTAATATGTAATATGTACTCTTAGTTTTATTATATTAATGAAATATGGAGGGCCTAAAACCCACTGATATCCTCTAAAAAAAAGCAAAAAAAAAAAAAAAAAAAAAAAGACAAAACAAATAAAGCTACATACAAAAAACTAAGACCATTGTTCTCATACATGGGAAAATTCTAAATGCGCCCGATGTTTTTCTCAGTGAGCTCTATCACCAAAAGAACAAATAATTATAAGTTTACCATAAATTTTTTTGGATAAAAAAAATCTTAACCCGATCCTGAAAAAAGAAAAAAAAAAAAAAACAAATAAAGCTATATACGAAAAACTAAGACCATTGTTCTCATACCTGGGGAAATTATAAATGCGCCCCAGGTTTTTCTTAGTGAGCACTATCATCAAAAGAACAAATAATTTTAAGTTTACCATAAATTTTCTTGGACAAAAAAAATCTTAACCTGATCCCCGCCCCGAGTTGCTGTTGCCCCGGTGATCGTCGCCCCAAGCTGTTGCTGCCTCTGTGATCGCTGCCGCAAGTTGTTGCTGCCACGGTATACTGCTCTCTGGCAAACTGTCTTAGCCGTGATCGCTGCCTCGACGGAGGTGCGAGGTGGGATTCCCCTCTCCAATCTATGCGTGAATTGTCGGCAATCCCATCTCTGTCAGCAAAACATGGGCGATCCCGACACTACTGCTGCTGCTTAGAGAGGGGGATCTAGTGGGAGGAGATGTAGATGAGGCCGATGAATGGCGGAGGAGAGATGGCTAGGGTTAGGGTTTTGGGAGTGATCAAAGGAGGAGAGAATGGAGAAGGTATTTGTGGAAAATGGATGGTACTCTGAGGATGTGTTTGGATTGAGGGAAAATGAAGGAAAAGAAAAAAAAAAGAAAGGGAAAGAGAAAAGGAAAGAAAAGGATATGGAAATTGGTTTTCTTTTTTATGTTTGGTTAGAAGGAAAATAAAGAAGAAAATCTCAAGTAAATTTTAGAAAAAAACAGTTTCTTATATTTGGTTGTTCAATAGAAAATTAAAAGGAAAATATAATTCTAATTAAACTATAGAAAAATTTAATATTAATTTACATATTGTAGACACTAAAAATAATTAAATAAATAAAAAAATAAAAATAAAAAAATAAAAAAAAAAACCCTAATTTTGCTAAGTGGGCACACCCGCGGGTGCACCCGAGGGAGCACCCGCGGGAGCACCCGCGGGGGCACCCGCGGGAAGCAACCCGCGGGAGCACCCGCGGGTTGCAACCCGCGGGAACCCCCGCGGGAAGCAACCCGCGGGAGAATTCCCGCGGGTTGCAACCTGCGGGAGCCCCCGCGGGTTGCCACCCGCGGGAGGATTCCCGCGGGTGGCAACCCGCGGGGGCGATCCCGCGGGTTGCCACCCGCGGGTTGTTTTTCGTTATTTTCCGTTGTTTTATTTCCTATTTTATTTTCCTGATATCCCGTGATCCGCTTTTTCAGGAGAGAATTGAGCCGGATTTCGAGCTTCTTCGGTTTATAAAATACAGGAATTTAACGAGAGAGGGGACTTTTCTTTGGAGCCGGCAGAGCAATTCTGCACAGAGGGTTGAGAGAGATCAGAAGGAGCAGGTTTTCTTCACAGATCCCCTTCCAAGTTGGATAGTCAACGGAGGCAGCAACAAGACTCCACCGCCACCCGTACCCACACAAAAAAGGGAATAAACTAATATTCCCGTTCTTGTAATTCTTCGGAATTTTTGTAATCTAAATTCCTAATGTAATTCATCAATTTCGCAATGGAATCAAAGGTTCAATTTTCGGGCGTACAAGAACTGGCGACCACAGTGGGAGCTCCTCTGTTTACCACAGAGAATTTGGTGGCGCAGTCCGACCGGGTGCCGATTGGCTCAATGGTTGAGATGCTGGTCATAGAAGTTGACCAGCAAAAATATGAGGAATTTCTTTCCTCCTCTGATTCGGAGCCTAGGCGTCATCGCCGGGTGACGATGAAAAAAGGTGAGGCGTCATCGCCCACTGGAAATCAAAAGGCGTCATCGCCTATGAAAATTTACGAGGCGTCATCGCCCGTTGAAACTTACGAGGCGTTATCGCCCGTTCTAAAGTCAAGCCAAAAGTCAAACCAGTCCCTGACCCGCTCCCAAAAGAGAAATTTAAGGCGTAAAACTCAACGAGCACGCCTAAATCATACAGAAAAAATTGCAGGAAACTCCAATACAGTAAAAAAATCCGAAAGTAATTCCATGGGCGCAAACCCGCGGGTTGCAACCCGCGGGTTGCAACCGCGGATGGCATCCCGCTCTTGCCAACCGCGGGTGGGAACCCGCGGTTCCCAACCGCGGGTGGCAACCCGCGGTTGCCAACCGCGGGTGCCAACCCGCCGCTTCCAACCGCGGGTGCCAACCCGCCGCTTCCAACCGCGGGTGCCAACCTCCGGGTTGCAATCACGGGTACGAATCTGGGTACAAATCTGCAATTTCAATCGTGGGTTGCATCCCGCAGATGCCACGGACGGGTTACGTTCAATGAACACAACTCTCATGTCTCCTCGAGCACATCTATGGCGAGCACGCAACATGCACCAAAAATTTTAATCTCTCTATCAGAGGCATCTGGGGCCCATACAACTACTCAGGACAACGTGCACTCTAGAAGAATCCGCAGGAGGGTTGGAGAACAATCTAATGCTGGAAAAGAGCTCAGCCCTGAAATATTACAAACTCTCCAGTATTATGAACCAAATTTGAGACGCAAAATACGTCAAGATGCAAATAGAGAGGAGAAGATACCTCAAGACTTGAGAGAATTCCTCAATTGGAAGAAGAACTCTGCACAGAATACTCCTCAATGCCAATGCGAACAGTTAATCTCAACTGTTCTATCAAACTGCGAGTGCCATCCGAGATGATCCGTTTTTGAGCGGATCACCGAACCTAAAAGAATACGGACGGTGAAAAAGACATACTCTGGGACCGATCTACCTGCTGCCTCATCAAATATGGTTAATAAAGGCAAAAAGGTGGTCGGAAACAACCTTTCGGATAAGGAAATTACTCCAGGGTCAAAAGGAGTTTCTATCGAACCAGATGGCGCGCTTCTAGAAGAAGTCTCTGAAAGGCTTGAGAGACAAGAAAAACGTCTCGAACAGCACGAGGAGACCATAGGAGAAATGAAACAACTTTTGATTGAGTTGCTGGCTCAAACTAGAAAGAACCAATCATCGCCGTCCATTTCTAGTCGGCAGAAAGGAAAACGGCCTGTCCAAATAAATGAAGACAGCGAAGACGAAAATGAAGAAGTGCCTCCTCATTCAAGAGAGGAAGAGGAAGTGAAAGTTATCCTCAATCCTCACGTAGAGAAAATAGAGAAGATGGAGAACCAATTACAAGCTCTTCTTCATCGCAAAAAGCTACAAGAGGTGGGGATAGTCCGTCCATATCCCGTAGAATGGGAGACCGTACCCTATCCTGCAAAATATAAACCGTTGAATCTTCAATCATTCGACGGTAAAAGTTCGCCGCAGCAACACATCTTCTATTTCCTCTCACAGACAGGACATCTCATGGGGAATGATCCAACTATAACTAGGATATTTGCGAGCACTTTACGGGGGCCCGCATTTACCTGGTTTATGCAACTTCCCCAGGGAACAATTAAATCTTGGGCTGATGTAGAAAGTGAGTTCCTAGCCCGATTCTTTGAAGATGATACAGAAGTCTCCATATTATCTTTGCTAGCAGCGAAGCAAGAAGAAGGCGAAACGGTCAAAACTTATATCGAGCGGTTCCGAGAACTTTCCGTTCGATGCCCACATGGCATGACGCAGGATACGCTTGTGGAAACATGCAGACATAACTTGTTGACCGATATTTTAGACAAGATGGGTTCGGTCGAATCAAAGTCATGGAAGGATCTGCTTAAGTAGGGCGAACAGGCCGAAGAAATACTTCGACGTCTCGAAATGCAACAGTCTGCAACCGGAGACGGTGCAAACGAATCTCCATTCCATTTTTCCCGTTCAAAAGGAAAAGACATAACGGCAATGGCGGTAGAAAGTACACTGAAGCAGAAACCATGGCCAACTACAAGCAACACAGCAAAGTCGCCCAGACTTCAAAAGCAGTATTCGTTCAAGGATGAACATACTGCTACTATGTTCAATCTGCTCACCAAACGCAAGATGCTTAAATTGCCGGAGAGCAAGAGACCTGAAGAAGTAGGGAAAACTAACGATCCGAATTACTGCCTGTACCATCGGATTGTAGGTCACCCCACAAAAAATTGTTTTATCTTAAAAGATAAAATTCAAGCATTGATTGACGCTGGAGCAGTTCAGCTCAAAGCTGAACAAAAAAGGAGTTAGAGCTAACTCCGACAAATTTAATGTGCGTGGTCTAAAGGTACCACTTGGGCTTACAACAATTCCCAAGACGAGCTCAGGGCGGTTAATTTAAACCCCCATAATAATAAATTTAAAAAAAAAAAAAAAAAATTTTGCCCAACGCCGCTAAGGTTACGGGAAGAGAATAAATTTCTTGTCAACCCCACCATACTGGGGGTAATAAGTATGAACCACCCAACGCCGCTAAAGCTACGGGAAGAGAATAGATTTCTCGCCAACCCCACCATACTGGGGGTAAAAAGTATGAATTGCCCAACGCCGCTAAAGCTACGGGAAGAGAATAAAATTCTCGCCAAATCCACTATGCTGGGGGTAAAAGGCATGAATCACCCTAAGCTGCTAAGGCAAAGGGAAGAGGAAAAGTTTGACATTTAAGCCCAAACGAAATCCTTGACAACTCACCATGCTGAGGGGAATAGCATGGCTAGCCCAACTCAAACGGTAGTTGGTAAAGGCAAAATCAAACCCGTTGATAGCTGGGGGTTTGCTAAAAATCCCACGACAAATCTGTCACAACAGTATTCTTATCCGAATATAAGAATACATCACTGCCCTAAGCTGCTAAGGCAAAGGGAAGAGGAAAAGTTTGGTATTTAAACCCAAACGAAATCCTTGACAACTCACCATGCTGAGGGGAATAGCATGGCTAGCCCGACTCAAACGGTAGTTGGTAAAGGCAAATCAAATCCGTTGATAGCTGGGGGTTTGCTAAAAATCCTGATCAGATAAATCTCCTGTCACGTTAAGATTTTACCTCTGACAGCAAAACTTTTCTTGTCATTTTGTTCCAACAGAACAAGCGACACTCCAAAATATTAGTCAAGTTAAAATCATACCTCTGACATCATAATTCAAAATCAAATGAGATAAGATCCGATTAAATCCCCTGTCACGTTAAGATTTCACCTCTGACAGAAAAGAAAATTCACACTTCATCAAGTCCAACATTACAACCTCTGATGAACGTGCTTTTGATATCGTTAAGTTGAAAATCACCTCTGACGAAAATCATCTCCCTATCAAGTTAACAGTTACCTCTGATAGTCCTATTCCAAAACTAAACACGTTAACCATCACCTCTGTTTAGTCAGCTTGTCCCTATTACGACCAGATCCTCTGAATAGGTTAAGCTCCAAGACACGTTAAATGTCACCTCTGTTTTTTCCTGATTCGTCATACTAGATGTCACTGAACGGTTAGGATTAAAATAAGCACGTTAATATTATACCTCTACTTGACCTAAAATAAGCACGTTAACATTATACCTCTGCTTGTCCTCTAATGAGTACGTTAAAATCATACATCTGTTTGTTATGGAATAAATAAATATATTAACAGTTATCCCTATCGACCAAATCTTTTAAAAAGTCTATAACCAAAATTAAAAAATCCAAAGTATTTCGAAATTCAGTACGGTTCAATACAGAACTTCAAAAACTTTGGAGGGGGTTATGTAGACACTAAAAATAATTAAAAAGAAAAAAAAAACCCTAATTTTGCTAAGTGGGCACACCCGCGGGTTGCAACCCGCGGGGGCACCCGCGGGAAGCAACCCGCGGGAGCACCCGCGGGTTGCAACCCGCGGGAACCCCCGCGGGAAGCAACCCGCGGGAGAATTCCCGCAGGTTGCAACCCGCGGGAGGATTCCCGCGGGTTGCAACCCGCGGGAGCCCCCGCGGGTTGCCACCCGCGGGAGGATTCCCGCGGGTGGCAACCCGCGGGGGCGATCCCGCGGGTTGCCACCCGCGGGTTGTTTTTCGTTGTTTTCCGTTGTTTTATTTCCTATTTTATTTTCCTGATATCCCGTGATCCGCTTTTTCAGGAGAGAATTGAGCCGGATTTCGAGCTTCTTCGGTTTATAAAATACAGGAATTTAACGAGAGAGGGGACTTTTCTTTGGAGCCGGCAGAGCAATTCTGCACAGAGGGTTGAGAGAGATCAGAAGGAGCAAGTTTTCTTCACAGATCCCCTTCCAAGTTAGATAGTCAACGGAGGCAGCAACAAGACTCCACCGCCACCCGTACCCACACAAAAAAGGGAATAAACTAATATTCCCGTTCTTGTAATTCTTCGGAATTTTTATAATCTAAATTCCTATTGTAATTCATCAATTTTGCAATGGAATCAAAGGTTCAATTTTCGGGCGTACACATATTATTGATATAATTTTTAATTTTTAAATAATTAAGTATATAATAACCAAATGGTCCAAACTTCACAAAAGTTAAAAATATCTTGAGACTAAAATTACAGGAAAAATTTCTGCAAAACTTTCTCTTTCTTTTTCTTTTTTCTCTCAACTTTCATTTTCTTTCATTTTCTCTTGGATTTGAGGAAGAAAAGAAAAGAAAAAAAAACTTAATATATTTTCTCTCACTTTCTTTTCCTTTTATTTTCTCTCTAATTTTTCCTCTAACCAAACAGTGAAAAATTACCTTCCTTTTCCTTTTTTTTTTTTTTTTTTTTCTTTTCCTTCATTTTTCCACAATCCAAACACAGCCTAAGAAAATATAATTATATTATATAAATGCCTAAGAAAATATAATTATATTTTAAATTTATATGGAGTTCGCTGAGAAATGAAACTGTGACCCGCTAAGAAAAACATAGGGCCCACTTAGAATTTCCCCATGCCTGGCCATCATTTACAGTTGGACGCAAGCTATCCAAAATGCCTTTTGTCCAACAAACAAAAGATTAATAAATAGTGCAAAAGTACGAAGAAATTAAATCATGAATAATAAATAGTACAAAGAAACATGGGGCGCATAAATAAATGGTACAAGGAAATTAAAACATAACTAAATAAAAGAGAAAATTTTACCCAACCACATATTCAATCACCTTTCAGCCGACATGGTAGTAATTTCATAACAGAATGAAGGATAAATAATTTATCCTAACCATAACCGAGCTAGGAATTTTTTTTTTTTTTTTAATTTTAAGAACTTCGAATAGATGTAAGACATTAATTTCATAATTAACACTCATGCGGTCCTTTTTGTTCGCTTTCTTCAATTGAAAGATATATATATGACTACTTCTTATAAATTAAGATATCAGAATTTGCAAGAAGCTTTTGATTTTTAGTTGTCTCGTTATTTCTTATTAATGAAATGTCGGATAGTTTGCCCCTATATTTAATCTCAAAGTAGATCAACATGAAACCATAAACCACCAAAAATTGGTGCCTACCTGTAAAACCCTAATTGCCGCTTGTTGTTTGGAGAACACGCTATACATCTACAAATCTAAACTTGTGGGCACATTGACAGGAAAGAGATCATATTAGGTTTGGTGTAGCAGACTATGGGCATCAGTCCTCTAGCTTGTGAATCATGTGAGTCTTCCAGCTGAACCGGATAAGACTAGTCGTGAGTCACTAAAATCACATGCACACCTACACACACACAAAAAAATAACAAGTGAAAAAAAACGTGCACAGTAACTTCCGAGTTTATCTACTTATTTTTTTAAATAGAAATATGCTGTTCATAGTACGTGTCACTCTGGAAAGAAACAAGTTCATAATAGTATCTTGACACTTTAGAAAAAGTCCACAGTAACCTCCGAGTTTATCTACTTTTTTTTTTTTTAAAACTTTTTAGGAAGTTTCTTATTTAATATTGTTCTGGAAGCTACACTAGTTAATATAGTTACAATTAATTACGGATTTTCCGTCAAAAAGATAAATTATAATTACTTTATATGCGAACTATTACAAATAATATTAACTAACTTTTTGAACTGGATAGTATTATATTTTAGCCGCAAGTGCAATAGAAAGTTCACGATGGCATGTTGGTAACTATGGAAACGTGCATAATTCACAAGTATTTGCTTGCAGTTGTTCTGAACAAGACCAAGTATTTCACAAATCGTGGGTCTTGTCATTCAATAGAAGCTTTTATCCTAACTTAATAAGTGTACTTGTGGCTCGGAACACGGATAGTTTTACCCGCCATCATTGCATTAAAGAAAAAAAAAAACTATTTGTGATCATTGCCTCACTGGTAAAGCAACAAAAATGTGTTATGGCATGGTCAAATCTACAGGGTCTCACCCACACTCTCACACATTATCCATCCGATCACGATCATCATTGTTATATGTTGGAGGAGGGCACCAACTGGTTAATTATCCCTAGTTTGTTAACTTTTAGATGGTTTTACTCATTATATACGTGTATGTCTCGTCTTTAATAAGTCGATATTGATCGATTACTTCGAAAGCTACTTGTACATATGGAGAATCAACAGAATTCCTCGGGAGAATAGTGGGAGTGACACTTTATCGATGGCCACCATCACAGGGTCTCCCGTACATGTCATAGTCATCATGGTACGATCACTCGACATTATTTTAAGATAAAATGAAAAATTTTTGTATGGCGAAACTGCATGATGGTGTGAATCTACGTCACTTGTGAACCTCTTTCTAGCCCTGTTGAAGGAAAATTAGTGGAAGCCGTAATTGATTATATGAATTTCATGCTAACAAACAAAGTCGGTGGACTTGGTAGCTACCTTATGTCTGATAGATTGTGATTTCAGACACATTCGATAGGAAACCTTATGTCTGATAAAATACTTCTCATGACAAAAAGATACTCCAGCAAGATGGGGTTGACTAGGATGAAATATTTATCCCAGTGATGAAGTTTGTGTCAATCCGAACGATCTCAAGTATCGATTGCTAAGATGGATCCTGAATGTGTACAGATGGATGTTAGATGATACTTTTACATGATGAACTAGATGATGAGATCTTCATGATCAAACTAAGGGGTTTGTGTCAGGTGGTCTTGTGATGTGCATAGCCATATATGAAGAACTTTATGGACCCTAATGGTATGAGTACATCATCTACAAACAATGCGAGAGTTAGGAACTATCCATCGGACTATGAAAATACATGTACTTGATATATGGATTGAGGATATTGTCAAGGCAGTGTTACCTCCGATTTCATTGAGCTATACTTGGATTTTGTGTTCACAATAATTGATGGTGACCTTTGCATATATCTTAGACATTCTGAGGGACAGTTCATATTTCTATTTTTTTTTAAAAATAAAACGGTGAGTTACTGTCTCGCGTTCCATTAAAATGATTTTAACAGAACTATCAAACAAACTGAAAAGAAGAGTACATATACCCATCCAAAAGTAAAAATAGGTTACAATACCATCTAGTACAACCTACATAGTTATAAAAAATAAATACATCCCTTCACTGCAAACAAGCATGCAGATAGTGGGCATCCACTGTCCCTACTCCTCATCAGTCCTAACATCTCGAGCTGCATCCTCCGTTCCATCGCCTAAATCTATTGTCCCTTGTGGTGGTCTTGGATTCTCCGTGACATTGTATCTGGGGTGAGTGGCCTAGGGTATTGTCCCTAAATCTCTAAAGGCTGTTATCCATAACAACACATCATTAGAAATACAGTAAATACAATGATCCAATATACTATAAATATTATCAGTAAACATTCTTCTATTCCTTTCCATCCACAGGTTCCAAGTTATAGCAATGATGGCAATCCTAAGCATGACGGGACTACTTCCCCTGAATTCAACCTGCGTCCATACCGACGGCATAGAATCCCCCCTTAATTGAATGGTGTGCCGGTGAGGTACTTCCATCCAAATCATCTTAGAGTAAGGGCAGTCTAACACCACGTGTATCATTGTTTCGTTAGCTGATCCGCATAGAACACACCTATTGGGTCCCTTTGCATTCTTACTTAAAAACCAAAGAAATATTTATATTTTGATTGGGCATTTTACGTTCCAAATGTGAACTGCTTGTTCGGATTTAATCCCCTGTCATTAAAGTAAAGACTCCGGGTTTGTCTCATCTCCATACAGGAAAGTCCTCACTATCATTGATATGTATGTGTTGTAATATATCACGTATATTATGCCAACCCCTTCTCACATCGTTCCTCAACCGCCATCTCCCTCTACTCCAGAACTCTGCAACTGTAACCTGCTTTTTGAGGCATGCTTTATAAGCTAGTGGAAATGACGATTTAAGAAGTAAGATATCACACCAGATATCCTCCCAAAATATTATATTGTCACTCTTACCCACCTTATAAGTTACCCCTTACCAAAATATCTCTTTCACACTCCTATCACTTCTCCATAAGCTTAAACTGTTATGCATATTTCTTTCTTTACCGCTCCAAGCACCTTTACGTGGCCCATATTTTTCCCGCAATAATTTTTGTGTCACCCCTCCAGGTTGCGATAATAATCTCCACCACCATTTAGCGATTAGAGCCAAATTGAAACTCTTCAAATTCAAAACACCAAGCCCTCCCTCCCGTTTCGCCTTACACACCTGATCCCAGGCAACCAAGTGATATTTCCTGCCATAATCTACAGAGTTACCCCAAAGAAATTGACTTTGCAAGTTATCGATCCTTTGTCTAACCCACCGTGGGACAACAAAATAAGATATATAGTAAATCAGGATGGTAGAGAGTACTGTATTTAGCAAAATTATTTTCCTTAGGGATAGAGATTTTCCTTTCCAACCGTCCAACATTTTGTTGACTCTTTCGATGAGTGGAATCCAATCTGATTTTCTGATCTTTCCTGGTCTAATCAGGATTCTCAGATATAAAATTAAAATTTCTCACATCTGTAGATCCCTACAATCAACTTACTAGTGATACTCTCTCAATCAATGAGAGTGAGAGAGCTCTTGTGATAATTAATTTTCAGACCGGATCATACCTCAAAGCAATTTAATATCCACTTAATCGCACATGCTTGTAGCATGTCACAGTTTCTGAGAATTAGGGTATCATCCGCATATTGTAAGTTTGTGAATGAGGTCGACCTAGAGGCGGATAACCCCTTGCCTGCCATCTCCATACGTGCAAACAGTAGATTAAACCCTTCCACCACCAAGACAAAAATTAGGGGTGATAAATGATCACCTTACATGAGGTCCTTTTGGTAGACAATTTCCTTCCTTGTATCACCATTGGTCAATATAGATACTTTTGTAGATTGGAGTCAAATGAGGATCCAGTTGGTCCACTTGGGACCAAAGCTTCTATTTCTCACGATTTCTATTATGCATTCCCACTCCACTTTATTTTATGCTTTTTCAAAATCCAATTTTAATAAGTATCCCTGTCTATCCATTTTTTTACACTGATAAATCACTTCTTATGCAATGGCCACGCATCAAGAATATTTCATCCCGCAATGAATCCCGTCTGAATATCCCCTATTATTTCTTGAAGGAATGGTGTAAGATGGGATGCTAGAACCTTAGACAAGATTTTGAGCACATTATTCAGTAACACTATCGGGTGGTACTCACTGAGTGATCTAGGAGAATTCTTCTTTAGAATAAGGACTATAAATGAATAGTTTAACCTATCCAACCGTGTACCTCCATCATTCATTTCCCTGAATAGATTAATGAGGTCTTGTTTGATCGATGACCAAAAGATTCGAAAAAAAAAGATCGAGAAACTGTTTAGGCCTGGTGCTTTGTCTTGTCGTAGATCCCAAATTGCGTTTTTAATTTCTTCATCAGAGAAATCATTCATTAAGGCATATAAATTATCTTGTGGGGAGCATATTTCTTTTTGGAATCTGATTCTCTTACTTTTAGATTGACCAAAAATCTATCGAAAGTACTCGTGGATATGAGTCTTAAGTTCGTCTCCAACTATTATTCCCCCTTCTAGGGTGTTCAGCAAGTGGATTGCATTTATTTTGTATCTCATATTTGCTATTCTATGGAACTATGATATATTAACATCACCCTCTTTCAACCATTTGGTCATTACTTGCTGACACTACATTATCTTCTCCAATTTGTAGACTTTCTGTATTTCTTTCCGGTACATCCTTAATGATGCTAACTCCTCACCGGTAAAAGATGTGAGTTCTCGTCTCTTAAAAACTGTAAAAATAGTTGTATGCTGTATGCTGTATGTTGATGATATGCTCATCAACATAATTCTAATATCGTATGTTGATAATATGCTCATCTCATTAAATTCTATGGAGTTGATTGACTCCACCAAGTCTGGCTATCCTTGAACTTCGATATGAAAGACAGGGTAGTGCGAATTATGCGCTCGGGGCATTACTCGAAACCTGACGACGCTACTCTTGCTCGGCAAATAAATGAACAACAAAAATGGTTGGCACACATTATTTAATAGAGTGCCATTGGGGGTTTGTGGTATGCTATGCAATGCACTATTCTCGGTACTTCTTCGGCTACGGGCTTGCTCAGGAAAAACTATGCTAATCCTAATGAGGCATATATTTAAGCAGTCAAGAAATTCATATGATGCCTTCAGACTATTTCCGATTTGATCTTGTGATATGGGCATTATGCATGTGCTACGCACTTCGCATACAAACACGGGACACCACCATAATAAACGAGACCCTAGCCCCGACTAGGGCTAGGGCTCCCTTGACAGCCACGAGCCCATTGGAAGGCGCCCAAGGCCACAGTTGTTCTGATGCCTAGCTAAGAACGATTAGGAATCGATTCGAAATAATATATGTGAGAGCGTGTATATATTCCCTCCCTTACAACTAGGGCTTGTGTGGGTTGACACAAATGAAGCTTTATGCTAGCTTCCATAATCTCCATTGTCTGTCTCCAACCAAACTGAGATCTCCATCCTTGGGAGTTGCACATCTATTACGTCATGCAAGAGAGAAAAGACTCGCATAACCAATCCCAAATATCAAGCTTTCACAGGCTTTCGATAAGCAAAATCATCTGCCATGGTCTTAATGTAAACACACCATGATATGTTTCCAAATCTACATATCTATCTGTATCTATTTTGCATAATACTAAGTTCATAAATTTCTTTAAAACGTAATAACATTTCGATTATGAACTTTTCCTATGCAACTTTTGTGGTTTACTAAAAAGAACTTTGCGTAATACCCTGCAAGTGGAAAATTAAAGTGCATGTGATATGATACACACATAATCCGACTCTTCAAAAAGAACTCAATTATATGAATTTGTGTTCTGGCTAAATGATTGGACATAGTACAAAATGTTGAATCAGGCTTTAACTTTAAGCCTGAGACAAAAGACAGGAAAAGTTCAAGATGGGTTATATTTCAATAATTTCTGAATGAAACGTTAATCATGAAGTTTAAATGGCCAAGTAAGATACATCCGGCTAAGTTAAGGGATAGTTGCCAAAGCTAAATTAAGGCCAGGACTCATGAGATTATTATCGGAGCCATAATTCACATCTGTCCCTTGCTAAGCCAATCATTAATTACTTTCTCATAATAAAAATTGAAACAGAAAAAAGGAAAATACATATACTTTGAGTTAACATTTCCCATGCCTCAGTACTTACTAACATGTGTAAGGTTAAAATGGAGAGGGGATCATCTTTGGTCTCAGAGTAATTATCATCATCGACCGACCATTAGCTTGCAAAGGGAGGCCATCCATCACCGGGATGACCTTCAACTTCTGCCGCAGCAATGGACTTTGGATGGAGCTAGTTGGGAAAGGGTAAGACCAGGGAAGCTGAAACAAGTGACGAGGATAAGAACCCTAAACACAGGCGTAGAAGTTGGTCGGAGGTCGTTAAGGCATCGCGAACGACATTGACAGCAAGACCACCTATACAGGGGATGAGGTTCGGAAGTTGTTAGAGAAAGCTGCTGTGGAGATAAAAACACAGAAATTGGAGAAGGAGGGGAATGGTAATGAGGGGTGGAAGGAGGTCCGATACAAAAATACGATTTGGAAGGAGAAGTTAGCCGAAGAACCAGGGCCTATCACCAGAAAGAGAAAGCACTCCCCGGAGAAGAAGTTCAGTTCACGTGAGGGGTGTTGGATATGTGGGAAGTCTAGCCACTTTAAGGACGAATGCCCTTTTGTGCGCTGCAGATATTGTGAGGTTTTGGGGCATAAGATAGCGGAGTGCCCTCTGGCAGCAAAAGCAGCAAGGAGGGATGCCAGGACGGTTACGAAGTCGGAAGAGTCAAAATCTCAGGTGATGACCTGACTGTCAGTGCCAGAGAACAACATGATAGGAAATGAAGAATGATGGCCGGCACCACAGCCGACGCTACAAAAGGCCAACCGATAGTCTACATTCCCAATTCCGACAAGGAGGTGGAAGATCAGAAATTACTCATCAGAACAATGGGGATAATCACACTTGGCCATGGAGAACCGTCAGTGGAGGATATGATTGCGGGGCTAAGACTCATCTCGGTAGAATTTGCTAAATGGAACTGGAAGTTGACACTGTATGACAAGATTTTTCTGGTCAAATTTCCAAATTCAGAGGGGCTTGCTCGTGCTTGCAGCAGAACATCCATTCCATGCCGACATCATTCTGCCGGATTTATAGTCAGGAGATGGACAGGGGAGGAGCATGATCTCACCCACATCTTCCCAGCAAGTGCTTGGCTGGAAGTAAGAGGTTTACCTTTACAAAACTGAACTACAACGACATTGGGAGGTTGTTGTCCAAGTTCGCTCATGTCAAGGACATTGTGGAGGAGACATTGCAGAGGACAGATATGGAGAAGGCGCAGGTGTATGTTGGATGTGGGAGGAGACATTGCAGAGGACAGATATGGAGAAGGCGCAGGTGTATGTTGGATGTCCGAGGAGACATTGCAGAGGACAGATATGGAGAAGGCGCAGGTGTATGTTGGATGTGATTCCATCAGAGGCATCCTGATAGAATTCAATGCCGTGATCAGCCGGCAGTTGTGTAAAATCACGATAAAGATCACGGCAAGGATAGAGGTGCCGGGGAAGAACAAGCCGGTTATGGAAGAGACACAAATCAAAGGAATAGAAAAGACTTACAACCTAGGGTCCTTATCGGCAGATGTGAGGAGGGGGTTGCCGGTGGGTCTGGTCACATCGACCGATCGTCTCAACCCTGTTTTAACAGCATCGTCGGAGGAGGACGAAACTGGATGTGGAAGCGGGTCCACAGTTCCGACACTGAACCCGACACGCTAGCTGGCCAGGAGGACTACCGTACGGGAGAAAAGCAAGGCGACAAAGACTCCACATTTCCAGCTAAGCAACAACCGGATCTGAGAGTTGACCGGATGGAGAAAACAAAAGGGGAAAAGGTAGCTGGCCAGAGGAGCTAGGGGGGAGAGGACAAAGTCCAATGGACGAGGGTGGGTGAATCAGATCACGGAAGGGGAAAGGGTGCTTTGAGCGCACCGGAAAGTCTTGATAGAGAGGGGGACTTGGGGATGGAGCATGGGGAAGAAGAAGTGGCATGGGACAGTGGCGTGGGAATCGAGGGTTTACTTTCTACGCAAAGGAAAATACATGAAGAAATGAGGAGAGGAGAGACTGACCTAGCCGGGTTAGTTTTGGTTCCCAAAGGGACCAATTTAAATTGATCCAGAGTAATGGGTTGGGTTTACTCTGGATCAAAGGGCCTTGGGTCTGGAAAAATGAAGGCAAAAAATTGCAAATTCAGAAGAAGGCTACTACAAAAGAGACTGTAATGAGAATAATAGGCCCGGGGAATATCTGGAGTTACTGGCAGCACTCATAAATTTTGATAAGGATTTTGCAATGGAGACGATGGCAAAAATTCTCGAAAATACTGTAAGGGGAGATACATCAGGGAGAAAAATAAGGAAGAGGCAACCGTCAAGACTGTCAAAACCACTTCGCAATAGGAAAAGAGCACTTGGGCAAGTTAATACTGAGTAGGACCATAATGAAAATGATAGCGGGGCTCAGGAGGAAAGCAGGGACAATACAGATATTGTGACGAGGACACCACATGTGAATAGGAATGAAGATTAGGACAATAATGGAGTGAATCAAGATGAGGTATAGGAGGCTGCGACAGAGCAGAGAGAGGATAGTGACCATCAACATGAGGAACTCAACCCAACTAGTGAAGAAAATAACAGTCTATTAAGGCTAGTGATTACACCGAGAAAAAGAAGCAGAAGATTTGAGGAGAAGAGAGAAAGTGTGGCCTACCAGACAGGCGAGGTGGCAAACTTGGCTATTAGAAGAAAGGCCATACTTATTGACCCCGACCCAGACTTACATTTAGCTCTACAAGTCTTTAATTCGTTACCATATGATATTTTAATAGATATGGGTAGTTTAGACCATGAGCACAAGAAGAACATCACACTTGTGAGGGAGTTAGAAAGTAGACACGGAGACCCTTATGATCAAGAGCAGAAGGACGGGGTGGAGTCGAAACAGTAGTTGACTCACCTCTGTCTAATAAAGAAGGATAGATAAGATGAATTATTTGTTCTGGTACGTTAGGGGGTTGGAAAATCCAGCCAAGCGAAGAATAGTGGCAGAGGTCATCCGAAACAACAGTATAGAGATTGCATGTTTAGAAGAAACAAAATTGCATGACGCCACATCATGCACGTTAAGGGGAATAGTTCCAAATAATAAGTTTAGATTTATTTGTAAGGATTCGGGGGGGGGGGGGGGGGGGGGCGTCGGGAGGAATAATTGTGGCATATAGCGAGGATGTTTACAATCTCATTGATAATGTCAAAGGGAAATTCTCCTTAACAGTAGTGTTAAGTAGAAAGAAAGATGGGTGGCTACAGATGGTTATTACAGTGTATGGTCCAAACGATCAACAAAAAATGCCACATTTGTGAAGGAAGATCAGGGAGGTTAGACAACGACATAACTTACCGTGGATCATTTGAGAGGATTTTAACATAGTTAGATTTATGGACGAGCGTAGAGGGGGGATAATAATCATCGGGAAAAAGAATTATTTAATGAAGTAACCAATGGATTGGGACTGATTGATATGCCTACAGGCAATAGAAGATACACGTGGTCAAACATGAGAGAGGTCCCGAACCTAGCCAAACTTGATAGGGTGTTGATAACGCATTGATAACGGATGATTGGGAGTTGAGGTTCCCTAGGTCTTGGGTCCAAGCTATATCTAGGCCAACTTCGGACCATGTCTCCATATGCCTATGTTTGAGGGAGGGTAAGGAGAGTATCAAACGAATTTTTTAATTTGAGAAATGGTAGCTCAAACAATCGGAAGTCATAGAGATTATAAAAGAGAGCTGCTCTTAACTAACAACATTCTCGGATGCAGTGGCAAATTTGTGCATCAAATTAAGAAGATTGCGGAAAGTTTTGCTAAAATGGAAGAAGAGATTCTTGGCAGAAAGATTTAATTAGAAGAAGATTCTCATGAACTAGATCGAGGAGGTTGCACCATTGAATCGGGAGGAATACAAGCTTTTGAATGACCTCAAGATAAGAATCACAGAAATATATGAGAGGGAGAACATAAGGGGGAAGCAGAGAGCAAAATGCCAATGGATTAAGGAAGGGGATGGCAACACCGTATATTTCCACTGAGTGACATCGAGTAGGAGGAGATAGAATCGAATTAACACACTTATGACACGACATGGGGAGATCTGTAAGAGAGGAGAAATACATGAACATGTGTGAGAACACTTTAAGATGATCTTTGGGCCGCCCGATAGGGAGAGAATAAATTTCAGGTGGGAGACTTGAGAGAAGGATGATGAACTATATAAACTGGAATCTCCATTTTCTGAGGAGGAAGTAAAGAAAGCCGCATGGAGTCTAGGGGTGGATAAGACCCCGAGACTGGATGACTTCTTAATATTGTTTTTCAAACGTTTCTGGATGGAAATGAAAGAAGACGTTATGTGGATCATGCGGGAGTTGTGGGAAGGAGAGGCTAAACTGGATATATTCAATTATGCTTTTATTGCATTAATCTCGAAAAGGGAATCCCCTGAAAGATTGGAAGAGTACAGACCAATTACGTTATTAAATAGTATGCTAAAAATTGTGTCTAAAGTTTTGGCCGATAGGTTGGCCAGTGTCCTCAAACAGACAATTGAGAACTACCGGATGAAATTTATTTCGGTAAGAAATATAATGGACGGTGTTGCTATCGCCCAGGAAGTTATACATCAGAACAAATTTGACAGTAGACATAAGGTCTATATGCTGAAATTAAATTTTGAAAAAGTATATGACATGGTAGACTGGAGGTGTATTGGAGAGGTATTGGAAAGTAGGGATTTGGTAGCAAGTGGTGGAATTGGATCAGAATATGGTTAACCTCAGCTAAAGTGCAGGCTCTTGTAAATGGAGAGCCATGGAAAGAGATAGTCTGCAAGAGGAGTTTGTGAAGGGCGATCCATTATATCTGCTTCTATTTGTCTTGGTGACAGATGGACTTGATAGAATTATAAGAAAAACAGAAAGGGCGGGATTGATAACCAGTCTGCAGGACTCTCCAACAACGGTGTTCACTAACTTACAATATGCAAATGATACTCTCATCTTTGGGAGGGAAGACCCTAGGGAGGTGATTATTATAAAATGCATACTTTTGTGGTATGAGGCATGGTCAGGATTTAAGATTAATTTCCATAAAAGCTCATTGATATTTTTGGGAAAGATTAGCACAACGAAGAATTTCATTTTGGAAGTAATGGGATGCAAGGAAAAAAAGATACCTGTTAAATACTTTGGTATGCCATTTAAGACGGGAAGGCTAAATCGTCGTGACTGAACTCCCCTCATTGATGCTTTTGAAAAGAGACTTGAAGGTTGGAGAGGAAGACTATTATCTTTTAGTGGAAGAGCCATACTACTCAATGCAGTACTGACAGCTCTCCCAACATACCTTTTATCCTACTTTGTATTATCTCGATGGGTAACAGAAAAAATAGATCGTATAAGGAACATATTTTTTTTGGGAGGGAGTAGGGGGAACAGGAGAAAATACCATCATGTAAATTCGGGCCAACTATGCAAACCAAAGGCAATGGAAGGATTGGGGGTGCTAGACTTAAAATATTTTAATCTAGCCCTCTTGACAAGATGGCGATGGAATTTACTAGCAAGACCATGGGGACTGTGTAGATTTTGCTCATATTAAAGTACGGACCGAGGAAGGGGACTTGGCATATAAAGCCGAGAAAAATAACACAGATATCGGGCTTCTGGAAAGGAATACAACGGACTAAGGATATATGCTGGTGTTCGCAGCAGAAATTCACTTTCCTTCCATTGAATACAACTTGGATTACAATGAAAGAGAACAAGAAAAAGAGAACAAACGAGAGGATTTTATATCTTAATCTCTCTCTTTTACAATATAAACGTGGGATCTGTGTGGCGATGGGATCTATCGAAGTAGCTCCTTTGGACGATCTGACGACGAACTCTTCTCTTGAAGATGGCGGCCGACTGTAGTTGATCTCCTCTGGTCTTGATTCGTTCAAGGCTCTATGCGTAACTTGAACTTCTCAAAAACTCCAGAAAAAGATCCTCCAAGGCTTCCTTAAAGGGGTATTTATAGCCTGAGGATGATATGAGAGTTTCTATCCAAATAGAATTTGTACTCATCAAGGATTGCAATCAAATATCTTAGTTTTGATTTAAATCTCTTGATTTTAGAGTTCTGATAGGACTTAATTTGGGTATTTGGATAAGTCCAAATCTTAATCTCAATCAATTTAAAATTCTGGTTATCTGCTCACGTGGCGAACCCCCTCCAAAATTTTCAAAATGGTTTAAAATTTAGCAAATTTTGAGATACTTTGGATACTTAAACTGAAACATGGAGTTAGAATACCAAGTCATCTTCGCGTTTTGTTCACTTGCGCGGACCTAAATAGCTTTGCTTTTCAATGAGTAACTGCTCATTAATTACTCCGATTCTCGCGCCGAATACCAAGAGGCAAATTTTCTCATTTAAATAGAGTCTCTAACTCTTCTTCTTTACTTCATTCAAAGAATCCAAGAATCCAGAGTTCAGGCGACCAAGCGACTCATGTGAATGAGCGATCTTCGACCGGACTCCCTTCGATTTTTTCATACATTTTCATCATTGGAATGTCACCTAAGAATAGTACGGCATTGTGCGCCTCCTCACCATCGGCGGTTGTCGTTAGCAGCGGCGACGGCGGCCGAGGGAGTGGACACAGCGGCGAACCAGTTCATGCCGCGCCCATTGGAGGTAAAAATCTCAACTTTTGGACTCTTTAGAACAATTTTGGATTGTTTTGGCTCAGTTTTAACCGACCAACCATTTTTGTACCGGCGACATCGCCGTTTTTCGACCGTAAGGCTTGGAGAAGAAGGAGAAGACGGAGAAGACCTCTGTTCTTCTATTACACGAAGCTATCGCGTCATCCTCGCGTTTGAAACGCGGGGCTATTTTGACTAGCTGTCGCGTTTCAACGCGAGGTTATGAATTTTAGCTTCGCGAGTGAAACGTGAAGCTATCTCCTCAGCTGTGCGCGGAGTTATTTTTTTTTAGCTCCGCGTTTTTATACTTAGAAGATTTTTCGAGTTTTGTAAAACTTTTTCTAACTCTTGATTCTTCTTTTGCAGTGGAGTATTCGAACCAGATCCTTTTTGAAGAGGAGTGCATGTGTCTCTACCAATCTGATGATTTGCTGATATTTCTACCCAGCATGGAGCGTAGCTATCCCCTGATATATCTTCAAAGGCTAGCCATGCACCGATCTTCATAAGCAAAAGTAACTCTAAGGAAGTCAGAAGCATATGCTTTACAACATGGTTGCAGGTTTCAAGCTCTGGCTCCAAAAGGTAAACTTTTGAAGGAATTACAAGAATTCTGCGGCAACTCATTAAGTTTTCTTGAGAACCATTTCTGTTAGATGACAATCTCTGTCGCTTTCCAAAGCCATAGAGATGATCATCTAAGGGCTTGTAGCATGTCGAATTCAACTTGTACATCTTCATTAGGATTCTTGTAGCAGTATTTTCAGATGATCCACTAAGAACTTTAAACAGATCATAGTTGACATTTGCAGAGGAGATCTTTTGCATGTGAATCATGGAATTGAACTGGAAAAGCACCTCGTCAGCGGTTAAACCAATTGCATTAAATGACGATGACTTGTGCCGGCAAGCTCAACACTCCGTGGAGGAGACTCGTCGTCTGGTTATTGGTGAGTCGATGAATATGTTGAAGTTTTTGGGAGAGCTATAACTCTCTCTACTTTTGCAACCTTTTGCTTTGTAAATAAAGATAACTCTTTTGACTCTTTTATCTGTTGGCTTCAAAATTTGCTTGCTCAACAAATAAATGGTTCAGAGTTTTGGTAAAACAATCCAAGGCTCATCTGCGTAACTTAGACTGTTAGTACCGACCGGGTTACAATTATTAACCTCGGTAAAGCCCTTTAAATGGAGCTAAATAATAGTTTGGTGAAGGTGTTTGACTACTTACACCAAGATGATCGGGTAAGGATCATTTAACTTAGACAGAGATGCCTAATTGCACATGCCTTAGTTTGATGGAGGCAGTTCAAGACTCTCATGTGTAACTTGAACTGCACATGCCAAGATCGTTGTTATAACCATCAGATTTCGGCAGAGGCGTCTGATCACTCATGCCAAGTCCAAGTCTCTCATATAAACGCGTAGCTAGGATACCAAGTTATCTTCGCATTTTGCATAGTTGCACGGAGCTAATAGCTCCGCGTTTCCCACCACCACGCGAAGCTAATAGCTTCGCATTTTAGAGAGCAACTGATCAGTAATCGCTCCGCTTCTTGAAAAATACCAAGAGGGGGTTTTTTCATTTAAATAGAGTTCCAACTCTTCTTCTTCCTCACTCTTTCAAGAATTTTCAAAAACTCCACGCGACCGGCGATCAGGCGATTCAGGTGACCCGAGTGTTTTTTAGACCAATTTTTTTTTTAATTTCCGTCAATTTTCTCCGAAATTTCGAGATCAATGGCACCCAAGACTCGCGCTTCTTCCCGTGTATCCTCGCCGTCGGCGGCCGGCGCAAGCAGTGGTGGCAGCGGTCGTGGCAGCGGCAAGCCAGTCCACGCCGCGCCTATTGGAGGTAGGAACCTCGCTTTTGGAGTTTTTTAGAACATTTTTAGAGTGATTTGGCTCAGTTTTGACCGGCCAATCATCTCTTTCGTCGGCGAAATCGCTGTACTGCGGCCGAATGGCTTGGAGAGGAAGGAGAAGATTTCTGGTCTTCCTCCATGCGAAGTTATCTTCGCGTTATCTTCGCGTTTTGAATACAAAGTTACTTTTACTAACTGTCGTGTTCTGACGCGAGGTTACAATTTTAGCTTTGCGTTCTTAAACGCGAAGTTATCAACCTTAGCTTCGCGTGTGTAAATGCGAAGTTATTTCACTTAGCTTCGCACAGAGTTACCTTTACCTCCGCGTTTTCATACTTAGAAAAATTTTCTGATTTGTAGAAACTTTTCTAACTCTTGATTTTTCTTTTGCAGTTGGCTATTCAGTGGATCCAATCTCCCAAGGGCATCACTTCGGCTTCGTTGGTGGTGCAGATTCAGCAACTCAATTCCGTTTCACCACTGATCTTCCCGCCTTCAAGCCAGGTCTTAGAGAGCGAAGGGAGAAATTGATAAGACACAACCCTGCGACTGCGAGGGAGATTATCACTGACGCTCTTTTTGAAGCAATGAACCGAGAGATACCGGAGAAGCCCGCATTCCTTTTTGGGGAAGCGCTGGAGCACTCTGATGAGATCCTCTTTGAGAAAGAGAGTAAGTGGCTGTACCAGGCCGGGGATCTGCTCATATTTCTGCCTGATATGGAGCGTAGCTACCCCTTGGTGTATCTCCAGAAGCTATCTTCCCACCGCGAGTTAGAATTTGAGCTAACTCGTGAGTATGATGGTGTTGCGACCGGCAAGTTCGGCGCGAATGGGGCTTTTCAGGACGGTCCTCCCAGATGTATCACGGGGCTCCTCCCAGGCAGAGTCACCAAAGAGCACCCTGTTGGTGAAGTTCCCATTCGTGCTAAAACCTTTCTTAGCGAATTCTTGGCCAAGGGTGGACAGTACCCCGCCAAAGATTTCAGAATGCCCGGATGGGTCCATTCCTCGGGCAACATGTGGTGGTTCAGGCTTGTCAAACACATACTGGACACCCATGAACAGACCCTGAAGGAAATTGGCTTATACAAAGCCATTAGCAACGTCCAGTTCGACTTGCCCCAAATTTCATACCACTTGTTCAGCCTGCTGGAGATGTATAACCCTGAAACCGGCACATTCTTTACACCAGTGAGTGTGCTGGGATTTGCTCTCCACGAGATGTTCGAAGTGTCGGGGTTATCAATGGGCGAAGTCCCTTATGAGGAAAATATCCCCACCGCTGAAGAATTGAGGATGCTAAAAGCGGGGGATAAGCACATCTACCAGACTTATTGGGAAATAATGTGCCATTATCATATTTGCACCGACTTGGCCGGGGTGAGGAACCAGGGAGTTTGCTATAAGAAGTGGGCTGACTACTTCTTCATTAATTTGAAGGAGAGTCTCCCAATGGTTCGAGGACGCCCACCTATAAGTGTTGAAGAAATAAAGGAGCGTATCTCCAAGCTGGAGGCTACAACTTATACAATTGACTCCAATGAAGGAGGATTCAGTCCTGATATCATTTTCCAAAGCTTCCACTACCAGGCACAGTTCTCAATTTCAGATAGAGGTCTGCTTGCGGGATTCCTAATGCTTTGGTTAAAGAGATGCGTTGTTCCTTCACTACCCAAGGAGGCCATAGCAAAGAACGTCGTCTATCCTGCCGTTTTAATCGCTTATGGGCGACCGTTCGGCCTATTACCAACAATGGTTGCCAACCTCCAAAGCGGACTCCGGCCCCTCTGCAACAGCTTTATGCCAGCAGAGAAGAACAAATGCAAAGCTGGAAAGGGTAAAGCGGCCAAAGAAACTGCTACGGTGAAGACACCGAACCCAAGGGTAGAGATGCCTTATACATACTTAATGGCGTGGCTAGTCATGCATTGACTGTCTTTGATGAGTGCTGCGGATTACAACCCAATTGACAAGCCGTTCTTCATAGAGAAGTACGAGCGCTCTGTTTGGAAGAGCAATTATATATCTCAAATCCGCAGGACACTCCGTCATCATCAAAACTATGAGATCTTCCGCTGCTTCCCAGATTTCCCTGGGGGAGAGTATGGATCTAAGTTTAAAGATATTTTGGGAGCAAACAAGTTCACCAACTTATCTTCAGGGGCCTTCTGGTGGTTGTTAAACATTCGCCCTGGACACTTGGTGTACATGCAAGACACCATGTGCTACATAGAGCCGTATATCCCGAGTAGATATGCTCGTCAATTTGGATATACACAGCTTTATGTAGGAAATCCAAATAAAGGGTTGGCGTACGAGGGGAATATGTACGCAGGGGCACGGGGGTGGTTCCATTTTGTTGCTAGAGGAACCGGAGCAGAATTTATGCTACCCCTGAAATCGCCAGAGCTAAGCATGGTATTAAGCTTCTGCACCTTGTACAGCATTGCCAATACTGATGTGCCCCATTTCTCTATCAACCATAACTGCTGCAAGGAGATAGAGGCCTTCTACTCTAGCCGCAAAGGGGCTAAAAGAGTGAGGGTAAAAGGGATGGATGAATTTCTTGGTGCGACGGCCGATCCGTCAGATGTTGGCAACTCTGACGGAGATGACGATGATGGTAATGATGATGATGGCAATGCTGGTGGTGCTCCTCAAGACTTGGTTCCTCGCTCCCGGAGTCCAACCATCAAACGCTGCGGATCTGTAAGAGGCGAACCGGCGAAGAAGAGCAGAAATTAGCCCCGGGGACCCTATTAGTCTCTCAAGAGGCGGCGATAAAGTTTGCTTCAGACTTGCTCCGGTAAAGGAGAGTAGACCTGCTGAAACTTCAGGTGCTACTGAGGTCCCGGCTACCCCAACCGCAGAATCTGTCGAACACTCAGCGACGCTACCTCTGGGTAGCGAAACGGGTGCGTTTCTGGAAACAACAACAACTCCTCCGTCAAGTCCGACCACTGGACTTGTATCTCCTGGTATGGTTTTTATATTCTATCTTCTTTTCATTATTCATTTCATTATTATATGTAACACTCTTTGCAGGTAGTCAACTCCACTCGCCGATGCATTCGACTACCAAGGGGACTCTGAAGAACTGGTGGATTACTCTGGCACAACTGGGTCTGTGGGTGGACTGGGTAGTTCTGCAAACGAGTTTGACGCAGACTACTTCACGCCGGCCCCATGCTCAGTTCCTTCATCGACTCCTCCTATTGATAAACTAAGGAGTGATGATAGGACAGAGATTGTCGTTGCGGCCGTAGCAAGAGAGGCTCCCCCATCCCCAAGTCTGCCATCTCCGACACCAATTGTCTGCTCCAAGGAAACTTTTCCAGTAGTGGTTGGTGCGCCCTCTACTCCTCAGCCAGTGATTTTAACATCGTCGACAATAATGGCTGTTGAGATATTGGTGACTCATCCAGCCCCAAGTCATCCACCAATAGGGGATGAGGAGAATTTGAAGTTCTCATTTGAAGCCACTTCTGTCACAGGAGGAGCTTCGGGTGAAAACACTCCATCGTCTACTCCTGCTGGTGGTGCTGCTCGAGTGATCTACACTGGTGATAATTCACCTCGGGTTCCCAGTTCTGCCAAGTCCTTATTGACTTTATTGGCCCTGCATATAATGAGTCTGGTATAGGGATGGGCTTCTTCTTTCTCGACTCCAATGGATGCCACTTTTCCCACAGCAACATCTTCCTTAGCGCTGCCCGATTTAAACACAGACACTGTGGACCCTCTCGAAGAATTCTTCAACCACAGTGTAAATGACTTTTTGTGGCTACTAAGGAGGTGTATTGGAATGATCCTAGACGGAAAATATTTCTTTAATCTTGGACGTCCAATGTTGTCCAGCTATCTGGATAATATTGAAAGGATTGGGGAAAGTGACCGAGCAGCTCCCTAGCGGGCCCGCCTTGAAGCTTTGGAAGATCAGGTGAATACGTTAAACACGGTTCGCCAAGCGGATGTGGAAGCGATCACTGAGATCGAGTCGGCGCGGCTACGGGTAGAGTTGGTGGCTCGTCAAGAGGAACTGAGGCGCCAAGAGGAAGTCTGGTCTCGGGAGTTGGCAGAACTACGAGCCAGTCAGGAATCAATCCTCAGGGGGTTAGCGATATTGGACTTCGAGATTGAGGGGAGTCAGGCCGCCATCCTTAGAGTCAGAGAGACTATCGCTAAGGCTCGAGCTATTATAGAAGCCAGCGAGTCTCGGTTAGGGAAATCCGTTAAAAAATGGGAAGAGCTGATCCTTCAACAAGGACAACTCGAATAAGAAGGCATAATAAGGAGCCGTATTATTGAAGAATCTCGTCAGAGGTTGGCCCAGCAACTGGCAATAAACGATGATGATTTACGCCGGCAGGCTTAACACTCCATGGAGGAGACTCGTCGTCGAGTAATTGACGAGACGATGAATAAGTTGAGGCTTCTAGGAGATCCATAACTTTCTTTCATTCTATTCTTTTATTCTTTTTGTAATAAGAACTTGTAATAGAAGAGAGAACTTTACTGATTCTTTGAATCCTTTTGTAACTTCATTCTTTTTGATTGATGAATAAAGGAAATCTTTTGATTCTTTTGTCATCAAAATAGTTCATTTGTTTAGGTAAAACAGTCCAAGGCTCATCTGCGTAACTTAGACTGCAAATACCGAGATGATCGGGTCAGGATCACCAAATTTCGGCAGAGGCACCTAATTGCACATGCCTAGTGTTTGATTGGAGGTGGTTCAAGCCTCTCATGCGTAACTTGAACTGCACATACCAAGATGATCGGGTCAGGATCACCAGATTTCGGCAGAGGGGCCTAATTGCACATGCCTAGAGTTTGATTGGAGGCACTTCAAGGCTCTCATGCGTAACTTGAACTGTACATACCAAGATGATCGGGTCAGGATCACCAGATTTTGACAGAGACGCCTAATTGCACATGGTTAGAGTTTGATTGGAGGCGGTTCAAGACTCTCATGCGTAACTTGAACTGTACATACCAAGATGATCGGGTCAGGATCACCAGATTTCGACAGAGGCGCCTAAATGCATATGCCTAGAGTTTGATTAGAGGCGGTTCAAGGCTCTCATGCGTAAATTGAACTGCACATACCAAGATGATCGGGTCAGAATCACCAAATTTCGACAGAGGTGCCTAATTGCACATGCCTAGTGTTTGATTGGAGGCGGTTCAAGGCTCTCAAGCGTAACTTGAACTGCACATACCAAGATGATCGGGTCAGGATCACCAGATTTCGGCAGAGGCGCCTAATTGCACATGCTTAGAGTTTGATTGGAGGCGGTTCAAGGCTCTCATGCGTAATTTGAACTGCACATACTAAGATGATCAGGTCAGGATCACCAGATTTCGGCAGAGGCGCCTAATTGCACATGCCTAGAGTTTGATTGGAGGAGATTCAAGGCTCTCATGCGTAATTTGAACTGCACATACCAAGATGATCGGGTCAGGAACACCAGATTTCGACAGAGGTGCCTAATTGCATATGCCTAGTCCAAGTGCTCATTGTAGATACCAAAAAAAAAAAAAAAAAAAAAAAAAAAAAATCCAAATTTGCTAAGTGGGCACACCCGCGGGTGCACCCGCAGGTTGCAACCCGCGGGAGCCCCTGCGGGAAGCAACCCGCGGGAGCACCCGCGGGTTGCAACCCCCCCGCGGGTTGCATCCCGCGGGGCACCCGCGGGTTGCAACCCGCGGGAGCCCCCGCGGGATGCAACCCGCGGGACCTCCCGCGGGTTGCAACCCGCGGGAGCCCCCGCGGGTTGCCACCCGCGGGAGGATTCCCGCGGGGGCGATCCCGCGGGTTGCCACCCGCGGGTTGTTTGCCGTTCTTTATTTTCCGTTGATTTGTTTCCTTGGACTGATAATTCGTGATCCGCTTTTTCAGGAGAGAATTGAGCCGGATTTCGAGCTTCTTCGGTTTATAAAATACAGGAATTTAACGGGAGAAGGGACTTTTAACTTTTGGACTTTTGGATTGGAGGGAGATCCTTTCGGGAAGAGTCCAATTTTCCAGAGTCCAAATATCCAGAGAGGAGTTTCTCAATTCAGAGAGATCGGATCGTCAACGGAGTACAGAAACAAAGCTCCACCGCTGCCAGACCCACAAAAATAAAAGGGAATCGAAATCAATCGATCCCCATTCTTGTAATCTCGATTTTCTATTTTGTAATTTTTCTTTTATTGCTGTAATTCAAAATTAAATTGGCATATAAAGGAAGATTCAATTTTTCGGGCAAACAAGAATTGGCGACCACAGTGGGAGTTTGGGCGGCGCAATCCAATCTTTAAATTTTTTTTTTTTTCGGAGCCTAGGCGTCATCGCCGGGTAACGATAAATAAATGTGAGGCGTTATCGCCCACCAAAATTGACAAGACGTCATCGTCTGTCAAAAAAAAAAAAAAAAAAAAAAATTATGAGGCGTCATCGCCCATAAAAAAAAAAAAAAAATTATGAGGCGTCGTCGCCCATAAAAAAAAAAAAAAAAAAAAAAATTTTTTTGAGCCGTCATCGCCCAAAAAAATATGACAAGACGTCATCGTCTGTCAAAAAAAAAAAAAAAAAAAAATTTTTTTTGAGGCGTTATCGCCCAAAAAAAAAAAAATTGACAAGACTGGATACAACTCCAGGATGCAACCCGCAGATGGAATCTTGGGACCCGCGTGGACGCAACCCGCATATGGAAGCGCGTGATGCAACCCGCAGATGGAATCTTGGGACCCGCGTGGACGCAACCCGCATATGGAAGCGCGAGATGCAACCCGCAGATGGAATCTTGGGACCCACATAGACGCAACCCACATATGGAAGCGCGGGACACAACCCGTAGATGGAAGCGCGGGCGCGGGACGCAACCCACAGATGGGTGGGACCCATCTGGGTCACCCGCACTTTTCTCCCTCTCTCCCGCACAAAAAAAAAAAAAAAAAAAAGAATAAAAATAATATTAATAAAAAAAAAAAAAAAAAAGGAAAGGGTGTTATCACCCACAAAAAATTGACAAAGTTAAAAAAAATAATAAATATTAAAAAAAAAGGAGAAAAAAAAAACATGCAGTATGAGTGCTCTACCCATGGGTTGTATCCAACGGATGCACCCGCGGATGCCAAAAAAATAAATAAATAAAATAAAATAAAATTAATTAAAATAAAAAATAAAAAAATATTAAAAAATATATAAAAATATAAACAAAAAAAAGTAAATAAATAAAAATAAACAAAAAAATAATAATAAATAAAAATATATTTGCAAGGCCTCATCGCTTACCAAAATAAATAAATAAATAAATAATAAAAAATAAAATGCTAGGCGTCATCACCTCAAAAAAAAAAAGGACATCATTGCAAACAAAAAAAAAGAGAGATAAAGAAATAAAAATGTATATATAAAATAAAATAAAATAAAATAAAAATGATGAACCGCCCAACGCCGATAAGGCTACGGGAAGAGAATAAAATTCTCGCCAACCCCACCATGCTGGGGGTAAAAAGCATGAACCGCCCAACGCCGCTAAAGCTACGGGAAGAGAATAGATTTCTCGCCAACCCCACTATACTGGGTGTAAGAAGTATGAATTACCCAACGCCGACAAGGCTACGGGGAGAGAATAAATTTCTCGCCAACCCCATCATACTGGGGGTAATAAGTATGAACCACCCAACGCCGCTAAAGCTACGGGAAGAGAATAGATTTCTCGCCAACCCCACCATACTGGGGGTAAAAAGTATGAATTGCCCAACGCCGCTAAAACTACGGGAAGAGAATAAATTTCTCGCAAACCCCATCATACTGGGGGTAATAAGTACGAACCACCCAACGCCGATAAGGCTACGGGAAGAGAATAAAATTCTCGCCAACCCCACCATGCTGAGGGTAAAAGGCATGAATCACCCTAAGCTGCTAAGGCAAAGGGAAGAGGAAAAGTTTGGCATTTAAGCCCAAACGAAATCCTTGACAACTCACCATGCTGAGGGGAATAGCATGGCTAGCCCAACTCAAACGGTAGTTGGTAAAGGCAAAATCAAACCCGTTGATAGCTGGGGGTTTGCTAAAAATCCCACGACAAATCTGTCACAACAGTATTCTTATCCGAATATAAGAATACATCACTGCCCTAAGCTGCTAAGGCAAAGGGAAGAGGAAAAGTTTGGTATTTAAACCCAAACGAAATCCTTGACAACTCACCATGCGGAGGGGAATAGCATGGCTAGCCCAACTCAAACGGTAGTTGGTAAAGGCTAATCAAATCCGTTGATAGCTGGGGGTTTGCTAAAAATCCTAATCAGATAAATCTCCTGTCACGTTAAGATTTCACCTCTGACAGCAAAACTTTTCTTGTCATTTTGCTCCAACAGAGCAAGCGACACTCCAAAATATTAGCCAAGTTAAAATCATACCTCTGACATCATAATTCAAAATCAAAAGAGATAAAATCCTAATTAAATCGATCCCCTGTCACGTTAAGATTTCACCTCTGACAGAAAAGAAAATTCACACTTCATCAAGTCCAACATTACAACCTCTGATGAACGTGCTTTTGATATCGTTAAGTTAAAAATCACCTCTGACGAAAATCATCTCCCTATCAAGTTAACAGTTACCTCTGATAGTCCGATTCCAAAACTAAATACGTTAACCGTCACCTCTGTTAAGTCAGCTTGTCCCTATCACGACCAGATCCTCTGAATAGGTTAAGCTCCAAGACACGTTTAATGTCACCTCTGTCTTTTCCTGATTCGTCATACTAGATGTCACTGAACGGTTAGGATTAAAATAAGCACGTTAATATTATACCTCTGCTTGACCTAAAATAAGCACGTTAACATTATACCTCTGCTTGTCCTCTAATGAGTACGTTAAAATCATACCTCTGCTTGTTATGGAATAAATAAATATATTAATAGTTATCTCTATCGACCAAATTTTTTAAAAGGTTTATAACCAAAATTAAAAAATCCAAAGTATTTCGAAATTCAGTACGGTTCAATACAGAACTTCAAAAACTTTGGAGGGGTTATGTAGATACAAAAAAAAAAAAAAAAAAAAAAAAAAAAAATCCAAATTTGCTAAGTGGGCACACCCGCCGCGGGTTGCAACCCGCGGGACGGGTTGCACCGCGGGAAGCAACCCGCGGGACCTCCCGCGGGTTGCAACCCGAGGGAGCCCCCGCGGGTTGCCACCCGCGGGAGGATTCCCGCGGGTGGCAACCCGCGGGGGCGATCCCGCGGGTTGTTTTCCGTTCTTTATTTTCCGTTGATTTGTTTCCTTGGACTGATAATTTGTGATCCGCTTTTTCAGGAGAGAATTGAGCCGGATTTCGAGCTTCTTCGGTTTATAAAATACAGGAATTTAACGGAAGAAGGGACTTTTGACTTTTGGACTTTTGGATTGGGGGGATATCCTTTCGGGAAGAATCCAATTTTCCAGAGTCCAAATATCCAGAGAGGAGTTTCTCAATTCAGAGAGATCGGATCGTCAACGGAGTACAGAAACAAAGCTCCACCGCTGCCAGACCCACAAAAATAAAGGGGAATCGAAATCAATCGATCCCCATTCTTGTAATCTCGATTTTCTATTTTGTAATTTTTCTTTTATTGCTGTAATTCAAAATTAAATTGGCATATAAAGGAAGATTCAATTTTTCGGACAAACACTCATGTGCGTAACTTGAACTGGTGGATGGTTATACCAGATGTGACAGTTACTCTGTCATCATTCTGGTTTATTTTAGGCATAGTATTTCTTCAGAAATTTGCCATTGATCGGCATCATCATTCTATCGCCATTCTGGTTCATTATGTGATAGGCTCCACTAGAATATACCGTCTTCACAATAAACGGTCCTTTCCACTTGGGTTCAAATTTACCCTTAGTCTTGTGGGTTAGAATCATTGGCCTTTTAATGGCCAGGACCAAGTCTCCTTGTTTAAAGGTCTTTGGTTTAACGTTCTTATTGAACGTTTGCGAGATTCGGGCTTGATACAACTCAATTTGTTGTTGATCCCTGAGACATTTTTCATCTAACGCTTCTAGTTCTTACAATCTTTGTTGATGACGCTTTTCTGTCGTCATCTTTGTGGCTAAGGCCACTCTAAACGATGGTATCTGGATTTCGAGAGGCAAGACGACCTCACTTCCATAAACCAAGGAGAACGGGGTAGTTTTTGTTGGGGTGCGAACGGTAGTGCGATAGGTCCACAAGCACTCTCCTAGCTTTTCATCCCAGTCTCATTTGTTGGAAGAGACAAACTTCCGAAGGAGTTTAATGATCGTCTTGTTGAAAGCTTCGGCCAATCCATTTGCCGCGGGATTATATGGCGTTGAAGCAATATCCTTGATTCTGAACTTATCACAGAATCTTGAGAATCCCTGGCTGATGAATTGTGGTCCATTATCATGAATGATCTTTCGGGGGATGCCAAAACGGTAAATGACATGATGCTTAATGAACTTAATCACATCTGTCGTTTTCACATCTCTCATGGGCACGGCTTCGGCCCATCTTGAAAAATAATCGGTTATTGCAAGAATAAACCGATGTTTTCTGGATGACGGGGGAGTTATTGGTCCCACAATATCCATTCCCCATGCCTCAAATGACCAACTAGCAACGGTATTGTGCAAATATTCTGGGGGTTGATGAATAAAATTGCCATGTACTTGGCTTACATGGCATCGTTTAGCGTATGCCATTGCCTCTGTAATCATCTTCGGCCAGTAGTATCCCAGCCTTCTTATGCGATCTCCAAGTTTTGGACCGGGCTGATGAGCTCCACACACTCTATCACGTGTTTCTCTTAGCACTTCATCTGCTTATGCTTTTGATATGCAGCGTAGCAGCAGACCATCACTTGACTTTCTATATAAAGTTTGAAGTGTACGATCAAAGTAAAATCTCGGGGCCTTCCTTTTTATCGAGGCGGCTTCCTTTGGATCCTCTGGTAGTATCTTATATAGGGCGTAATCTATAAATGGAAATCGCCAATCACGGGGTTCCAGAGTTAAGCCTGTCTGGCATACTTCTTTGGTTTGGAATACCGTATCTGGGTGGAGGAGTTCTCTGCTACCAATAGTGATACTTTTAGCCTCACCTGGCGGGATCGCCAATGTTGCATCTAGTGCGGCAAGAGCATCTGCATAGACGTTCTCATTTCGAGATATATGACAGATATAAAACTGTTCAAAATATCCTGCTAGCTCGATGGCTAGCTGATAATAGGGGATGAGGGTTCCATGTCTGACTTCATACTCACCCGTCATCTGGTTGACAATGAGCTTAGAGTCTCCATATGCCTCTAGATGGTTCACCCCCAGTTGCAGAGCCATTTTAAAACCGATAATGAGTGCGTTGTATTCCGCCACATTATTCGTGCATGGTTCTGTTAATGAGTAACCGTTGGGCAGTATGTGTTTATGTGGGGATATCAGCACAACCCCCACTCCAGCAGCGGACCGTCTGGCAGCACCATCAAAGAACATCTGCCATGCTTGTTCTTTACTAGTTGTGTTCACCTCCAACGTCTATTTAGAGTTAGACCAAATTAGATGGTCTGTAAGGAAATCGGCGATCGCCTGTCCCTTCATTGCCTTTTGAGGAACGAAGTGTATATCATATGGCGATAGCAATAATGTCCATTTCACCAATCGGCCGTTTAAGGATCCTGGTTTTGTCATCAGGATTTTCAAGGGGTTAACCCGTGATATGACATGAATTGTTTGCCCTGAAAGGTAGTGTCGCATTTTCTGAACAGCGAACACTAGGGCTAAACATTCTTTTTCAATCGGGGTATACCGATGCTCGGCCCCGATCATTATTCTGCTTAAGTAATAAATGGCGTGTTCATGGCCGTGCTCATTATATTGAGCAAGTAATGCTCCTAAAGCATCATCCATGGCCCTTACATATATAAGGAATGGCTGCCCAGGAACTGGTGCCATAAGAACAGGAGGTTTGGTGAGATATTCTTTGAGGTCGTCAAATGCCTATTGACATGCCTTGTCCCATACGAAAGAAACCCCCTTTTTTTATAAGTTTAGAGAATGGCTAGCATCGTCCATATATGTTAGAAATAAAGCACCGGATATAGGCGAGCTTTCCTTGTAACCCCCTTAACTCTTTAAGATTACGGGGAGGCGGCATCTCGTTGATTGCTTTTACTTTCTTAGGATCAAGGAAAATTCCTTTTGATACGAATCCAAGGAATTTCCCGCTGCACACCCCCATGAAAGACTTAGTGGGATTCATCTTCAAGTGATGTTTTCGCATAAGGTCGAAGACTGTCCTTAAGTCATGCAGATGATCTTCTTTGTTCTTTCTTTTGACCGCTAAATCATCCACATAGCACTCCACCGTTTTGCGCAGGTGTTCTTTGAATATGACGCTCATCGCACGTTGGTAAGTGGCACCGACGTTCTTTAATCCGAATGGCATTACTGTATAACAGTATACCCCCAGCAGCATTCTGAAAGCTGTTTGCTTTTCATCATCCGGGTGTATTTTAATCTGGTTATAGCCTGAGAAGCCATCCATAAAGGACATCCTCTCATAACCGCAAGTGTTGTCAATCATCACATCGGTGATTGGGAGGGAAAATTCATTCTTAGGGCATGCAGCATTTAGATCACGAAAGTCAATGCATATCCAGATCTTGCCGTTCTTCTTACGAACTGGCACTATATTAGCCACCCAATCAGGATGTTGCTCTTCACGGATGAATCCGGATTTTATAAACTTGTTGACCTCAGCAACTATTGCCTCTATCAACTCCGGTCGAAAACGCCTTTGCTGTTGCTTTACTGGCTTGGCATCTTCTTTGATATTTAGCCGGTGTGTGGCAATCTGAGGATCAAGACCGGGCATGTCTTCATAGCTCCATGCGAACACATCTATATACTCTTTGATAAGAGATATAAGTTTCTCCTTTTCTAAGGGAGTTAGCGTGTCGCTTATGAAGATGGGCTTCGGGTTCTCGTCCGTTCCCATGTTGACTTGTACCAATTTATCTTCTGTGGGCGGGTCACGCTGTTCAAAGCGGACATCCCAAAGAGTGTCCATGTATTTAGTCCAGGAATTATCTTGAACGTCAATTGGTTCCTCGTCGCTTTCTGGTGCGGCTGACAGCATATTTACTGTTAAATATTGAAACCAAGCGCCGGTACTTTGATCCGAGTCATGGTCAAGTGGATGTAATTCCTCATTGGCCGAAGAGCTTTCTTCGTATTTGTGAGGTAATGAGGAAGGAGTAGACACATAGCCCAATCCCCTACGAGTCTTTTGATAATAGTCTGGGCTCTTTCTTCTCGGTCAAAACGAAGGTATGAGATTTCGTCGTCCTTTTCCAAAGTTTAATTCCGGTTTCTGGGTAAAGTTTTAACCCATCTTTTCCATCATTTGTCGGGATTTCTGTTCATATAAATGAAATTGAGGTGATGATTGTTCATCACTTTCACTGGTTTGTCTTTGTCGAGGTGACGTAATTACTTTGCCGAACATGATCGGCCTTTGGGACCTCTGTCGAGGAGGTACTTCAAAGAAGTGACCTTGTCCCTTAGTTATTTTTGATTGAGAGAGGAGGGATGAATTGAGTGGCAAATGGTATGCCGCCAGAACTTCAAGTTCAGACAGACTATCCACTTCAGTGGAAGTACAAGAAGGTTCAGACTCTGTAGCTACAGCATGTTCGTAAACTAACTTTATATTTTCATTGATAATCCACTCATCCTCTACTACATCTACACTATTGTCAAAATTAAATTAAAATCTATGTGAGGATTGATTTCATAATCACCCCCATCGTTATCTTCGGGAGGCTCGTACTCAGTATCCGCCTCATTGCCGCTTTCGTCAAGCTTTTGAGGCTTACTGAGGTTGTCGTTGGAGACTTCGTGGGCTAGCTTGTAGAGCATTGCATCCGTGAAGTAGTTTTCCAACCCTTTAAAAGGTTGCCTATCTGCAACTAAAGTCCAGACTTCTCCTTGTTCATCACAGTATTTCATACACTGGTGGAGAGTCGACGGGACTATCATATAAGCGTGGATCCAAGGGTGTCCCAGTAGAATGTTGTAGGAAGTGTCTGCGTCAATGACGTAGCATGTGACCTCCGTCCTCAAATCCCCGATTTGACATCGGAGTCGGATCTTTCCAAGGGGACAGCTATCATTGGCATTAAACCCATATATTGTAGTATTAATTGATGTCAGGCGATGGGGAGAAATCCCCAATAACTGCATCAACCTTCTGGGAATGACACTTAGTGCAGATCCTGGATCAATCTGGATGCGATTCACCTTCGTGGATCTGACATATCCGGTGAAATATAAAGACCTGTTGTGCTTTATATTTCTTACCTGCATATCCTCTGGAGAGAAAGTAATCAGTGGGACTTGCCTCCTCACTTGATGACAGCGGGGGCAAGATTCCTGTTCTTGCTCAGCCGGCTCGACAATCTGAGTTAGGAATGACTCAGAGTCTGCCAGGGCTTCTCTCAACGCCTCGCGAGTTGATTTCGATAATCGTAACAACTCGTGCAGTGTGACTCGAGCTGGAATATTAGCCAGCTAAGTTATTATGTCAAATTTGAAGGTTGCGTCCTTGACTCCTTCATCTTTTCCAGGATTTTTCTGGAAACGAAGCTCTTTCTTCTTTGCAGACTTTGCGAGTTCTCCGTATATACCTTTCGGGTCTACTCTGGTGTAGTTCTTAAGATATGTTTTACCTGATCGAGTGCCGAAAGGGCCTGCCTTATCCTGATGAGTGGCCATGATTTCGGGCTCCTCTTCAGAGTCTGTAAGTGCCCCTGTAATTATGTATTCATATTTATTTTTGCTGAAATAGCATTGCTAGTCCGCTTTTTCTTTTGACCCCCCGCAGTAGTCCACTGATCATCCTGTAGTAAATCAGGGTGGACCCACATGACTTTCCCCTTTTGAGTTGTTATGGGGACAAGTCATTCTTGTGCTTTATTATGTGGGTCAGAGTTTTTCGTAACCAGCTTCCCCTTTGGTATTGGGGTCACTCCCGCGGGGAACGCATGGGTTCCAACCACTAGGGTTGCCATATTGGCAGTGACCTTCTTTTGTTCCTCTTTTAGTGTTAGAACTCCAGCTTCTATCAGTGCTTGGATTCTGTTCTTCAAAGAGTAACAATCCCTGGTAGGGTGTCCGACATTCCTGTGGTAGAGACAATAGTTGGGATCATTGGTTTTACCAGCGTCCTCCGGTTTTTCATTCTCTGGGAGTTTCAACATTCCCTTTCTAAGAAGTAGATGAAAAAGAGTAGGCGTTTGCTCTGCCTTGAAGGTGTAGGTCCTCTCTTGCTGGGGCCTATTTTGTCTTGCGCCCTTCTGATTTTGGGGCTTTGGGTTCGGAGGATCTGTCTTCTGTGGAGCTGCCTCTGATGTCATTGCCGCTTTCCCTTTATTCTTATTATTATTTTGGGTATACGGCCTATTATTTCCAGTATTTCTTGATCCACGAGACTCTTCAACTCGACGGATTAAGTCCTCAGCTTGCTCTCCTTATTTGAGCAAATCCCTCCATGTCTTAGACTCTACTGCCCCCATTTTTAGGAGCACGTTGTCATAAGATTATGTCGACATGTCTCTACGAGAGTTTCCTGGACCATTCCGTGTTTGCAATGCACGGACTTCTCCCGGAACCTTTCTTTGAAGTCTTTTACTGTTTCTTGTTCCCTTTGTTTAGTTGCAAGGTGGGAATGAACCGTAATTTCGGTATCATTCTCAAAGAAACGTGAGAGAAATAATTTCTCAACATCAAACCAGGTATTAATAGTACCTGGGGACAGCTGCATAAACCAAGTGAAGGCAGGCCCTGGCAAATTACCTGCGAATACCTTGGTCATTACTGGGTCATTGCCCATTAAATCCCTGCTTGGGACAAGAAGTAGTAAATATATTGACTGGGAGATCTTTTCCCGTCATATGGCTCCAATTTGAGCGGTTTATATTTCTGAGGGTATGGTACTATATTCCATTCAGGCAGATATGGTCTCGAGACCCCTGATTCTTTCAACTCCTTCTTGTGCATTAATATTTCGAGTTGACTTTGTAACTTCTCATTTTCTCTTCATGTGGATCATGAAAAGAATACTTATCCTCATTCTCATGTGTTGAGTGAGCTTTTTCTTCCTTATCTTCCTCGTTCAGTTTATTGAACGAGCTTTCTTTTTCCTTCTCAGCGTTATCCTCAACAATCTTCTGAGTATTTTCATTTTAAGATCTTCAATTGTCTTTTGTTGCTCCCAAATCATCTTTTCTTGGGCTTCAAATCTTTGATCGATGTCGTCAGATTTATCCGCCATATAAGATGCTGACTTTTATAGCCGAGATGATGCAGAGGAACGAGGTGAAGCTATAGCCGAGTTATCGCTGTCATCGTCATAAGAACATTTTACATGTTTCTTATAGTTTCGAGGCGGGACAGCTCCTGATTTTAGTCGGGTGAAATGATGAGGTTCTTCATCACTTGATTCTGAATCATTATCCCTCTCTGCAACCTTCTTCCCCTTTCCAACCATATTGGAGATTACAATTCTCCATTCTTTTCGGGGAGTAGCTTTCATTTTCTTAGCAGGATTTTGGCCCGACTCATTTAATCGGTCGAACATCGATACCCTGTTCTTTTTGCAGCAACAATTATCCACTACAGCGGACACTGCTGTCATAAGCTGCTAGCAATGACAAGAAGACTCGGATTGAACTTGTTCTATACTTCTCTTCTTGGTTAAGTACTCCCTGAGGTCGGTGACTTTAGTCATAGAGTTGTGGGGCTCACTCATCTGCTGAGAGGGTCCAGGAGCCCACTGAAGTTTCTTGAGGTTACTGGAATCCAATTCTGGTCCATTAGTGCGACGATCAACCCTGATTTGGTATTCGGGTTGATTTACGTAGCTTCGCATTTTGGAACGCGGGGCTGAGAATTAGCTTTGCGTTTTGTGCCGCGGGGCTGAAAAATAGCTCTACGTTTTGCTACGCTAGCCTCGCGTTTTACGCTGGCTTGGCGTTCCTTCAGAAGTTTATCTTCTGGAACCTTAGCCCCGCGTGGAAGAAAATTCTTGCACGCTAGCTTACTCTTGCGATTAACGTAAGTCACAACTTCGCGTCTAGCGCAATTTTTACGATTAACGACAATTTGCCAATAATCTTTGCGATTTTCGCGGAGCTGAGGAATCTTGTGTTTATCGCAAGCAATATTGGCTTCGCGTTTATCGCTAAGCTCAGTATTAGCCTCGCATGGAGAATCACACGCTAGCTGTAAGGAAATTTTATCCTCGCGTTTATCGCGAGTGTCAAAAATCTTGCGTTTATCGCAAGTTGAACTGGCTTCACGTTTATCGCTAAGCCCAGTAATAGCCTCGTGTGGAAAATCACACGCTGGTTTTAGGAAAGTTTTATCCTCGCGTTTATCGCGAGTATAAAAAATCTTGCTTTTATCGCAAGTTGAACTGGCTTGGCGTTTATCGCTAAGTCCAGTAATAGCCTCGCGTGGAGAATCACACGCTGGCTGTAAGGAAATTTTATCCTCTCGTTTATCGCGAGTGTTAGAAATTTTGCGATGAACGCAAATCTTACTGGCTTCGCGTTTATCGCTAAGCCCAGTAATAGCCTCGCGTGGAGAATCACACGCTAGCTTGTCCTTGCGATTAACGCAAGTTATATCTTCTCGTTTATACTGACTGGTCTTGCGATTAACGCTAGCCAGTTTGCAAGGGATCATAGCATCGCTTTCAATGAAGTTAGCCTTGTGTTCAATGCGGGCTTTAAGGGCCTTTCGCCTAGCTCTCCGATTTCTATTTCGGAGTTGGGTTCTGATCAATCCAGTTCCCATGCCTTCTTCGGCAGTAGAGGGGCCATCCTCTGGTAGGATTTTCTGTCCAAACAATGACTATATGGTCGCGGTCTCCAAGGATCCCCGTTTCTCGGTGGATACCTTTTTACCCGTTCCTCGGGTATTGGAGCGCACACGACGATAGTGTCGTGTTTCGTTCAGATTACCTGATTCAGAGGAGAGATACTCCTCATACTTCTGCTGGTCGATTTCCATGACCAGTATATCTATATCGGATTCGATCCTCTCGACGTCAGATTGCGCCACGATCTCTTATTTGGTGAAAGAGACGTCTCCCACTGTGGTCGCCAGTTTGTTCGCATCAGAAATTCTCTTTCCTTCTATTGAATACAACTTGGATTACAACGAAAGAGAACAAGAAAAAGAGAACAAACGAGAGGATTTTATATCTTAATCGCTCTCTTTTACAATGTAAACGTGGGATCTGTGTGGCGATAGGATCTATCGAAATAGCTTCTTTGGACGATCTGACGACGAACTCTTCTCTTGAAGATGGCGGCCGACTGTAGTTGATCTCCTCTGGTTTTGATTCGTTCAAGGCTCTATGCGTAACTTGAACTTCTCAAAAACTCCAGAAAAATATCCTCCAAGGCTTCCTTAAAGGGTATTTATAACCTTAGGATGATATGAGAGTTTCTATCTAAATAGAATTTGTACTCATCAAGGATTCCAATCAAATATCTTAGTTTTGATTTAAATCTCTTGATTTTAGAGTTCTGATATGACTTAATTTGGGTATTTGGATAAGCGCAAATCTTAATCTCAATCAATTTAAGATTCTGGTTATCTGTTCACGCAGAGTTAAACTCATCAAAACGCGGAGCTAAGAAACCAAAATGCGGAGCTATTGATTAGCTCCGCGTTTTGTTCAAACGCGAGGCTAATATAGCCGATCGCGGGGCTGCGGAGTTAGCTCCGCGTTATGTTGTGGAAAATCCTATTTACTTAGAAATTTTCACTGCCAACAGTTGGAATGGACTGGATTATAAACTTGGAAATAGGGAATGAATCTCTTTCTGGAAAAATAGATGGTGTTTTCTAATTCCTCTACAGACTTTATATCCAAGAGCGTACGATAGAGAAGCGAATAAATTAGCTACAATCAGAGACATGTAGCATATGAATAGATGGAATTTCAAGGCAGAAAATAGATTGTCTGATATAGAAAGAAGATAGGTGGACGAGCTGAAGCATATATTCACAGAGTATCACATATACTGACTGAGGACGATACACCAGTATGGAGATGGGAGAGAGAAGGAATTTTTTCTGTAAGATCAACATACTCTTACCTTGTGGATAGAGGGCTACGAATGGAAAACTGGATACCAATATGGAAGACTGCATGTTCGTTGAAGATCAAGGCATTTATATGACTTCTCTTAAAAGATGCGCTGCTTATATGGCCCAACCTACAACGCAAAGGGTGGAATGGACCGGGGTTGTGTGCACTATGTGGCTTGGACAGTGAGATCATTCCACACTTGTTTCTATCTTGTACCTTTTCAAGAGAGATTTGGTGAAAAAAGTGCGGTATTAACTGAAGTACAACTTGACATGACCGCAAACTATGATATTTGACAGCGGGGATGGGTGCAGGGTAATAACACAGGGACAGGACCTAAGTTCGTAGCAGCAGTTTATTGGAATATATGTAAAGAGAGCAATAGTAGATTGTTCACGGACACTGCACACACTACTAGTTTTTGTTCGTATACCATACCTAATGATGTTCGCTTGTGGATATGGGAGGTGCTAGAAGACGGATGGTAGCAGCAATCGGAATCACGGGAGATCATTGCCGCTCTGGAAGAATATTTTTCTGAAGTTATTTTGAGGGCTAGTAGGAAAAGACCAGAGAGATTGATGTAACATTTTGCAAAATACTTATTATGTTTGTAAACTAAGATCCATGAGACCATGATGTGGTCGCTTAACCACAAACTTTTTGTACTTTTTTTAGTTTTGTTGTTGTCTTAGTAATGAAATGAAATGCGGAGGACATCTGTTTGCCGTTTCTATTTCAAAAAAAAAAAAAAAAAAAAAAAAAAAAAAAGTGTAAAGTTACAAGCAAGGGCTGGGCCAGGGCCAGGCCCTGGGCAGGTTCATGCCTCCTCGTGCGGCCTATGACCAAGTGTCTTAAGCCATCAACCTGCTAGTGTATATCCAAAGATTACATGCATGTGCATTGTACATGATTTCGTTATCATCATCATCCCACCAACCAATTTACTCCTCCACCTACCAAAAATATTTTCCATAAATTATTCGTTTCATTCATCCTCTCCTCTTTGATTTGCGAATTGACAACTCATTTGTCAACATGTTCAATCCAAAACCATTTGGGTCATTAGATACATGTTCTCGGTGTGTGTGTGTGTTGGGGTGGGATGGGTAAGTTCTGATTTTGTCAGTTTTTTTGCGCGGCCGCCTGGGGGGGGGAGCTTTGTCTGCAACAGCAGGGTTCGGGCTGTTGTTGTGGCGCTTTGTTTTTTTTTTTTTTTTGAGCAAAAACGACGGGTGGAAGCCCTCTGCGTTCCATTAGCAAGCAGATAAAGAGAACTACAATAAAATTTAAACAAAATACATAAAAGAAAATATCAAGCCAGCTAGAAAAAAATAATAATAATAAAAAAAAAACATACATATAAGTTTTTCAATGATAGCTATTAGAACTTAAAAGTTTATCAGAAGTATCATCAGAACACCAAAAGGTCCACCAAAAGCGTTGTAACGCTTTGTTTGCAACAGCAGTTGACCTTGATCTCCAAGCCCTAGCTCTCAAGCATAACACACCTTATTAAACTAGGGTCATTAGATTAAACAACTAATATTGTATTAGTTTTTGTATTGGGCACGACAAATTGAGCCCAACTCCAATCCCAAGTTCTCAAGTTAATAAGCTTGTACGGTGCAATAGAATTGGGTGCTATAAATTGACCTTGATGCTTCAATCCCAAGACATGGAGCTACTAATTAAACTTGATTTACCTCCCTGCTTCGTGTCTCCGTCTTGCCGGTCTCTCAAGAGTCTAGATTACGTCAGAATAAGCGTTGACAGTGAACAGATAGAAACGATAATATTATATTTATTTCACTATATTTTACTTTACTTCTCAAAAGATCAACCTTACTCTAGTTTTGCTATCATCATTTCCAATATCCAGTTGTTTTGGTTGTTGTGGAGGCTAATTTCCACTAAGAGGTGGCCTATCTGCACGATATTATATGAGTACACATTCAATCCCCTATCGTGCTAGCAAGTCACGTTACGTGACCCATATGCATGGAATGTTTCCCCTTTTGATGTTATAAATCCACGTGAAAAGTGAAAAGATAACCCACCTTCGCTTCCATGTCTGCACAATTACTTTTGCTGGCACCATGGCCTTTTACAAGATTCACGTTGAATTTATGTCTTACATCAATTGAGTATCCAAATGCAATCGGAGATTACATAGAGTTTTAGTTGAGTTAGACCTAGGCTAGCTGACGGTATTCTAATTGGATTGAAACACTAATTAGATAATGATAGTACTATCCTGATAGAATTTAAATACTAGTACTATATATATCTCTTGTATGTGATATGGGAGATGAAAGTGAGAATTTGTTATTATGAGAGACGTAGAGAGATATTTGGATATTTTCTTATAACCTTTTTTCTCATAATGAATTTATCTTATTATTCCTGTGGACATATATCGAGTTTGGTTGACCGAACAATGTTAATTTCTTGTGTCTTCTTGTACTTATTATTTTCCTTTTTCAGTGATTTCGATGTTGTGATCTCATCATATTTGCCGGATCTGATATTGGGTTTAGGGTTTAGATTCCCAACAACCCAAACCCGCCCAAAAGCACAAAACAAATAATGGAAGTACAAAATGAATGCGCTTATAGCCTAGCAAGTCTATATACCTAACGGGTACTCCAAAGGGAACATGGGAATAGGAATTTGTTTTGGGATTTGAACCTCCCTTGTCAAGCTCAACCCTTTTGAGTTGAATCCAGTAGGGATAGCTAGGGCAACAACTTAAGGCCAAACCAACATCAATGAAGATGATTATAGTTGGCGACTTTCTCTTGATCCGTTGAGAAAAAGTTTTTAGCCACTGTTCAAGTGAAGCATCTTAGCTAATGTAGCTCCCCTAAGATAATGTTTGAATGGTCATCGAATGGATCCTGATGGGGCCTTGATTTTCCAAAAAGCCATGTGAAGCCCTAAAAGCAATGGATCATCTGCTCTTGCCCATTCTAAATTAGCAGTAGCTTAAAAAAAAGAAAAAAAAGAAAAAGAAAAAAAGAAGAAAAAGATTATTAGATACAATTTGTCAACAAGCAAAAGATTAATAGGGTCAGTCTGAGGGAATCAAAGTGGACTCCAGAAAGAAGGAAACCCCAGGGTGCTTATGACATATAAAACATTTATAAATTTTGGGCTGTAATAATCAAATTAAACGGCCCACCAGTAATCTCTAGTTTTTTTATGGTGTTTGCGTTTGCCAACTAAAATACTTGATCTAGAATTTGGCCTTGGGGATCCAAGCCTCCCATCTTGGGTGGGTAAATGGGTAACGTGGGGTCCTTGCTACAAATTAAAGAACAATACTGTAGAACACTAGAGAACAAACCAAAGGACGGGGTAAAAGATGTTAGAAGAAGAAGGAAAAGGATAAATTATGAAAAACCCAAAACAAAACTCTTTTGGAGAAGAAAACTATAAGATAATCTTATTGTTTTATCGAAACTAATAGAAACTCTTCTGACATACATTAAAAATCTACATCGATGATGATATAATTTGATATTTTTTCCTATTATTTGTTAGGTATATATATATATATATATATATATATATATATATATATATATATATATATATATATATATATAATGAGCAGATTTAATGTCAAGTTGTAAAATAGTATATATACAAGATTTATGATAGTTTTGTTTTATGATTATAAATAGCGGAAATTTTATGTATTTCATTAATGAGAAATAAGGTTTTTGATATTGTCGATGATCCAAAATGCTATAATTTTTTATGGGCAAGTTAGGGAACTTTCTACAATTTTGCCCAAAAGGAGGATTTAATACTGGAGATGTGGCTCATGAGGGAGTGGGTCCTCCTCCTTGGGTGGTGTCATTGGGCAATGATGGGTGGCCAGGTCGGTTCAGGGTCGCTTTGATGGTGCACGCATCCTCCTCTCACTACTAAAGCCCCCCTCAACCCTCCCTCTTGCACCCATCAGTTCTCACTTCTCATAACTCCCTCAGCCCCCATTTTTATTTCTTCAGTCCTATTGCCCTTCCCCACCTTTCGTCATGTGTCCACACTAAATCAAGCTTTCATTCATTCATGGTGCCTCCATCTCCATCCTCTTCTTCCTAATACAAGCCTCGCTCTATCTTCACCTCCTCCATCACTCCAAAGCCTCCATTGTCTCCCGCAATTTCCATTTCAAGATCCCTTTCGCACTCATTGTTGGTACCAGTAGCGAACACTTCATTTCGATAGGTCGATTGCGACGCCCATACTACCACTATATCTCCTTTTATTTCATTGGTTTTCTTAGTTGGTGAGCCATTTTAAACTGATAGGTGTTCATCAGAAATTTTCTTTTTCGTCGTCTTTAAAATAAGGTAAATTGTGAGTTTGCTCTCTTTTTTTTCACACGTTTCTATAGTGAAATGGGTAGCAGTAGCACTACTGATCTTCCAAACTCTTCTGAGCCCGAGAGCAGCAACAACTCCGCCCTCTCTTCTCTAGCCTCATTGCCATCCTCTCCAAACCCGTTAACGGTGACATCCAAACCCGTTAACGAGGAGAAGAAACCGGGTTCGAACAAACGGGCGCGGGACTGCAACAAGCACCCGGTGTACCGCGGGGTTCGGATGAGGGCTTGGGGCAAATGGGTGTCGGAGATCCGCGAGCCCCGAAAGAAGTCTCGCATCTGGCTCGGCACATTCCCCACGCCCGAAATGGCCGCCCGGGCCCACGACGTGGCGGCGCTCAGCATCAAGGGCAATTCCGCCATTCTGAACTTCCCGGACCTTGCCGGGTCCCTGCCACGACCCGTTAGCCTCTCGCCCCGCGACGTGCAGGCCGCTGCGGCGAAGGCCGCTTCGATGGAGGTCAAGGCTGACGTGGCGGACGCGACGTCCTCCGATGAGCTGGGGGAGATCGTTCAGCTGCCGACATTAGATGGGAGTCTTTTCGACTCCACGGATTCGGGCAGGGAGTTCGTTTACTACGACCTGGCGGATCCGTGGGCGTACCCGGACGCTTGCGGCTTCTTATCGGATCAAATATGGAGCGGGTCGGATCTGAATAGCTTTGAGGGTCTATTATGGGACTACTAGCTAGTTTCGTTTCTCCTTCAAAATGCATGCCGTACAACTATTCTTCATGGGCCTGGTTTTTTTTGGCTGGTTCTTCTCCCTGTTTGCGCACTTTCTTAACGTTAGCACCCTCATGATTGCATTAGAACTGTCTAGTGTTTGGAGAAATTAAATTTAGAGGTGAAATTATATATTATATGCCTTGTATGAGAAATGAATCAGCCCTTGTGCATCGATTATTAGGTTTCTCGTTTCTATGCCTTATTATTATTATTATTTTTCAATTCATTTTTCTTATCCATCTTGTAATGGAGGGTTTAGTAATAAAAGGTTCCAGATTTAAGACTTGCCGGTTCAAAACTAAGTGACCGTCTTTACTCATATTTTCACTTAGCCTCATTCAAACTTTGGTTTAGACAAGGTAAAAGATTGATTTTTAGCAATTTAGGTACATGTTACTTGCATTCTAAGTTGAAGCAAGTGAAATTAGGGTTGTTGAAGCAATGAAATTAGGGTTGTTGAAGCAATCTATTTAGAATACTTGTTAACTTGCACTATCTAACAGGCACTCTATTTAAGACTTCTTTGATAGTAAATGGATGGGTTGGATTGTCTAAATTCCCATATTTAAATTCTATGATCATGATCGATATAAAAATAAAAAAATGAAAAAAAAACTGTGAAAAATACGAAAAGTGAAAAATATATTGCCTCATCTCATCCGAACAAACTATACCTTTCAAAGGTACCCATCTACATGAGTTGCCGTTGGAATTCATCTGCATTATGAAGAGAATAGACTTTATCACATTCTCTTTGGAGCCTCTACAAGAGGCACAGATTCTTCTTCTGTTTGTACACTCAAGCACCAAACTCATTATTTTTAGCCTGCCTCAATTTTTTATTTCATTCATCAGTTATGTTTTATTATCTGGTTCACAACAATCATGGGTCATGTCTAGAAGTTTAGACTATAGTGAGATTAAGGAATTGCTTTAGCTCATTGAGGTGGCTAAGTACCAGCAGTGGAAAGATTTGACATAGATAAGCTATGTCTTTATCATCTTCAACAAATGATAGCATTTTAAAAGGGCTTCGAGATGATGAAGTAGGTGTCTCATGCCATGCCTTTGTAATACTATATTGGTTCAATAGGAAATAAATTAACCTAACAACCTTTAGGTCATGCCAATAAATCCACATAAATTAAGAATATTAGAAGATTCAACATTCATACCCATGAGTATAGCTTTGGAGAGAGAGATGAGGACATTATGGAAATTAGGTAGTAAATCTTATTTATAAGCTCAGGATTTCAAAATGATTAGATAACATAATCGCACATGATTCTCTCTATATCCACTGATATAAGGGACATGTTCACATAATAGCTAAAACAAGCAAGAAAAAACAATAGTGGCGTGAGGTCTTTGTCATCCTTTAAATGTTCTTGGTGTTTAGAAAATTCTATGGGCTCCGCAATGAGAATTGACAGATTCAAGGGTCAGTTTTTAGCCCCATTCTATTAAAGATTTTGTTTTAAAACAAAATTTTATTTATTTTAATTCAAAATTTTGAATAGAACAGTCCGAAGTCTGGCCTTGGACCCACATATTCTCGTCCCTGGTTAGTTCCAATGTATTTTTACATGTTGCTACCTATGGAACAAGTTTTTCTCTAAAAATACTATTACACAATACAAAAGAAGAAAATCAAATTTAGATTCAGAGTTCAAAGATTAAGTAACCGCTTTTAATTTTCACATGCATAAACCTGGTAACTAAGTTTATTTAGAAAATTAGTGGGTGGCTTCCACCTCTCACCAGGGACATAAACAGTTACAAAACTGAGATGACATGGTTCTTGTTGAAATATCACAACTTTCTTATAGCTATGTTTCTTATAAAAATATTGACACAGTCTCTTCTAATTTTTCTTAGAGGGCACCCCTGATTTGAACCATCTAATGCAAAGAAGCACATAGGATAAGAGAATCTAAATCCATAAAATAGTTTCTTGGAGGATAAATAATGAGTAATCCTCTGCATTCCATCAATCAGATTTTAATGAAACATGCTGAAATAAGTCACATATATAGTCCCTCTCACATGAATGGCCAGTAAAATTACAATAAAATTATAAAATTTTTACATCCCTACTCTTTTATTTTTTTTCTTAAAGAATTAAGTGGTGCATTGCAGATTATATCTTCACATTCGGAACTTTCACTTTTCTTTTGCTTAGTTATATGAGTCGAACTTTGGCAACCACTTGTCCTCATCTCTTTGCGGCTGATCAATGCCTCTGGATTAACTACCAATTAAGATTATGATTTGAAAAAATATGGAGAAAAAAGAATCCTGTCAACAGTCCAAAAGGTACATAAAGCCATATACATGCTTAACTACCACCTTCCACTAATTAGAGCTTTCCTAATAACTGACGTCTATGTGTACTTGCCTACACATGCAGAAGAGTATATATTAGTGTAGACATGTATACATGTATTTGTTTGTATTAGTTAGTGACTGAACATGTAAGCATGGTTTCTTTTAGGTACTGCACATTTTTTTGCTAGGATTTAAGTATTCAACATGACGATGGAATGAGAGCATGCGCGTAGAGGTTATTCAGTTGTCAAGAGAATCGTTTGTTTTTTTGTTTGGGACGTGTCTTTTGTTTCTTGTGCCTCTACTTTTTTGTAATGATTAGGGATCGTGAAGTTGTTGGTTTTGTTCTCCATGTTGGGGGTTCTTCTTCCAATTTATATGGTTTGAGTCATTTGAAATGACTAATCAGAGATAGATATTACTTGATGCCTTGTTTTGAAATTGACGATTGACACATCAACTTCTTCAAACTACCAGAAAATTGTTATAATAAAAGACAAGTCAAGATGACTGAATAATAAGAAGAAGTCTAACTAATAATTGTCCCTTCTCTTCTTCTCTCTTTTATCGACAAAGATAATGGCTTACTTGTGACTTCTCATAACGCGGTTAGCATAAATACTAAATTTCTTTAAAATTTCAAATGAGATGTTACATTTCTAGTTTGGCTTATTTAAGTAATTAAGACCATCACATGTTTACTTCTAAATACCATCTATCCAATCAAGCTCAGTATATTTTTACATAGCAAGTAAGAAATGAGCAAGTTTTAAATTGAAAGAATAAACTACAGATTTAAATCGAAAATGTGGACCCAAAAAGAAATTCAGGAAAAGCAATAAAACATATTTAGTAATTATGAATAAAGTACAGCAACAACAACAACAATAACTAAGCCTTCATCTCAAGTACTTGGGATATGCTATATGAACCAAAATAGAATCACGCCGGATTAATCACACTGATAATCATTCTCCATTCATTCCTATCAAGTAATATCTCTTCATTTAAATATCTAGAATCTATATATTTTCTTATTACCTCCGTCCATATTTTTTTCGCTCTTCCCTTTATTTATTTAAATTGTTCTACGTTGATAAGTTCTTTTTATCGTACTGGTGCATTTATAAGTCTACATTGCACATGATCAAACTATCTTAAATATTTTTCTCGTATTTTTTTCATCGATGAAATTTATACCAATCTTAGTACGAATATCTCAATTTCTTACTTTATCTCTTATAATATTGTTGCATATCCAACGATACATGCACATCTCTGTTACACTTATCTTCTGTAAATGATGTTTCTTTATAATTGAGAATTATGTGTCATATAATAAATCTGGCCTAATAGCAGTCCTATAAAATTTTTCTTTCAGCCTTAACGGAATGTTGCGTTGCATAAAACTCCCGTTACACTTCTACATTTCAACCAGCTAGTTTGTATCATATGGTTAACATCACTATCGATCTCTTTATCATTCAGATTAATAAAACCCAAATACCTAAACTAACTTCTCAATTATATCTCTTGTCTGTATAGTGTTACAACACTTGCATTTATTATAATTTTCTTACACAAGTTACCTGCTGCATCTTGTGCATCTCTTTGTTGTGACTAACTTTCTTTGATGAGGTCGTAGGCATCGCTATATTCTAGCTACCACTTTTCAAAATGGAATCTTCTCTGAAGCTTCAAGATTTCCTCCCTAGAACGGATGCAAATTGGTGTGTGATCAGAGGTAGGTTGCTGTAATGATGTAATCTCCGCTAGCAGGAATCTAGCATCTCATCCTTCCAAAATAAAAGCTCTATCTAACTTAGCTAGGTTTGGCTTCTCTCTCATATTTAACCAGGTAAAAAGATGATCATTCAATGTAGGTCAATTAGACATAGACCTTTGATAACCTCATTAAAGTCCTTGCAATACCTGTGATTATGATCTTCCTCCCTCTTTCGTCCGCAAATATGGTAATATTATAGTCTCCCCCTACAATCCACAGGTCCATAAATCAACGTCTTATGGTCTTGATTTCATCCCAAAACTCCAGGCGCAAGTGGCCATCGTTATGCTCGTAGACTGCCATTACAATCTGTATCTGTTGGCAGTGAAAATTTCTAAGTAAATATGATTTTCCACAACAGAACGCGGAGCTAACTCTATAGCTCCGCGTTTGGCTATTTTAGCCTCGCGTTTGAACAAAACGCGGAGCTAATCAATAGCTCCGCATTCTGGTTTCTTAGCTCCGCGTTTTGATGAGTTTAACTCCGCGTGAGTAGATAACCAGAATCTTAAATTGATTGAGATTAAGATTTGGGCTTATCCCAAATTAAGTCCGATCAGAACTCTAAAATCAAAAGATTTAAATCAAAACTAAGATATTTGATTGGAATCTTTGATGAGAACAAATTCTATTTAGATAGAAACTCTCATATCATCCTAAGGCTATAAATACCCTCTCGAGGAAGCCCTAAGGATCTTTTTCTGGAGTTTTGGAGAAGTTTGAGTTACGCATAAAGCCTTGAACGAATCATGACCAGAGGAGATCAGTTCTACAGTCAGCTGCCATCTTCAAGAGAAGAGTTCGTCGTCAGATCATCCAAAGGAACTACATCGATAGATCCCATCGCCACACAGATCTCACAAATCATTGTAAAAGAGAGCGATTGAGATATAAAATCCTCTCGTTTGTTCTTTCTTTTTCTTGTTCACTTTCGTTGTAATTTAAGTTAATTCAATGGAAAGAAAGTAAAGAAATTCTGCTGCGAACAAACTGGCGACCACAGTGGGCGACGTCTCTTTCACCGAAGAAGAGATCATGGCACAATCTGACGTCGATAGGATCGGATCCGATGTAGATATGCTGGTTGTGGAAATTGACCAGCAACTTGCGATAACCGCAAGATTTTTGACACTCGCGATAAACGCGATGGTAAAATTTTCTTACAGCCAGCGCGTGATTCTCTACGCGAGGCTAATACTGAGCTTAGCGATAGATGCGAAGCCAGTATTACTTGCGATAAACGCAAGATTCCTCAGCTCCGCGGAAATCGCAAAGATGACTGGCAGATTGTCGTTAATCGTAAAAATCGCGCTAGACGCGAAATTGTGACTTGCTTTAATCGCAAGAGTAAGCCAGTGTACAAGAATTTTCTTCCACGCTGGGCTAAGGTTCCAGAAAATAAACTTCTGAAGGAACGCCAAGCCAGCGTAAAACGCGAGGCTAGCGCAGCAAAACACGGGGCTATTTCTCAGCTCCGCGTTCCAAAACGCGAAGCTATCTCTCAGCTCCGCAAAAATCAACCTGAATATAAAATCATGATTGATTATCACTCCAGTGGATCGGAATTGGACTCCAGAGATCCCAAGAAATTTCAGTGGGCCCCTAGATTCTCTCAGCAGAAGAGTGAACCCCACAACTCCATGACTAAAGTCACCGACCTCAGGGAGTACTTAACCAAGAAAAGAAGTATAGAGCAAGTTCAACTTGAACCAACTTGTCACTGCCAGCAGCTTATGACAGCGGTATCCGCTGTAATCGATAATTGTTGCTGCAGTAAGAACAGGGTATAGGTATTTGACCAATTAAATAAGTCAGACAGAAACCCTGCTAAGAAAACAAAGGCTACTCCCCGAGAAGAATGGAGAGTTGTAACTTCCAATATGGTCGGCAAGGGTAAGAAAGTCATTGAAAGAGATGATAACTCAGAATCAAGTGATGAAGAACCTTATCACTTTACCCGACTTAAATCAGGCGCTATTCCTGCCCGAAATTATAAGAAACTTGTGAAAGGTTTTTATGATGATGATAATGATAATTCGGCCATAGCCTCTCCTCGTTCCTCGGCATCATCTAAAATGAAGTCAGCATTATATATGATGAATAGATCTGACGACATCGACCAAAGATTTAAAGCCCAAGAACAGATGATTTGGGAGCAACAAAAGACAATCGAGGATCTTAAAATGATGCTCTCGAAAGTGGTCAAGAATACCCAAAAATTCATCGAGGATAACGTCAGAAAGGGAAAAGAAACTTCGTTCAATAAAATGAACGAAGAAGATAAAGAAGAAAAAGCCCACTCGACGCATAAGGATGAGGACAAATATTCTTTTCATGATCCACATGAAGAGAAAATAGAGAAGTTACAAAGTCAACTCGAAACATTAATGCACAAGAAAGAGTTGAAAGAATCAGGGGTCTTAAGACCATATCCGCCTGAATGGGATTTGGCGCCATACCCTGAAAAATACAAACCGCTCAAATTGGAGCCGTATGACGGGAAAGGATCTCCCAATCAACATATTTACTACTTCTTGTCCCAAGCAGGGCATTTAATGGGTAATGACCCCGTGATGACCAAGGTATTCACAAGTACCTTGAGAGGGCCTGCCTTCACTTGGTTTATGCAGCTACCCCCAGGTACTATTAATACCTGGTTTGATATTGAGAAATTATTTCTCTTACGTTTCTTTGAGAATGATACCGAAATTACGGTTCATTCCCTCCTTGCAACTAAACAAGGAGAATAAGAAACAGTAAAAGACTTCATAGAAAGGTTCCGGGAGAAGGCCGTGCATTGCAAATACGGATGGTCCAGGAAACTCTGGTAGAGACATGTCGACATAATCTTAAGACTGACGTGCTCCTAAAAATGGGGGCCGTAGAGTCTAAGACATGGAGGGATTTGCTCAAACAAGGAGAGCAAGCCGAGGACTTGATCCGTCGAGTTGAAGAGTCTCGTGGATCGAGAAATACTGGAAATAATAGGCCGTATACCCAAAATAATAATAAGAATAAAGGAAAAGCGGCAATGACATCAGAGGCAGCTCCACAGAAGACAGATCCTCCGAACCCAAAAGAAGACATAAGGGAATGTTGAAACTCTCGGAGAATAGAAAACCGGAGGACGCTAGTAAAACCAACGACCCCAACTATTGTCTCTACCACCGGAATGTTGGACACCCTACTAAGGATTGTTACCCTCTAAAGAAAAGGATCCAAGCATTGATAGAAGCTGGAGTCCTAACATTAAAAGAGGAACAAAAGAAGATCATCTGCTTGACTTAAGGACAGTCTTCGACTTTATGCGAAAACATCACTTGAAGATGAATCTCGCTAAGTCTTTCATGGGGGTGTCCAGCGGAAAATTCCTTGGATTCGTAGTCACCTCAAAGGGATTTTTCCTTGATCCTGAGAAAGTAAAAGCGATCAACGAGATGCCGCTTCCCCGCAATCTTAAAGAGTTAAGGGGGTTACAAGGAAAGCTCGCATATATCTGACGCTTTATTTCTAACCTATCTGGACGATGCCAGCCGTTCTCCAGACTCATAAAAAAGGGGGTTTCTTTTGTATGGGATGAGGCATGTCAACAGGCATTTGACGATATCAAAGAATATCTCACAAAGCCTCCTGTTCTGATGGCACCGGTCCCTGGGCAGCCATTTCTTATAAATGTAAGGGTCATGGATAATGCGTTAGGAGCATTACTTGCTCAGTATAATGAGCACGGCCATGAACACGCCCTTTATTACTTAAGCAGGACAATGATCGGGGCCGAGCGTCGGTATACCCCGATTGAAAAAGAATGTTTAGTCATAGTGTTCGCTGTTCAGAAAATGAGACACTATCTTTCAGGGCAAACAATTCATGTCATATCACGGGTTAACCCCTTGAAAATCCTGATGACAAAACCGGAATCCTTAAACGGCCGATTGGCAAAATGGGCATTATTGCTATCGCCATATGATATATACTTCGTTCCTCAAAAGGCAATGAAGGGACAGGCGATCGCCAATTTCCTTGCAGACCATCCTATTTGGTCTAACTCTAAACAGACGTTGGAGATAAAAACAACTAGCAGAGAACAAACATGGCAGATGTTCTTTGATAGTACTGCCAGACGGTCCGCTGCTGGAGTGGGGGTTGTACTGATATCCCCGCATAAACACATACTGCCTAACGGTTACTCATTAACAGAACCGTGCACGAAAATAATGTCGCGGAATACAACGCACTCATTATCGGCTTAAAAATGGCTCTGCAACTGGGGGTGAACTATCTAGAGGCATATGAAGACTCTAATCTCATCGTCAACCAGATGACGGGTGAGTATGAAGTCAGACATTAAGCCCTCATCCCTTATCATCAGCTAGCCATTGAGGTAGAAGGATATTTTGAACAGTTTTATATCTATCATATATCTCGGAATGAGAACGTCTATGCAGATGCTCTTGTCGCACTAGCTGCAACATTGGCGATCCCGCCGGGTGAGGCTAAAAGCATCACTATTGGTAGCAAAGAACTCCTCCACCCAGATACGGTATTCCAAATTAAGGAGGTGTGCCAGACAAGCTTAATTCTGGAACCCCGTGATTGGCAATTTCCATTTATAGATTACGCCCTGTATGGGATACTACCAGAGGATCCAAAAGAAACCACCTCGATAAAGAAGAAGGCTCCGAGATTTTACTTTGATCATACACTTCAAACTTTATATAGAAAGTCAAGTGATGGTCTGCTACTACGCTGCATATCAAAAGCAGAAGCAGATGAAGTGCTGAGAGAAACACATGATGGAGTGTGTGGAGCTCATCAGCCCGGTCCAAAACTCGGAGATCACATAAGAAGGCTGGGATACTACTGGCCGAAGATGATTACAGAGGCAATGACATACGCTAAACGATGCCATGCATGCCAAGTACATGCCAATTTTATTCATCAACCCCCAGAATACTTGCACAATACCGTTGCTAATTGGCCGTTTGAGGCATGAGGGATGGATATTGTGGGGCCTATAACTCTCCCGTCATCTAGAGGATATTGGTTTATTCTTACAATAACTGATTATTTTTCAAGATGGGCCGAAGCCGTGCCTATGAGAGAGGTGAAAACGACAGATGTGATTAAGTTTATTAAGCATCATGTCATTTATCATTTTGGCGTCCCCCGAAGGATCATTCATGATAATGGACTGCAATTCATCAGCCAGGGGTTCTCAAGATTTTGTGATAAATTCAGAATCAAAGATATTGCTTCAATGCCATATAACCCCATGGCAAATGGATTAGCCGAAACTTTCAACAAGACGATCATTAAACTCCTTCGAAAATTCGTTTCTTCCAACAAACGAGACTAGGATGAAAAGTTAGGAGAGTGTTTGTGGGCTTATCGCACCACCGTTCGCACTCCAACAAAAGCTTCTCCGTTCTCCTTAGTTTATAGAAATGAGGTCGTCTTGCCTCTTGAAATCCAAATACCATCGTTAAGAGTGGCCTTAGCCACAAAGATGACGGCAGAAGAGCGCCATCAATAAAGATTACAAGAACTAAGGGAGTTAGATGAAAAACGTCTCAGGACTCAATAACAAATTGAGTTGTATCAAGCTCGAATCTCGTAAACGTTCAATAAGAACGTTAAACCAAGGATCTTTAAACAAGGAGACGTGGTCCTGGCTATTAAAAGGCCAATGATTCTAACCCACAAGACTAAGGGTAAATTTGAATCCAAGTGGGACGGACCGTTTATTGTGGAGACGGTATAATCTAGTGGAGCCTATCGCTTAATGAATCAGAATAACGATAGGATGATGATGCCGATCAACGGTAAATTTATGAAGAAATACTATGCCTAAAATAAACCAGAATGATGACAGAGTAACTGTCACATCTGGTTTAGATCTCTAGGAGTATAACCATCCACCAGTTCAAGTTACGCAGATCTTGGACTAGGTATGCGCAATTAGGCACCTCTGCCGAAATCTGGTGATCCTGACCCGATCATCTTGGTATGTGTAGTTCAAGTTATGCATGAGAGCCTTAAACCGCCTCCAATCAAACTCTAGGCATGTGCAATTAGGCACCTCTGCCGAAATCTGGTGATCCTGATCCTATCATCTTGGTATGTGCAGTTAAAGTTACGCATGAGAGCCTTGAACCGCCTTCAGTCAAACACTAGGCATGCGCAATTAGGCGCCTCTGCCAAAATCTGGTGATCCTGACTCGATCATCTTGGTATGTGCAGTTCAAGTTACGCATGAGAGCCTTAAACCACCTTCAGTCAAACTCTAGGAATGCGTATTAGGCGCCTCTGCCGAAATCTAGTGATCCTGACCCAATCATCTTGGTATGTGCAGTTCAAGTTACGCATGAGAGTCTTGAACCGCCTCCAATCAAACACTAGGCATGTGCAATTAGGCGCCTCTGCCGAAATCTGGTGATCCTGACCCGATCACCTCGGTATTAGCAGTCTAAGTTACGCAGATGAGCCTTAGACTGTTTTACCTAAACAAATGAACTATTTTGATGACAAGTTATTTGCTGTGCAAATAGATTTTCTAGCCAACAGATAAAAGAATCAAAAGATTTTCTTTATTCATCAATAAAAAAAGAATGAAGTTACAAAGAATTCAAAGATCAGTAAAGCTCTCTCTTCTATTACAAGTTCTTATTACAAAAAGAATAAAAGGATAGAATGAAAGAAAGTTATGGATCTCCTAGAAGCCTCAACTTATTCATCGTCTTGTCAATTACTTGACGACGAGTCTCCTCCACGGAGTGTTGAGCCTGCCGGCGTAAATCATCATCTTTTATTGCCAGTTGCTGGGCCAACCGTTGACGAGATTCTTCAATAGTACGGCTTCTTATTATACCTTCTTGTTCGAGCTGTCCTTGTTGAAGGATCAGCTCTTCCCGTTTCTTAACGGATTTCCCTAACCGAGACTCGCTGGCATCTAGAATAGCTCGAGCCTTAGCGATAGTCTCTCTGGCTCTAAGGATGGCGGCCTGACTCCCCTCAATCTCGAAGTCCACTATCTCTAACCCCCTGAGGATTGATTCCTGACTGGCTCGTAGTTCTACCAACTCTCGAGACCAGACTTCCTCTTGGAGCCTCAGTTCCTCTTGACGAGCCACCAACTCTGCCCGTAGCCGCGCCGACTCGATCTCAGTGATCGCTTCCACATCCGCTTGGCGAACCATGTTTAGCATGTTCACTTGATCTTCCAAAGCTTCAAGGCGGGCCCGGTAGGGAGCAGCTCGGTCACGTCCCCCAATCCTTTCAATATTATCCAGATAGCTGGACAACATTGGACGTCCAAGATTAAAGAAATCTCTTCCGTCCAGGATCATTCCAATACACCTCTTTAGTAGCCGCAAAAAGTCATTTACACTGTGGTTGAAGAATTCTTCGAGAGGGTCCACAGTGTCTGTGTTTAAAGCTGGCAGTACTAAGGAAGATGTTGCCGGGGGAAGAGTGACATCCGTTGGAGTCGAGGAAGAAGAAGTCCGTCTCTGTACCAGACTCATTACATGCGGGGCCAGTAAAGCCAATATGGACTTGGCAGAACTGGAACCCGAGGAGAAGTATCACTGGTACAGATCATTCGAGTAGCACCATCAGCAGGGATAGAATATGGAGTGTTTTCACCCGAATCTCCTTCTGTGGCAGAAGTGGCTTCAAAAGAGAACTTCGGATTTTTTTCATCTCCCGTTGGAGGATGACTTGGAGCTGGAGGAGTCACCAGTGTCTCAATAGCCATAATAGTAGAGGACGTAAATACCGCCGGCTGAGGAGCAGAAGGCACGCCAACTGCTACTGGAAAAGTTTCCTCGAAGCAGACCATTGGTGTCGGAGAGGGCAGACCTGGGGATGGGGGAGCCTCTCTTGTTGCTGCCGCAATGACAACTTCTGTTCTGTCATCACTCCCTAGTTCATCAATGGGAGGATCGATGAAGGAACTGAGCATGTGGCTGGCGTGAAGTAATCGGCATCGAACTCATTCATGGAACTACTGAGACCTCCCACCGAACCAGTGGTGCCCGAGTAATCCACCAATTCCTCAGACTTCCCCCTGGTAGTCGAATATATCGGCGAGTGGAGTTGACTACCTGCATTTCAAAAAGCAAACAAAAAGTGTTACATATAATAATAAAATGAAAAGAATATAGAATATAAAAACCATACCAGGGGATACAAGTCCAGTGGTCAGACTTAAAGGAGGAGCCGTCACTGTTTCCAGAAGCGCACCCATTTCGCTACCCGGAGATTGTGTCGCGGTGTGTTCGACGGATTCTGCCGTTGGGGGAGCCGGGACCTCAGTAGCATCTGAGACTTCAACGGGTCTACTCTCCTCGGCTGATGCTGACAGCAGAGTAGAGGCAAGCAGATCCGTTGCAAATTGGACTGCTGCCTTGTGGGGGATTACTAGCGTCTCCCCGGCCAGTTTCTTCTTCTTCTTGGCAGGTCCTTCTCTTAGGGCTCCCCGGTGTTTGATTGCTGGACTCCGAGAGCGGGGAGCCAAGTGTTGAAGAGCACCTCCAACATCAGCATCATCGTTGTCATCATTATCATTATTATTATTATCATAATCGCTCGCATCTGATGGATCCACCGCGGTACCGAGGAATTCATCCATTCCTTTCACTCAGACCCTCTTTGCCCCTCTACGGCAAGAGTAGAAGGCTTCAATCTTCTTACAACAGATATGGTTGATGGAGAAGTTAGGTACTTCAGTATTCGCAATGCTGTATCAGGTACAGAAGTTTAACGCCATACTTAGCTCTGGCAATTTCAGGGGTAGCATAAATTCTGCTCCGGTTCCTCCAGCAACAAAATGGAACCAGTCCCGTGCCCCTGCGTACAGATTCCCCTCGTACGCCAACCCTTTATTTGGATTTCCTACATAAAGCTACGTATATCCAAATTGACAAGCAAATATACTCGGGATATACGGCTCTATGTAACACATGGTGTCTTGCCTGTACACCAAGTGTCCGGGGCGAATGTTCAACAACCACCAGAAGGCCCCTGAATAAAAGTTGGTGAAATTGTTTGCTCCCAAAATATCTTTAAACTTAGATCCATACTCTCCCCAGGGAAGTCTGGGAAGCAGCGGAAGATCTCGTAGTTTTGATGGTGACAGAGTGTCTTGCGGATTTAAGACATATAATTACTCTTCCAGATAGAGCGCTCGTACTTCTCTACGAAGAATGGCTTGTCAATTGGGTTGTAATTCGCGGCACTCATTAAAAACGGGCAGTGCATGACTAGCCACGCCATTAAGTATGTATAGGGCATCTCTACCCTTGGGTTCGGTATCTTCACCGTAGCAGCTTCTTTGGCCACTTTACCTTTTCCAGCTTTGCCTTTGTTCTTCTCTGCTGGCATAAAACTGTTGCAGAGGGCCCGAAGCCCACTTTGGAGGTTGGCAACCATTGCTGGTAATTGCCCGAACGGTCGCCCATAAGCCAATAAAACGGCAGGATAGACGACGTTCTTTGCGATGGCCTCCTTAGGTAGTGAAAGAACAACGCATCTCTTTAACCAAAGCATCAGGAATCCCGCAAGCAGACCTCTATCTGAAATTGCGAACTGTGCTTGGTAGTGGAATCTTTGGAAAATAGTATCAGGACTGAATCCTCCTTCATTGGAGTCAGTTGTATAAGTTGTAGCTTCCAGTTTGGAGATACGCTCCTTTATCTCTTCAACACTTACGGGTGGGCGTCCCCGAACTATTGGGAGACTTTCCTTCAAATTAATAAAGAGGTAGTCAGCCCACTTCTTATAGCCAACTCCCTGGTTCCTCACCCCGGCCAAGTCGGCACAAATATGATAGTGGCACATCATTTCCCAATAGGTTTGGTAGATGTGCTCATCCCCGGCGGTGGGGATATACTCCTCATAAGGGACTTTGCCCATTGATAACCCCGACACTTCGAACATCTCGTGGAGAGCGAATCCCAGCTCACCCACTGGTGTAAAGAAGGTGTCGGTTTCAGGGTTATACATCTCCAGCAGGCTGAACAAGTGGTACGAACTTTGGGGCAAGCCAAACTGGACATTTCTAATGGCTTTGTATAAGCCAATTTCCTTCAGGGTCTGTTCATGGGTGTCCAGTATGTGTTTGACAAGCCTGAACCATCACATGTTGCCCGAGAAATAGACCCATCCGGGCATTCTGAAATCTTTGGCGGGGTACTGTCCACCCTTGGCCAAGAATTCGCTAAGGAAAGTCTTAGCACGAATGAGAACTTCACCAACAAGGTACTCTTTGGTGACTCTGCCTGGGAGGAGCCCCGTAATACATCTAGGGGAACCGTCTTGAAAAGCCCCATTCGCGCCGAACTTGCTGGTCGCAACACCATCATACTCACGAGTTAGCTCAAATTCTAACTCGTGGTGGGAAGATAGCCTCTGGAGATACACCAAGGGGTAGCTACGCTCCATGTTAGGTAGAAACATGAGCAGATCCCCGGCCTGGTACAGCCACTTACTCTCTTCTTCAAAGAGAATTTCATCTGAGTGCGCTATAGCATCTCCAAAAAGGAACGCCGGCTTCTCCAACACCTCCCGGTTCGTGGCTTCAAAGGGAGCATCTGTTATAATTTCCCATGCGGTAGCAGGGCTATATCTGATCAGCTTTTCCCTATGCTCTCTCAAACCTTGCTTGTAGGCAGTAAGAACAGTGGTGAAACGAAACTGAGTGATTAAGTCTGCACCCCCGCCATGGCCAAAGTGATGTCCTTGGGAGAGTGCATCCACTGAGTAGCCAACTGCAAGAAAAGAACCAAGAATTAGAAAAGCTTTACGGAAAAATTTCTAAGTATAGAAACGCGGAGCTAAAAATAACTCCGCGCGAAGATAAGGAGATAGCCTCGCATTTTTGTAAAAACGCGAAGCTAAAGAAACTCCACGCGAAGCTAAGTTGATGACTCCGCGTAGCTAAATTGATAATTCCGCGACAACAAGCGCGAAGCTAAATCTGTAACCTCGCGAAAGAACGCGACAGTTAGCAAAAGTAACTTCGCATTTCAAAACGTGAAGATAATGCGATAGTTTCGCGTGGAGGAAGACCAGAAGTCTTCTCCTTCCTCTCCAAGCCATTCGGCCGGAGTACGACAATTTTTCCGGTGAAAGAGATGATTGGCCGGTCAAAACCGAGCCAAATCACTCTAAAAATGTTCTAAAAAGCCCCAAAAACGAGGTTCTTACCTCCGATAGGTGCGGCGTGGACTGGCTCGCCGCCGCGGACGCTGCCATGACTGCTGCCGCCGCTGCTTGCGCCGGCCGCCGACGGCGAGGATGCGCGAGAGGAAGCGCGAGTCTTGGGTGCCATTGATTTTCGAGAAATCTTAGTGAAATTGACAGAAATTCGGTCGAAATTGAGGGGGTCGCCTGAAATCGCCTGAATTGTCGGTCACCTGAAGTTCTTGATTTCTTCAAATTCTTTAGATGAGTGAAGAAGAAAGAGTTAAAACTCTATTTAAATGAAAAACCCGCCTCTTGGTATTCGGCACGAGAATCGGAGCGATTACTGATCAGTTGGTCTTTGAACCGCGAGCTACTAGCTTCGCGTGGTGATGGGAAACGCGGAGCTATTAGCTCCGCACAACCATGCAAAACGCGAAGATAACTTGATATCTTAGCTATGTGTTTCTATGAGAGGCTTCAACTTGGCATGTGCAATTAGGCGTCTCTGCCGAAATCTGGTTATAACAACGATCATCTTGGCATGTGCAGTTCAAGTTACGCATGAGAACCTTGAACTGCCTCCATCAAACTAAGGCATGTGCAATTAGGCGCCTCTGTCTAAATTAAATGATCCTTACCCGATCATCCTGGGGTAAGTAGTTAAACGCCTTCACCAAACTATCACTTAACTCTATTTAATGGGTTTTACCGAGGTTAATAATTGTAACCCGGTCGGTATTAACAGTCTAAGTTACGCAGATGAGTCTTAGATTGTTTTACCAAAACTCTGAACCATCTATTTATTGAGCAAGCAAATTTTGAAGCCAACAGATAAAAGAGTCAAAAGAGTTATCTTTATTCATAAAGCAAAAGGTTACAAAAGTAGAGGGAGTTATAGCCCTCCCAAAAACTTTAAACCTATTCGTCGATTCATCAATAACTCGACGACGAGTCTACTCTACGGAGTGTTGAGCTTGCCGGCGCAAGTCATCGTCATTTGTTGCGAGTTGTTGGGTTAACCGCTGACGAGGTGCCTGGTTCACATGCAAAAGATCTCCTCTGCAAATGTCAACTATGATCTGTTTAAAGTTCTTAGTGGATCATCTGAAGATACTACTATAAGAATCCTAATGAAGATGCACAAGTTGAATTCGACATGCTACAAGCCCTTAGATGATCATCTCTATCGCTTTGAAAAGCGACAGAGATTGTCATCTAAAAGAAATGGTCCTCAAGAAAACTTAATGAGCTGCCGCAGAGTTCTTATAACTGCTTCAAAAGTTTACCTTTTGGAGCCAGAGCTTGAAACCTGCAACTATGTTGTAAAGCATATGCTTCTGGCTTCCTTAGAGTTACTTTTGTTAATGAAGATCGGTTCATGGCTAGCCTTTAAAGATATATCAGGGGATAGCTACGCTCCATGCTGGGTAGAAATATCAACAACTCACCAGATTGGTAGAGCCACATGCACTCCTCTTCAAAAAGGATCTGGTCCGAATACCCCACTGCAAAAAAAGAATCAAGAGTTAGAAAAAAGTTTTACAAAACTCGAAATATCTTCTAAGTATAAAAACGCGGAGCTAAAAATAACTCTGCGCGTAGCTGAGGAAATAGCCTCGCTCTGAAACGCAAAGCTGAGGAAATAGCCTCGCGCTGAAACGCGACAGCTAGTCAAAATAGCCCTGCGTTTCAAACGCGAGGATGACGCGATAGCTTCGCGTAATAGAAGAACAGAGGTTTTCTTCGTCTTCTCCTTCTTCTCCAAGCCTTACGGCCGGAAAACGACGATCTTGCCGGTACAAAAATGGTTGGTCGGTTAAAACCAAGCCAAAACAATCCAAAATTGTTCTAAGGAGTCCAAAAGCTAAGATTTTTTTCCCTCCAATGGACGCGGCATGAACTGGTTCGCCGCTGTGTCCGCTCCTTCGGCCGCTGCTGCTGCCGGCCACCGATGGTGAGGAGGCGCGCAATGCCGTACTCTTCTTAGATGACATTCCAATGATGAAAATCTATGGAAAATCGAACGAAGTCTGGACGAAGACCGCTCATTCACATGAGTCGCCCGGTCGCCTGAGCTTTGGATTTTTGGATTCTTCGAATGAGGTGAGGAAGAAGATTTAGAGACTCTATTTAAATAAAAGAACCCGCCCCTTGGTATTCAGCACAAGGTTCGGAGTAATTACTGAGCAATTACTGAGCAGTTACTCACTAAAATGCTAAGCTATCTATTAGCTCCGCGCAAGTGAACAAAACGTGAAGATGACTTGGTATTCTAACTCCGCGTTTCAGTTTAAATATCCAAAATATTTCAAAATTTGCTAAAATTCTAAGTCATTTTGAAAATTTTGGAGGGGGTTCTGTTGGCAGTGAAAATTTCTAAGTAAATAGGATGTTCCACAATAGAACGTGGCTATTTTAGCCTCGTGTTTGAACAAAATGCAGAGCTAATCAATTGCTCCGCGTTCTGGTTTCTTAGCTCCGCGTTTTGATGAGTTTAACTCCGCGTGAGCAGATAACCAGAATCTTAAATTGATTGAGATTAAGATTTTGGGGTTATCCAAGTACCTAAATTAAGTCCGATCAGAACTCTAAAATCAAGAGATTTAAATCAAAACTAAGATATTTGATTGGAATCCTTGATGATAACAAATTATATTTAGATAGAAACTCTCATATCATCCTAAGGTTATAAATATCCTCTCGAGAAAGCCCTAAGGATCTTTTTATGGAGTTTTGGAGAAGTTCGAGTTATGCATAGAGCCTTGAACGAATCAAGATCAGAGGAGATCAGTTCTACAGTCAGCCGCCATCTTCAAGAGAAGAGTTCGTCGTCAGATCGTCCAAAGGAACTATATCGATAGATCCCATCGCCACATAGATTCCACAAATCATTGTAAAAGAGAGCGATTGAGATATAAAATCCTCTCGTTTGTTTTTTCTTTTTCTTGTTCACTTTCGTTGTAATTTAAGTTAATTCAATGGAAGGAAAGCAAAGAAATTCTGTTGCGAACAGTATCCACCTATTAGAATCCCTTCTGGTCTTAACGTCGTACTAACACCAATCAAAATCCCTCCCGAAGCCCCTCTCGCATTTTTTTACTACAAATTGCTTAATACATTACAGGGATCAATCGAGTAAAGGATCCTCGGACCAGGATCTGACAATTTGGTCTTCCTGCTAACATCAATCCAACCCTTCACATAATACTTCAGGCTCGGGCTAGGCCCAAACTAGCTCAGGTCTAGCCTGTAACTAACTTGGACTGAGCCGAGTTGGCTCAAACTCGACTAGCACGGGTTTGACCAAAGTTGCCTACATATGGTTTGGCCAAGGAAAAACGAGAAAAAGAGAGTGAATGTGGAGTTTAATTTTGGAAAAAAAAAAAAAATAAGCATCAAAAAATTGATGTAAGTAATGAAATTTCTTGAGAGATTCTTGAGTAAGTTGGAGAATTTATTAGACAATTAAAAGTAGAAAAAAACAGATTTATGATTGTTTCCTATTCTGAAAAGTTTCTTAGCATTTTTGAAAATCTTTGAAAAGTAGAGAAATTGGATTCATGAGAGTTCATTATTTTGAAAAGTTTGTATAATTTTTTTTTTAAGATTTTGAGCACATGAATGATAGTGCTATTAAAGAATTGGGTTTAAATAGAGAAGAGGGATTTTTAGATGAGTGATAGAGCTCCAGAGAGCTCTATGACTCTCTCTCAAAGTTTTATTTGCGTTTTTCTTCGTTCGTGTGGCGTATGTAATCTCCCTACAAACTCTCATTCTTATATATATATTTCCTCATTCACCCTATTTCAGTTAATTAATTGTCATAATTCCTCCTTCTCGTTTGATAAATTTGCAAACAATATTTTCTTTTATCATAGTTTCAATAATGTCTAATTCTAATTAATCTTAATTAAATACCAAAAATATTGGCTGCACACTAATTACTTTTTAAAATCCCATTTTGTGATATTTAAATAAATGGTTTTTCCTCAATCATATTCCCACTCAAAACTTAAGTTTTGGTTGAATAAATATTTTGATTTAGTTATGAATTTTAATTTTTTAATTGACTGTCAAAAACAAAAATAATAATGATCTTTTGTCCAATATACCCCTAAATTTAATAGCTTATTAGTTCATGAAAATTATTATTTCTCCTTAAAAAAAAGTATAAATTTTGAATAGAATGAAATAAATAGTCATTACAAAGTATGAAAATAAGAAATGACACTTAGAAATAAAGAGGTTTCTGCCTAAGTCATTAGTTAGGAAGAAACACAATGGATTATGTTGTCAAATGGCAAAAAAAAAAAAAAAAAAAAAAAAAGATTTTAAATAATGCACGTTAGGGATGGGCGCAAGTCATGTTGGGTAGGGCTTGGTGGGGTTGCGATTGGGTAATCGGTCCTAGCTCAACCGTACCGATGGCCAAGTTAGTTTTCTTCCATCCTAATGATCCTTATTGTTCATCTATATGAAAGTGATCTAGTTGCTTCGCTGTATGGTCTATAGTTTGTGACACCATCAGTTGGTGCCATAATTCGCACATTTTTCAGGATGCTTTGTATAATATTGGATGTATTAATGTGCAGGTTAGAAAGTCTTATTCTTCTGGTTAGACTCTCCCTACAAACTTCTTATTGCCCTTTCTAAGGAATACGACCGAACTTAGAGTTTGTTTGGTTGTAACTATAATTTTGTAGAGCGGTTGGAATTGCAACCACTTTATTGTAAGCGTTGTTTTACCCTGTGTACTTGTGACTGTGGATATAAAAGTTTACAACTATAATTATAATTACAGTCACTTATGTAATTATAGTAATTACAATTACGGAAAAAAAAATATGCAGTGCACTTTTCCTCTCTCCTTTCTAACAGCTATTATATTAGTAGTAAATAAAGTAATTCTCAAATCTCTTGCAAATCAAAAATTAATATTTGAAAATATTTTCAACTATAGTTACCCTTGCAACTATAAGGTCGAGCTGAGAGTGCTCACCCTTTCTATCAGATATGTTAATTTTTCCAGAAGGACCAGAATGTAGTTCGGGATAACCATGACCGTATTTAAATATTTCAATGTTGTTATTTCGAAATGTCAGCTTTAACCAATGTTTCACCTCCCAAGAGGCTAAACGAGCGCAGATGGAAGCAGGAGCAATAAAACTAAAAATATCACTTCCTAAAGAAAGAAAAAATGACATTTTATCCATAAATCTTCTATACTAAATCTTCCTGAGATCGCTTTCGTCTATATACCCTCGTCTAAGGATGCTCTCGTGTTAATGACTCAAACACAATAATATAAGTAACAACTTTTATTGCTGAAACTTGCATTATTGTAACTTTAATTGTAATAATATAAGGTATAACTTACAACATTTCTTGTAAGTAATCAAACAATCCCTAAGGAGAGAGATTTTGCTAGTGGAACCAAAACTAACCTTGAAGAAGAGACTATTGTAAGAGACTTTTTTTTATAGAATGGAGACAGGACTCAATGGGGAGTAGGGTTGGTAATGGATGTGTCCATGGACCAATATTTAGTTCTCTCTATACAAAATTTTGAATTAGAAAAATAAAATTTTTATTTTTAATTTAAAATTTTGTATAACATGAGCTAAAAATTAATTCATGAATACGTCTATTATCATCCCTAATGGGAGACTGATGGTGAGGATTTCACATCAGTTGAGAACATTTCTATTCCCACATGATAAAAGATAGAGGTTCTACTTCTAAAAATTTCCAACCTTAACTGAGCTCCATTATGGGGCATTCATGAACGCAACAAATTCCTGTCTTAATGGTGACGAGTCGTCTATAATTAAATCCAAAGAACAAGTGAAAGTAGGTAATAAGTACTATACACATCGCAAACCTCAAGTTGGTGGCTAAATACATGTAATATCTTAGCTATATATGCACTCACCCATCATCATTGCTCATGTCTGTCTTATTAACTAAAGAGTAATGTTAATTGGGTCCCCATCTGCGGACCAACAGTGTCTGATTGGCTGAAGTGAGCTTTATTATTGCTACCTGCTTCTCTTGCTGACTTCTGATGTCAAGATAAGAATTAGCAGATATAAGGGTCAACTTCTAATTGTTCCTATTCAGGGTTAAAAATGATACTGGACAAATTCTAAGAGCCAACTTATATCTATTCTTATTCAGAATTTTGAATTAAAAATAAAAACTTTATTTTTCTAACAGGTCAAAGATTGTCTCTAGGGACTTTTTATTCTCATCCCTATATCAGATTAGCAAAGATTCAGAGCCCAAATATCACTGATCTTGCCGAAAATGCCCATGCCGTACTGCACGCGACCTTCTCTTCAATCAAGAACTGCTCTCACTGCCATTAACTATACAAAGGAAGATTGTCACAACTAGCTATAATCACAACAAATGAGGAAAATGAGCTGGAGATCACCAGGTAGCTGGTTCAGTCATGTGCTCAGGTGAATCACTATAAGTAAGGCAACAGTTACGGAATTTTACGGACAAAAAGATAGGTTTATGGTACAACGTCTCTTGTCCCTAGCTGCAACCTATAATTAGGATCATGATCTGTATATATACTTTGCTCATATGGTAACCTTAGGAGCACGCAACTCCTTTATTTCTTGGTCCCGGTTCCGAACTAGGAGGGCCCCCCTCGCTTGTAAGTGATGACAAGGAGCAACTCTTCCACTAAGAAATCTGCAGGATTTTTTGCTTGATGACAATCTTCATAACGTTCAATTTGGATGAATTTGATTGGTCATCGGCATTTGACTTTATTTTTATATTCTCTTTTCCCGAATAAACCGTTTGACTGTAAGAGTTATTCAAATTAACCCCTCAAATTCTTACATGCTACGAGCATAACAAACTATTGCAGACATTCTAGTAGAAAATTTTCCAAATTTGATGGCAAAAGCCTTACTTTTTCATCTTTAATACTATAGAAACAACAACAACAACAAACAACTAAGCCTTTTATCCCAAGCACTTAGGGTAGGCTACATGAACGAAAAGAGAAACGTGATAATGACGGATCGATCACGTTGATAATTCTTCTCCATTCATTCCTATTAAGTAATATCTCCTCATTTAAACCTCTAGAATCTATATCTTTTCGTATCACCTCCATCCATATTTTTTTTCGGTCTTCCATTCGCTCTTTTAACTTGTCTTAAATTGATAGGCTCCCCTCGTTGAAATGGTACATTTGTAAATTTTTACCATTGTAAACGATTTTCGGTTATCTTCTCATCGATGGGGGCTAGATGAGATAGTACAAGGAATACCCGCTAGAGAAAAATTATTGATTGATCTCAATGGGCATATATGAACTAGTCGTAATAGGTTTGAAAGTGTACATGGAGATTTAGTTTTGGAGAAAGAAATGAAACAGATAACTCAATTCTACATTTTGCTTTGTCTTATGATTTGATTTTAGTGAATACTTGATTTAAAAAGAGAGTTTCTCACTTAATTAGTTTTAAAAGTAGATTGAGTACGAGCTAATAGATTTCTTTTTAATTACGAGGGTAGATAGAGATAGTTGCATCGATTGTAAGATAGCGTCATGTGAGAGTGTAGTTACCCAATATAAACTCTTAGTTTTAAATATTTGAATTAGAAAAAAACTTAGAAAGATTAATTATAAGATAAATCCTAAGATTAAGTGGTAGCGATTAGGAGATAATAAAAAAGTTTTTGTAGATAGAATAGTAAAAGAAGCAGATTGGAGGGATCATGATATTCCAGATGTAATATGAAACAAAATGGCTAGCTGCATTAAGAGAGTAGTTAAAAATATATTTAGTAAGTCGAGGGGCGGTGCTCCACCATGTAAAGACACATCATGGTGGAATGAAGAGATAAAAAATATTATTAAGAAGAAGTGAGTCCTTTATAGAGAATTGAAGAAGAATAATGATAGAACAAACTCTGAGAGGTATAAGCTAGGAAAGAAAGATGTTAAGAAAACTGTTCGTTATGGAAAAACTAAATTATATAAACAAGTGTACGAGAAGTTGGACAATAAAGAGGCAGAAAAAGGATATATATATATATATATATATATATATATATATATATATATATATATATATTTATATAATTGCTCGAATAAGAGAGAGAAAGTCTAGAGATTTATGTACTGTAAAGTGTATTAAAGATGGAGATTATAAGGTTCTAATTCGAATGAAGAGATTAAAGAAAGATGAAAAAATTATTTTGATAAATTATATAATAGTAGTTTTACTCAAGATTTGGGAGATCTGACTATTCATTGTGAGAATATGAATAATAGTTTTATACGTAGAATTATATAATTTAAAACAAAAGAGATTTTGAGGAGGATAAAATCAATAAAAACTGTTGGTCCAGATAAGATTCTTATAGAGATATGGAGATACTTAGGAGAGATGGGTGTGTGGTGGCTAACAGATATTTTTAATAAGATTTGGTAAATTAAAAAGTGCCAAATGAATGGAGGAAAAGTACTATATTACCTCTGTATAAGAACAAGGGTATTATTCAGAGTTGTTCTAATTATCATGGACATGTGTCACACTATGAAGTTTTGGAAAAGGATAATTGAATATAAATTGAGGCAGACTGTTAAAATATTGGAGAACCAGTTTGGATTCATGCCGAGGCGATCGATGACAGAAACTATTCATTTATTTCGTCAACTTATAGAGCAATTCCAAGAGAGAAATATAGATTTGCATATGGTATTTATTGACTTTGAGAAAACTTATGATAAGATACCACGAGAGATACTTTGATGGATATTGATGAAGATTTTCTATCAAGTATATTGATATAATTAAGGACATGTATAATAGAGTGTTGGCTAATGTCATAATATGTGGTGGTCAAATAAGTGATTTTTCTATTACAATTGGATTGCATCAAGTATCTATATTGAGCCCATTCTTATTTGCTATAATGATGGATGAGCTTACTAGAGCTATTCAAGATGAGATAGCTTGGTGTATGCTATTTGCTGATGATATTTTCTTAGTTGATGAGACAAGATCGCAGGGGTGAATGTCAAGTTAGAGTTATGGAGGTACACATTAGAATCCAGAGGTTTTAAAATGAGTAAATCTAAAATAGAATATATTGAGTGTAAATTTAGTAAAGGACGGACCCTAAACTATAGTACTGTAACACTGGACGGACAAGAGATACAAATGAGTAGTCAGTTTAAGTATTTGGGTTCTATTATTCAGAATGATGGAGAGATAGATAATGATGTCAATCATATGATACAAACTGGCTAGTTGAAATGGATGAGTGTAACGAGAGTTTTATGCGATCGTAACATTTTGTTATGGATGAAGAGAAAATTTTATAGGATTGTTATTAGGCCAGTTTTATTATATGGTACGGAATACTGGATTATAAAGAAACGTCATTCACAGAAAATAAGTGTAACAGAGATGCGCAAGTTTCACTGGATATGCGGCAACAGTAGGAGATATAAAATGAGAAATAAAGATATTCATACTAAGATAGGTGTAGCCCCCATCGATGAGAAGATGTAAGAAAATCACTTACGATAGTTTTGTCATGTGCAACATAAACCTACAAATGCACCAGCCTTACGCGTAGGCGGAGAAAACTTTAAAAACAAGAGAAAAAGGCCACACGAGGTGAAATAGCCTCACGCGTGCGAGGCTAACTGCCCCGCGCAGGACAAATAGCCCTACGTGAGGCAAGCAGCCCCGCGTGAGGCTAATAGCCCCGCGAGAGACTAATAGCCTCGCGCAGGGATGACAGCCTTACACGTGCGGGATTTATTCCAGTTTCTAAATTGGGGTTCCATCTAGATTTCAACCCGAATTTCGATTCTAATCGTATCCAATCACTCGGAATTAAAGATTTCGTATTCAGATACGAGTTCAGAGATGGACTTTGACTAGGATTCTATCCTTATCTTGAAGGAAACCCTAAATCTATAAATAGGAGCCAAGAAAGGAATTTTTGGAATCTTTTGGAAGGAGAGATCATTGGAGGCTAGATTATTTTACAGAGAGCATGCCGACCAGCAGCAAGAGCTGCCGGCCAGAAGCTTTGTCATCGTATTCTCCACATTTAAAATCGAATTTTGGGTGTTAGATCATCAATGTAGTACAAGGGTGACACTCCATAGCCACTTTAAGATCCGCTTCTACTGTGAAAGAGAGAGACGTGTTTTATAAGTCTCTCTCGTTTGTTTCTTTTGCTTTCTTTTCATTGTAATTTTTTTAAATCCATGACAATGGAAGGAACCACGTCTTTCGACATAATAAGCTGGCAACCATAATGGGAGACGTCTTTTATACTGATGAGAAAATTGTGGCCTAATCTAACACCTATAAAATTGGTAAGTCTATGGAGATATTGGTCGTAGAAGTCGATTAATAAAGTCCAACCAAAATATGGATTCATCGCCATTTGGAAACCCTTAGTACAAATTCGAATGAAAGGGCACTCCTGTTAAACAAGACCCCATTGGATCTTTAATCTTAGAAAAGAAGGAGTCTAAGCGTCGGACTCAAATGACGAGATGATTTTTATTGAACAGGAACTTCTTAGATATTCGAGTTCTGAATAAGAAGAGATCCAAATTAAGAATTCAAATGACAAAGGGACTCCCATTGAATAGGACCCCTTTGGATTTTTTTATTCCAAAGTTTTGCAAAAGAAAAAATCTTCTCCTGAAGGGAAGCCAAGTTTTGAACTAATCAGAACTCAAATTAGTAATCGAAACCGTCGAGCACGACGACGAATTCTCAAAAATCAAGTCTATGATGAATTTAGTCTCAGACGCCAGGCTAAACAGCCCAGCGTAGCCTTACGCGAGGCTATTTTAAAACGTCAGGCTAAACAACGCAGTATAACTCTGCACGAGGCTAATTCCAAGTGCGAGGCTAATTAGCCCTGCGTAGTTCTATGCGAGACTAATTCCAAGTGCAAGGCTAATCATCCTAGCATAACTCTGCGCAAGGCTAATTCTAAACGCGAGGCTAGTCAGCTCAGCATAACTTTGTACGAGTCTAATCAGCCCGTGCACAAAAGGCGAAATGCCATGCTATTCGGCCTCGTGTAAAATGTCCAAAACACAAGATTAAGTCCCAGTTTTGTGAACCATCGATAAAGACTAGAACATGACCTCGATCATCGCAGAGATTCCAATCTTCTACACCTGCTAACTGTCATAAGCACAACAGGAACTCTTCTAAAGGCTATAACAAAGGAGAAACTCATCAAAAAAACCAATTTATCAGAGTTCCTCACTAACAAAAGGAGGATGGCCCAATCTCGTCCACTATGCCAGTGTGAGTAAATAATCTCTACAATACTTACCAATTGCAATTGTGGTCTGTCTAGACCCTCAGTTTTTCGTTGAATAACTAGGTCAAAGAACAACACGACTAAAAGAAGGTGTTTGAAGAGTAAGATTCATCAATAATGAGAAACCTCTGTTTGTGACGTCAAACATGGTGAGCAAAGAAAAGAAGCCACGAGGTGATAGACATTCCTCATATGCGAAAACTCATCATTATACATAGCTCAGGTCAGGAATTTTAGTGCCACCAAACTACAAAAGGTTGGTTAGGGATCCAGACAACGAAAGTGAAGAAGATAATGATCATTCAGCTATTGCAACACCTCGGTCATGTGAGTCTTCCCGATTTGAAGAAACAATAGTCCATATGACAGGGAGTTTTAGTGAAATGAACTAGAGACTAAAAACTCAAGAACGCTTGATTCAAGAGCAACAAAAGGGTCTTGACGAACTCCGGATACTACTTCTAAAAGTAGTAGAAAATACACAAAGGAGCGCAGAAGACAAAACGGAGAAACCCTCTAATGTGCCACCAAAGAATGACAGTGGAAATTTAGGAAAAGAAGAGGATTTTAATTTTGTCATCGACCCATATGCAAAGAAGATGCAGGATCAGCTGGAAGCCCTGATACACAGAAAAGACCTGCAAGAAGTCGAAGTTACAATACCATATCCAATGTAGTGTGAATCGACTCCTTTTCCCAAAAAGTATAAGCCTTTGCAGTTAGAGTCCTTTGATGAAAAATGTTCTCCCAATCAGCACCTATATTACTTCTTAGCACAAATAGGTCATCTCATGGGAATGATCGCATAATGACCAAGATCTTTGCAAGTATTTTGAGAGGGCCTGCATTTACATGGTTTATGTTGTTGCTCCAGGGACTATTAAGTCATGGTCTGACGTAGAGAAGAAATTTCCGTGCGGCTTCTTCGAATATGATACGGAAATCTCGGTCAATACTCTCTCGGCAAACAAACAAAGAGGATGAGACCGTGAAAAATTTTGTAAAACGTTTTCGAGAGATGTCACTGCGATGTCTGCATGACATGTCACAAGAAACACTAGTAGAAACTTGCAAGCACAATCTCCAAACCAATATACTCATTAAGATGGGAGCAGTGAAGTCCAAACATGGAAGGATCTGGTTAAACAAGGACAGTAAGTGGAGAACATAATATAACGTATCGATGAATATCGTGCCTAGAGGAGAATGACCATGAATCAGCCACAACCACAATCATCCCGCTCAAAGGGAAAAGAAGCAATAACTACAAGGTCCGCTGCAAACCAAAAGCCGCAGAATAATAGAGATTATTCTAGATTGCAACAAACATATGATTTCAAAGATGAACAAACAGTCACGTTCTTTCACCTATTGAGTAAAAAGAGGATGCTCAAGTTGTCCAAAAATCGAAAACCAAAGGAAGCTGGGAAAACACATGATCCCAAGTATTGCGTCTACAATCAAAATATTAGGCACCCAACCAAGAATTGCTATGTTCTAAAGATAAAATTCAAACACTCATCGATGCAAATGTGATCCAGCTGAGACCTGAACAGAAAAAGATGCCCGCAAATGCAGTGATAATTACCATGGGATTCTCAGAAATTTCAGCCAACGCAACTCCAATCCCTGCAGGAAAAATGGTAGTAAAGAACTACGACCCGCATAATTTGAAGCCAAAAGGACTCTCTCCCATTTCTACCAAAAAATGAGAAATTATGGGGTACACCCAGACTTGCTAAAAGATGACCAATGGACTTGCTTAGTTAGTTCAAGAAAAACTAAGGAAACTACTCGATCAACGCTAGCATAGCAGAGATTGAACTTGCCAAGGTTCTTACCAAGCACAAACAGCTGGTACTATCAAGCTTACTCTCTGAGTACGCTCAGAACCACAACTGCGATCGAGTCGTCCTTATTCACTAGCAGTCGGATTGGGCCGAGGGTACCGAAAATGCTGATGGTGATAAGCATCATGTTGTTTTTGCTATTCTTCCTAGCTGTCGGAAATTTTTTTGTGATAATTGGGAATTTGATGACAAAATGAGTGTCATAAATTAAAAATAAAAAAAATAAAAATATAAAGAAAATAAAAAGAAAAGACTTATGAATTTTTGCTACCCAATGCCGCCAAGGCAACAGGAAGAGAAATTAAAAATTTCTCATTAACCCTATTATATTGGGGTAAGAGTATGAAATCAATAGTCCAAAACCTGAAAAACTAAGAGAAGAAGGAACGTTTGACATTTAAGTCCAAACAAAACTCTCGATAACTTAACATACTGAGGTAAAAGTATAAATTACCCAATACTGTTATATCAAAAGGAATAGAATAAATTTCTCACCAACCTATCATACTAGAGGATAATGCATGAATAACGTATAGTCACAAAGGCGAAGAGGAGAGGAAATCAAATTCTCGACAATCTATCATGCTGAGGTAAAAAGCATGACCACCTAATGCTATTAAAGTAACATGAAGAGAATAAAATTCTAGCCAATCCTATCATACTGGGAATAAGAGTATGAAATCAATAGTCCAAAACCAAAAGACGAAGGAAAGAGAGAATGTTTGGCATTTAATTCCAAACAAAACTCTCAACAACTCATAATGCTGAGAGAAATAGTATGGCTAGCCCAACGCGAACGATGATTGGTAAAGACATACCAAATCCGTTTATAACTGTGGGTTTGCTAAAAATTCCGTAAACTTGTCACGTGAAACTCTTATCTCTGACAGTAAGACTTGAACCCTCTCATTCATATTATCATATAAAAGACAATTATCACAAACCTGACATATTAAGTTCTTACATCTGACAGCGAGATTTGATTATCTTACCCACTTTACAAATCACTCCATAAATACTTCAGTAAACGATCATTTTCGTGATTCTGATTCAATCACTAGTTCTATCTGCTTTCTAGGCAAGTCAATCTATGATCCTAATCCAATTATCGATTTTGTCTGCTTTTAACGTGACTCACCCCATAGGCATGTCAGACATACCTCTGTCGGTGGATTTCGTCATTTTGACCCGATCACTGGCTCTGTCTGCTTTCCAAGCGAGTCAACCTATGATCATGACCCGATCATCGATTCTGCCTGCTTTCCAAGCGAATCACCTCGTAAGTATGTCAGCGATATCTCTGTCTGCGGTTCTTTTGATCCTAATCCAATCATCCCGACTCTATCTGCTTTTCAGTTGAGTCAATCACAAATCTCAAATCAATTCCGTTTGTTATCCAGGCGAATCACCATGACTCTGTCTGCTTTCCAGGTGAGTCACCCCCACAACAAACTCCGAAACTAAACTTGTTATGATCCTGCCATACCCATAATAAGTTTCATCTTCCGCAACTCTACATTTCAAAATCTACAAATCATTCCAATTTTCACATCGGCTATGTCTCCTCTCTAGACAAGTCACCCAAAAAAGGTGGCTATGGAAGTGACGTAATCTTCGCAAAACTCCATATACAACAAGTCCCCCTTCCTTCAGGAAATCTACTCCAAGACCTCCAGAGTATCCACAGGTGCATCACATAGCAATTTAAGAATAATGCAACATATTGAGGGAGAGAAACAAAGCAACATGAATAGTTTTATTGTTCATCAAAAGCAAAAAAAAAAAAAAAAAAACAGAGAGAGAGAGAGAGGAAGAAATATTTAAGGGTTGTCCAAAACCCTTAAACTTGACTCTGTCTTCAAGAGCCGCTTGTCGGGTTTTCTCCATAGTTGATAGCACCTGATCGTACAACTCGTCTTCATTGATGGTCAACTACTGGGTAGCTTGCACCCTGGCATCCTCAATCGCCTTGCTCCATATGCTGACCTCTTGTTGAAGTTGACCATGGCGCAAAATCAACTCGTCCTGCCTCTTCCACACTTCATCCTACTTCGCTTAAGTGACTGCAAGAATTCTTGAGCTTTGGCGATCGGCTCACAGGCACAGTTTATAGTAGCCTGATTGGCATTCAGCTCGAACCGCGCCTGCTCTATCTCCTCATTAATAGCCTCTTGACTGGCCTGGAGGCTACCAACTTCTGCAGTCCTAACTTCCTGTTGACAATGAAACTCTTCTTACCGCGTAATCATCTCCACCTTATGACGAGCAACTTAAATTTCTATTATACTAGTAATGTCAGCTCGTCAAGGAGTCTCCAATGCCTGAACCTGTTCATCTAAGGTAGCCAAGCAAATCCGATAAGAAGCAACTCGTTCTGATCCACTGATGTTCTCGATATTGGTTAAATAATTTAACAACATTGGGCGCCCAAGCTCTATGGAATGACGGCCATTTAAGAATATGGACACGTACTATCGTAATAAGTGCAACAAGTCCATGATGTTGTGCTAGAAAACCTTTTCAAGTGGATCATCATCAGGATCAACCCGAGTCAAGGCCAGAACTAGTGTTGGAGCAGGAGTTACAGAAGGTGTTGCGATAATAGGAGAAGTCTTGTCATTTAATACCGCCATGATGTGCGATGCCAATGATTGCAACAATGGACGAGCTGACTCTGGAATCTTGGACGGAGGCCTCTTGGAGTCACTATGATAGTGGTAATGGAAGCAGACTCTAAATGAGGACGCTCTTCCAAAACATTCCCAGTGCTAGATTCGGCCCCTTCAAAAGAGAACAGCAGTGATGGTTTGGAGGTAGGAAGTACCCTGGTCGAAGACCCCACACCAAGATCGGTGGATGAAGAAGTGGTAATGACCTCTATACTTGTCGCTGCGGGTGGAGGCAGAGTTGCAGCGGTAGCACCTGGGAAACTAATTGCCTAAACACCGACATCTACAAAATAATCTTGGTTAAGTAAGAACTAAAATATAGCAGGATGCAAGTCATCAATGAGGGTCATACACAAAAGAAGAATACCTGCAAGACTAGTCAATATAGCCGGAGGAAAAATATTCTAAAGAATGATTGTCTCCAACTCCTTAGGACGAAAGTGACTATGCTTTTTTGTGTCAGGAGCAGAAGCAGGAGCAAAGTAGTTCTCCTCGTAGGCATCCATGTCAGATGTAACATCACCATCGCCATCACCTTGGCTACTTACACCTGAATAATCAACACGTGATGTGATAAATTCCCTGCAAGTGTACATTGCCGATTGTAGTGCTTTACAGGTCATTCCCACATGGATCTAGAGTATTTTGTTATCTTGCTAATTCTATTATTCTAACGAGCTAACTATGGGTTCTAAGTTGATTTCTAGTTATTCTAATTTGCGTAGGATATACAATCCACTAGTAGTTCACAATCAAACATTACTTTTATTATTTTCTTTCTATTATAAAAACTGATCTTTTAGTTTTAATTTTTATTTAAAGAATTCTAATCATGAGCTATCAAGTGGCGTGCAAGTATAACTCATAAAAAATACTATTTTGCATAAAAACAAACTAAATTATTAGATAATTTTATGAAAAAGATAAAAATCAACAACCCAAACCCTAACTAAATATATACTATCAAGAAACTTAACTCAAGTATAGCCTATCAAAGCATTAATCTACGAGTTATTGTATTATAATCTTTTCATGGAAAAATCTTATTTTTATTATTTTATTTTATAAAGAAAACAATAGAAAGCGATTACATGGTTAATTCTTAATTTGTTCTACATCCTAGAGCTAAACTAAATTTGCTACTCATGGTTCTAATAAAAAATCTTATTTTTTTCTATTAAAGCAATTAAAGATTTAAAACTAGAAAGCAATTAAACCTATGTAAAAACCAAATAAAAGGTTTCTACTCACTAGAAAGCAATGAAAAGCAATGGAATCACCTCTGGACTCAGTATGACAGCCGTCACTCGTTTGGCAAAATCCTAATTTTTATTGATTAATCAAGAGTACAAAATTACATAATAATCCTACGTTATAAGGACACGACTAATATATAGGCCTTGGAGAATCAAACCCTAATTCGAGTACAAATGAATAATTATAAAATTATATCGAAGACCCTGTAAAAACTCATGATATATGGGCCCCATATTGTCGTTAAAAGCGGCAATTGCCGCTAAATGACTGCAAAATTTTGAGTTCTGGGCTTCAAATTTCTTCTACATGAAGCTTTGGGCTTGTTCTTTTAACTTGAATGACTGTAATTGACTTTGGTTCTCTGTAGTTTCATAATCCTGTAGCTTTATTCACTTTTAGCTCTTTTATGGACTTGGTTTTCTAATTCGGCTCTGAATTTATATCATCTTCTTGTAGATATATGTTTAATTTCACCTGAAAATACAATAAAAATACTCGAGTAACATTATTTATATACAAAAATGGATAAAATGGAGGCTATAAATATGCAATATATGGCACTCATCACATCCCCATACGTATCTTTTTCTAGTTCTCGAATAAAACTTAGATTTAAAAGAAAAGGAAAAAAATCATAACCCACTTTCGCAGGAATTACAATTGCACTTAGTATGTGCAACAAGCTGTTAAACTCTTAGGTTACTCTAGTGGACGAACTGTGTCTCGTGATGGTTTGCAGTGAATATATCCACAAAATTCGTGAAAAAGCTAGATTAAGGAAACAAGGATAATAAAAAATCAAGAAAAATAAAAAAAAATAAAAAATTATACAAAAGAAAGAATTTTTTTTTTATATTTTCTTCAATTAATCTCACTAATATACAAACTCAAAAATGCATTTATATTATTAGTTTTCAAGCCAAGTATCATATCAAATACACATATCATTTTAATCAAAAATTTAAATTCTATCTTTTAATACCCACTAATAGATAATTCGTTGGCTCCTATACATCTACATGCACGTGTGATAGTCTACTTCGGTTTTGGACTCTAACTCTAACTCAAGATTCATCTCTTCTCTCTAAATAATTATTTTCTTCTTTTTTTCTCTTTTCTTTTGTGAATATTTCACCTTTTATGCAAATATTCACGCTTATTTAGGCTCAAATACCCAATTATTCGGATCATACTCTTATTTTTAAAGGATTATTACCTTAATACCAGGCTCATCCTTTTTTTTAGAGATTATTGCCTTAATGCTAGGCTCATTCTCTTTTTTTTAAAAGGATTATTGCCTTAATACCAGGCTCATCCTTTTTTTTATTTTTTTTTCTTGTTTAGAGAAAGAAAACTACTCAATCGTTATTATCTTTATCCTTAACCTAATAAACTATTGTGAAGTGAAAAATAGATGTATACTTACCTCAAAATTACTATTACTAATATTTATTTTTGGATTTTTATTTTTGTATAAAATTCTAATTATATTATCCAATATACTCTCCTATCAAATTTTAAATTTAAATTTATTCTTTTATTATGCAATATATAGCATTCATCAACACGCTCAGATGACAGCGATCAGCCCTACGGCTGAGACGACACCGCTCTGACTTATCAGGGCCTTCTTTGGCGCCATTTGACGAATATTAATCAAATAAATCTGAAGAAGTTCAAAGGAAATTTGAAGAAATTTGAAGAAATATGAAGAGAAAGAATGAGTTTTTTTGAAATGAAGGAAAGATGAAGGAGGAAATGATGCCTATAGAGGAAGGAGCTATTTAAAGGAGGAAATGATGCCTACAGAGGCTAAATTATCACAAGACAGTTACTATTTCTCCGCGAGTCTATTAGCCTCGTGTAACTAAATCTTAATGAAGCTGAGGTGGCAGAAACTTGAGGAGTTAAAATCCAAAGTATTTCAAAACTCTTTAGGAATTAATAAACGAGATTTTAAAAACTTTGGAGAGAGTTTTGTAGGCAGAGAAAACTTTAAAAACAAGAGAAAAAGGCCACATGGGGCGAAATAGCCTTGCGCACGCGAGGCTAACTGCCCCGAGCAGGGCAAATAGCCCCACACGAGCAAGCAGTAGCGCATGGATGACAGTCTCGCGCGCGAGGGATTTATTCCAGTTTCTAAATTGGGTTTTCATCTAGATTTCAACTCGAATTGCGATTTTAATCATATCCAATCACTCAAAATTAAAAATTTCGTATCCAGATACGAGTTCAGAGATAGAATTTGACTGGGATTCTATCCTTATCTTGAAGAAAACTCCAAAATCTATAAATAGGAGCCAAATAGGGAGATTTTAGGAACTTTTGGAAGGAGAGATCATTAGAGACCAGATTATTTTCAGAAAGCACACCAACCTCCAGTAAGAGCCACTGGCCGGAAGCTTTTTCATCGTATACTTCATGTTCAATATCGTTTTTTGGGTGTTGGATCGTCAATGGAGACAAGGGTGACGCTCTATAGCCACGTTAGGACCCACTTCTTCTGTGAAAGAGAGATACGTGTTCTATAAGTCTCTCTCATTTGTTTCTTTTGTTTTCTTTTCATTATAATTTGGATATTTTTCATTGTAATTTTTATAAATCCATGGTAATGAAAGGAACTGCTTCTTTTGACATAAACAATAAGTTAAAAGAGTAAAGGGAAGATCTAAAAAAATATGGATGTAGGTGATACGAAAACATATGGATTCTAGAGATTTAAATAGGAAGATATTACTTGATAGGAATGAATTGAGAAAGATTATCAACGTAATCGATCCGGCGTGATTCTCTTTTGGTTCATGTAGCCTACTCCAAGTATTTGGGATAAAAGGTTTTGTTGGTGTTGTTCTTATTGATGGGGCTATACCTATTTTAACACGAATATATTTATTTCTCACTTTATCTCTCCTAGTATTGCAGCATATCCAGTGAAGTATGCGCATCTCTATTATATTTATCTTCTGTGAATGATATTTCTTTATACCATAACATTCCGTGCCATATAATAAAACTGGTATAATAACAGTCCTCTAAAAAATTTTCTTCAGCCTTAATAGAATATTACGGTTGCATCAAACTCCCGTTGCACTCCTCCATTTCAACTAGCCAACTTGTATCATATGATTGACATTATTATCGATTTCTCTATCATTCTTAATAATAGAACCCAAATAGCTAAATTGACTGCTCATTTGTATTTTTTACTCGTCCAGTATTACAACACTATAGTCTAGGATCCATCGTTTACTCAATTTATAATTAATATACTCTATTTTAGATATACTCAATTTAAAACCTCTAGATTCTGATGTGTGCCTCCATAACTCTAACTTGGCATTCACTCCTACTCTTATCTCATCAACTAAGACAATATCATCAGTAAATAGTATACACCAAGTATCTCATCTTAAATAGTTCTAGTAAGCACATCCATCACTATAGCAAATAAGAACGAGTCGATGTAGATTCTTGATGAAATTCAATTGTGATAGAAAATTCACTTGTTAGATTACCACGTGTTCAGATATTAGTCACTACTCCATCGTATATATTTTTAATTATGTCAATATACTTGATCGGGGCTCTTTTTTTCATCAATGTCGACTAAAGTATCTCTCGTGGTATCTTGTCATAGGCTTTCTCTAGATCAATAAATACCATATGCAAATCTCCATTTCTCTCTTGGAATTGCTTTATAAGTTGACGAAATAAATGAATAGTTTCTTTCGTCGATCGCCCCGACATGAATCCAAACTGGTTTTTCGATATTTTAACGGTCTGTCTCAATATATATTCAATTACCTTTTTCCAACGTTTTATAGTATGACACATGAGTTTTATTCCACGATAATTGACATAAGGAAAAAAGAGAGTTATCGTGACTTAGAGAGATAGAAGATATCTGCAAACTAACCCAATGCGCCCTAAATGTCCATTTGCCCTCTCACGCGCGCATGCATAGCATCACCCGTGGTGCTTAAGATTTCTCCTTTTATTACATAAATAATACCATGGAATAAACAATCTTATATAAACCCACAAACTAACAAGTCTTTTACCGATGCGGAATTATCTTTTGTTTTATTCTCTTGCCATATATTCTACTTTGAAACCATTTTTCATTGATCTAATTCATTATTTTGAACTAGTGAATTGACTAAAAATCTCAATGTTCAAATATGAATTCAACAATAATTTAAAAGAAACAAAATTACAAGATTGAAATGGCCAACAAAGGAAAACCAAGGTAATATGCTAGATATCTGGTATATGCCCCTGTTTCTTTTGCTTTGAGAGACTGGCAACATTCATTTGCATTAACATAGATTTTGAGAATAACCGTGGGCTATATGCTCCCCATGTTTTATTAGCTCCCCATGTTTTATTAATAAGGTTTAATGAAACAAAATATTCATATTACATATATGCCTCCGATATGGAAGGCTAGTATTAGTACTAGTGTTTAGCAATCAAATTGCTACAATAATTACATAGCAAATCATTTAATACAGGCTTCGTCCCTGTTTCTCCTTTGCTATCTTCTTTGTTGATGTGTCTTCTTCTTCTCCTAGGGACTGTCCGGATATGCTTCCTCTCCTCTTTTTTAATATGTAGGTCTAAGCCTCTCCACGTATTCTGGTATCCCTCTGTCCCTGCCGTGAGATCTTGTGCTGGAGTGATCAAACTTGTTCATAAGAGCATATGACGATGAATTTTTTTGGCAAGAGAAAATGCAGTGCTATTTTTGGCACTAAATATATAGTTAAGGCCTTGAAGAAAAAGCTTTTGTGAAAACTTAGAGTTGCAGTAGCTATATTACTTCTGGTTCCAAATAAACAATCTTTTACAGTTTTCAGAGTTTTTAACGAGGTAAAACTGTTCATTTCTATTATAAAAAAAAATTACCAATTCTTTTATATATACAAAAATTAAAAGTTAAATTATTTATTTTTCCTCTTCTCAGAACCCACTCATTATTAAAATTTAGTTATAAGAAGTGAGGGAAAAATTGTTTATCATTCAATTAATAATTCTGGAGTTTAAGTAAAACATCACTTATTGGAAATGAGAAAATACATATTACCAAGTAAACTTTTGTAACTAAATGCACATAATATACATACAGCCAAACAACATAGATTAAAACAAAGAAGCGAGAATTAATAAATTGAGAACATAGAAAAAGAGAACATGGGAAGCTAAATGGTCTTTGGATCGAGTTGCCTCTCGCACATATTTATCTTTCTTTAATTTAAGAGGCGGATGTCCACTAATTAATGGCGTAGGATTCTTTTATTAATGGACCATTACATTTCTATTCCCAATTAATGCATACTGCTAGATATTTAAGAAAGATTATGGGGGATTCCACTTGATCATTACACTAGACACCAACCGCTCAATTGGCTAGTGTCATTAACCTAATTTTATCTTAAGTAACTAATTAAAATCCATTGAACAATGATATAACACATGACATTAATCTTTTGGTGTAAACTCTAACAAAGATTAAATACTCAAAGGAGGATAGAGGAAGGTAGCACATAATTATATCTTGGCACAACTGGTAGGAGAAGTTTTGCTTGCTTAGAATTTAGAAATCTAATTAGGACAAGCTGACATGACTAGTTTACTCTATAAATTTATTGTGGGCTAGAATATGGTGTATGTATATAATTGCGGTTTGGATATTTGTAAGCAGACCAAGTTGGTGGTGAATACATAATAATAACAATGTTCGACTATTTAAAAACAAATATTGAATAATTCACGAATGACCATCTACCTAATAACCGTTATTCAAATAATGATTGATTATCCAACATACATAGTGCAAAAATATCAAACAATTAGATTTTCATACTTTTGAGGCTTGCCAAATTATTGGAAAACTAAAACGTTTTTTAGTCCAGATAAAAGAGTAAGGAAACGTTCTATTCAGATTTTCGGACACTTGTGCTTTGGTGAAGCTTGGATAGTGACAAAGTGAAAGTGAAAGGACACCATGATCAATTGTGAGGCAGTAGGTTGTTGTCCTTGCATTCTCATTTTTGGAAAAAAATGGACGGGGAAATATTTCTTGGTTAATATATGGCGATGCTAATAATATTGTCAATGTTGGAGATCTTGAAATTGTCTTCATTAGAAGATTACATGACATACTATCTAATATTAACAAGTTGCAATTTGCTATATTAGTATGTAGATGATGATATACCGCCTGCAAATGGCAACTCACATATGCCAGAGGTGGATGCCTAGGAGTGATCAGCTGGAACAATGGAAATTGTCAATTGTTGGCTGCGTTAGTTGCGCTGCTTACGAATGCAATGTAATGGACTTATATTGTAATACGTAGTGTGGCTCTCATACCTTATATTTTGTTTCTTTTTTCTTTCTTTACACTTTGTACTAAGCACTATGTATCTGTTCTATTAAGCTGAGTTAATGGAACACAGGGGCATTAGCTCACCGTCTTTAATTAAAAAAAAAAAAATTTGCTATAGTAGTGCAAAACTTGTACCAGTGGAGCCTACACATGATAGAATAAAGAAGTTTATCTAGAACTTTTTGATAGCATCATTTTTGGGATATAAGGAAAAAGTCACAAGGAAACAAAATAAGATTACCTCAAATTGGGTAGGTTTTCTCGTCCATATTTATCATGGAAATAAATTTTATTTTCCCCTAAAAAAAAATTATGAGAAAGCAGGGGATCTCACTTCTCAAACTAGAAAACGAATCCAGACCACTTTATAATTGAATCAGAAGATGTTAGACATGGGTGCTTGTGGCGTTCGTTAGGGGCTTCGGACCCAACCCGACAAGCCGATCCAAACCCACTGCGGGCAGCAGTACCTGCAGGGGTGCTAGCCCCTGTGCGGGCTAGGAACGGCTTGGATTCCTACCCGGGACAGGGCTGTGCCCAGCCAGCCTAGCCCCTGACGAAGTCTGAGCAAAGCTCAGACTGGGGCAGCAGACGACCCAAGGCTGAGCCTTGTTCGGGCTCAGGTTCGAATACTAGTGCTTGTCCTTATTGGGGTTATACATCTCTTAGGCTGCTTATTTGAAGTCATGTGGACAAAATTGGTCTCCCTAATCCTAGAGCATCTAGGGGGAACTGTAATTGCCGAGAAAAAGTCTGCTAGTGTACTGGTGCTTGACAAGTCCCCTACTAATCATTTGCATTGTGAATTCTGATGTCGGCAACGTTGGTTGTTGCTAGTAATAATAGTAAACATGCAACAAACAAACACGATTAAGATTTGATTCGATTTCTATGCACAATGAAACACTAGCCAAAACGGCACTAGATGGGATCAATGTACTTCCTACTAATAAGATGACAACAAAACAAGGCAAGCTGTGTTGAATTCATTCACTAATTTGAACCTTAAATTGAGCCAATTCACTAGTTCAAATTAAATGAATTAAGTGAATTGAAATTGACTTCAAAAGTTGAGTACATAGCAAAGGAACAAAAAGGAAAGATGAAAAGATAGTCCCACATGGGATAGGGGAATGTAAGGATGTAGGTTTAAATATGATAGCTTGCTCCTTTACTTTGCTTATGTAATAAGAGGAAAACCATGAGCACCAGGTCTGGGTCAGTGTTTCAAACTACACGTTTTTTCTTTTCTCTTCTCTTTCTTCTTCTGCAGACAAAAGTTCCAGAATTTCTGTCTACAGAAGAACTCTGTTCATCAATTCTAAATCCAGTCCTGCATTACATTACATAAACCAGAGAGAACCTCTATCAGATTCGCCAGAGCAGAGGGATTGCGGCTTCCTTCCCTTTGCAGATCGATCGTTGTATCCTGGGAGATCGACGTCCAAGAAATCCAGAAGCGAACAGTGGAGGACGAATCGATTTTAAGGAGATAGTGTCCAACACTAGCCTCGATCTTCATCCAATCTACTTCCTGTCAGTAAAGTCTTCTTCCAGTCTTCCTGCAACCAGGTTTTTCTTAATCCAGTTTCTTATTTTTCTGAGGGATTGCGGCTTCCTTCCCTTTGCAGATCGATCGTTGTATCCTGGGAGATCGACGTCCAAGAAATCCAGAAGCGAACAGTGGAGGACGAATCGATTTTAAGGAGATAGTGTCCAACACTAGCCTCGATCTTCATCCAATCTACTTCCTGTCAGTAAAGTCTTCTTCCAGTCTTCCTGCAACCAGGTTTTTCTTAATCCAGTTTCTTATTTTTCTGATTAGGATAGTATACTAGATAAAGAAGAACAGTTTGATGGTTTTTCTTTAAACAGTCTTCTTCTACTTCAAAACTGGAAATATATAGACATAAACCTAATTACAGAATTAATTTTCTGCAAGATAACAGTAACAATTCTGTTAACTACAAATCTGTCATTTTGTATTAATCTAAAACAACTCTGTATGCTTCATTCTGCAACCACAGAAGTAGTAACCTCCACTTTTACATATACTACTGCAATAATTACCAACAATCTTAAAATCGATTATTGCATGTTTTAGATTAACTTTTTTTTAAGAATACAGTTTAAACATTTTTTGTTTGAACCTACATTCTTAAAATCGAATTTCGTACTTGTTTTAGATTAATTTTAAGAATACAGTTTAAACATTTTTGTTTAGAACCTACATTCTTAAAACTGAATTTTTGAATTCTGTCAAAATACCATAAATCAGAGTACTGTTATCAATTAGAACTCTGTTATAATAGTATTTAATCTTTAAACTGATATTTTGTTTTAGATTAAGAATACTGTCATCAATCACTAGTAATCTAGATTGCTTCTGGAAAATTTCTATTTGGTGATTTGGAGACAAGTAATCTTAATTGCTTTTAGAGAAGACTAATTAATTCTGTTTTGTGTTTGGAGTTAGAATTATTTTTCAGTTTAGTTAAAATTTATTACAAGACATTAAGATAGATAAATTTTAATATTTGTAGATGGCTACTACATTTGATATGTCCACTGTGATAACTCCTGTCATGGTTACTCCAACTGTGCCTTCAAGCCAGTACGAGAAACCAGAGAAGTTCAGTGGCTCAGATTTTAAGAGATGGCAACAGAAAATGTTGTTCTATCTCACTACAATGAATCTGGCCAAGTACTTGAAGGAGACTGTGCCTACTCTTGTTGAAGATGATCAACAATCAGTGAAGGCGGTTGAAGCATGGAAACATGCGGACTTCTTAAGTAAGAACTATATCCTCAATGGTTTGGACAATATACTGTATAATATATATAGTTCAGTTGCTACTGCTAAGGAACTTTGGGAGTCCTTAGACAAGAAATATAATACAGAAGATGCCGGCTCTAAAAAATATGTAGTCAGTAAGTTTCTGGATTATAAAATGGTTGATTCTAAAAATGTAATCAACCAAGTACAAGATCTTCAAGTGATCATTCATGAAATTCATGCTGAAGGTATGACTATTAGTGAATCTTTTCAAGTGGCTGCAATAATTAAAAAATTGCCACCATCTTGGAAAGAATTTAGATATTACCTAAAGCATAAACGAAAAGAAATGACACTTGAAGATCTAATTGTACGATTGAGAATTGAAGAAGATAACCGCCTTTCTGAAAAGAAAATTGGAAATCCATACAATGTTTCTAAAGCTAATGTTATGGAAAATTCCAATAAGTCTAATGACAGGAAGAGAAAGCACAATGGTGAAGACTCTAAGAGTGGTAACTCGAAGAGATTCAATGGCAAGTGCTATAACTGTAACAAGCCTGGACATCGTGCAAAGGACTGCCGAGTGCGAAAGGCACCAGATTCTTCGAAGAAGAAGAAGAAACATCCTAATGCACATTTGGCCGAAGAAGAAAATCTTTGTGCAAATGTAGATGTAAATTGTACATCTGTTGTCTCAGAGGTTAACCTAGTTGGTGGCAACTCTAAGGAATGGTGGGTGGATACTGGGGCCACTCGCCACATTTGCGCCAACAAGTGGATGTTCTCCACATATGATTCTGTGGAAGGAGAACTACTCTACATGGGTAACTCTGCAACCTCCAAGATTGAAGGACGAGGCAACATTGTACTGAAGATGACTTCGGGGAAAGAACTTACTCTTACTGATGTACTTCATGTACCAGATGTCCGCAAGAATCTGGTCTCTGGTTCAGTTTTGAGTAAGAAAGGCTTTAGGCTTGTGTTTGAGTCTGATAAGTTTATACTCACAAAGAATGGTGTATATGTAGGTAAGGGGTATATGACCAATGGTCTGTTTAAAATAAATGTAATGACCATTGCCCCTAAGATTATCAATAAATGATTCTTCTGTTTATATGACTGAGTCACCTTTTATTTGGCATGGTAGATTAGGACATGTTAATTATTATACTTTACAAAGATTAATAAATTTGAATATGTTGCCTAATTTCAATATAAACTTTGAAAATAAATGTGAAATATGTGTTGAATCAAAAATGACTGAGCTTCCATTTCACTCTATAGAACGTAGTACTGAACCTTTAGAATTAATTCATACAGATGTATATGATTTAAAATCTATTCAAACTAGAGGTGGAAAGAAGTACTTTATTACGTTTATAGATGATTGTACTAGATATTGTTATGTATATCTACTTAAGACAAAAGATGAGGCAATTGAAATGTTTATACAATACAAAAATGAAGTTGAGAATCAACTTAGCAAAAAGATAAAAATGCTAAGAAGTGATAGAGGTGGTGAATATGAGTCACCATTTGCACAAATTTGTGTAGAACATGGTATTATACATCAAACAACTGCTCCTTACACTCCACAGCAAAATGAAATTGCTGAGCGTAAGAACAGAACTTTAAAAGAAATGATGAATGCCATGTTAATAAGTTCTGGTTTACCCCAGAACATGTGGGGGGAAGCTCTGCTTTCTGCCAATTATATTCTCAACAAAATACCCCAAAAGAAGCTTGAGAAAACACCTTATGAATTATGGACAGGTCGAGCACCTAGTTATAAATTCTTAAAAGTGTGGGGGTGTCTAGCTAAGGTTGCAATTCCTACTCCGAAAAGGACTAAAATTGGACCTAAAACTATTGATTGTATATTCATTGGATATGCGCATAATAGCAGTGCTTATCGTTTCTTTGTTTTTAACTCTGATCATCCAGAAATACATAAGTACTCTATTATTGAATCTAGGAATGCAGTATTTTTTGAAAATATGTTTCCTAGTAAAGAATATAATCCAAGTTCCTCTAAAAGGACTTGTGATGATATAATAAGAGAAACAGAGTCTGATTCTGGAAATAAAACCAATGAGGATGAATGTAGACGGAGCAAAAGGGCCAGGATTAATAAATCGTTTGGTCCGGATTTTCTAACATATATATTAGAAAAAGAACCTCAAACTTATATAGAGGCTATGTCTACTCCTGAAGCTCCTTTTTGGAAAGAAGCTGTAAATAGTGAAATTGAATCAATTATTCAAAATCACACCTGGGAACTTGTGGATCTTCCTCCAGGAAGTAAACCTTTAGGATATAAATGGATCTTTAAAAGAAAGATAAAACCTGATGGGTCTATAGATAAATACAAAGTTAGACTTGTAATAAAAGGCTATAGACAAAAGGAAGGTATTGATTATTTTGATACATATTCACCTGTAACAAGAATAACATCCATAAGATTAATAATTGCTTTTGCTGCATTATATAATCTTGAGCTTCATCAAATGGATGTAAAAACAGCATTTTTAAATGGTGAATTAGATGAAGAAATTTACATGGAACAACCTGAAGGGTTTGTAGTTCCAGGTAAAAAAAGAAGGTGTGTAGACTTGTTAAGTCTCTTTATGGACTTAAACAAGCACCTAAACAATGGCATGAGAAGTTTGACCAAGTTATGTTGTCAAACGGATTTCGCTATAATGAATGCGATAAATGTGTATATGTAAAAAGGGATATGCACAACTATGTCATTGTATGTTTATATGTGGATGACATGATTATCACCGGTAGCACGGTGGCTCTAATTAAGGAAGTAAAAATCATGTTGACTGAACAGTTCAAAATCGTGTTGGCTCTGATAAAGTTGAAAGAAATCGTGTGAATATTATTGTTTTAGTCTACATCAAAAGCTGAACAGTTCAAAAACATCGTGTTCACTGGTTAGCAAGTAAACTAGATAATATTTCACTAGGGAAGGTTCAAAACCAAAAGCCACCTCTCCCGATGCGGTAACTTTCTATTACACTCTCTGGTTATTTGCATTAGAGTCTAACCCATTTCATTCATGTGGGGGATTGTTGAATTCATTCACTAATTTGAACCTTAAATTGAGCCAATTCACTAGTTCAAATTAAATGAATTAAGTGAATTGAAATTGGCTTCAAAAGTTGAGTACATAGCAAAGAAACAAAAAGGGAAGATGAAAAGATAGTCCCACATGGGATAGGGGAATGTAAGGATGTGGGTTTAAATATGATAGCTTGCTCCTTTACTTTGCTTATGTAAGAAGAGGAAAACCATGAGCACCACGGGCGTGTGCGAGGGCGAATGGGCGTTTAGGGCGCATTGGGCGCTTTAGAGGCGCACTTCGCACGTACGCAACGTCGCGAGGAGCTGAGGAGCCTTTGATTTTTGGTGCTATTGGATTCGGGTTGCCTCTATTGGGTTCAGAACTGAATGAATTCGACCTGCACCCGCCCCGTCAGTCAAGAGTCGTTGAAGTCCAACAGTCGGCGGTCCAACAGTCACCGGCCGCCGTCAACGGTTGCCGTTAAACGGTCACAACTGTTGAAACAGCCAACTGTTGCGACTGTTGAAATCTCAACCGTTGCGACTGTTGAAAGCCTATAAATAGGGTCTGGGTCAGTGTTTCAAACTACACGTTTTTTCTTTTCTCTTCTCTTTCTTCTTCTGCAGACAAAAGTTCCAGAATTTCTGTCTACAGAAGAACTCTGTTCATCAATTCTAAATCCAGTCCTGCATTACATTACATAAACCAGAGAGAACCTCTATCAGATTTGCCAGAGCAGAGGGATTGCGGCTTCCTTCCCTCTGCAGATCGATCGTTGTATCCTGGGAGATCGACGTCCAAGAAATCCAGAAGCGAACAGTGGAGGACGAATCGATTTTAAGGAGATAGTGTCCAACACTAGCCTCGATCTTCATCCAATCTACTTCCTGTCAGTAAAGTCTTCTTCCAGTCTTTCTGCAACCAGGTTTTTCTTAATTCAGTTTCTTATTTTTCTGATTAGGATAGTATACTAGATAAAGAAGAACAGTTTGATGGTTTTTCTTTAAACAGTCTTCTTCTACTTCAAAACTGGAAATATATAGACATAAACCTAATTACAGAATTAATTTTCTGCAAGATAACAGTAACAATTCTGTTAACTACAAATCTGTCATTTTGTGTTAATCTAAAACAACTCTGTATGCTTCATTCTGCAACCACAGAAGTAGTAACCTCCACTTTTACATATACTACTGCAATAATTACCAACAAGCTGAACATTCATATCATTGCCAAACTAAGGATAGTGATTAATTTGTTAGTGATAGGTGAGTATGTTTCTGAATAGAGAGGATTTTTCATGGACAGTTAATTTGAAATAATTGTTTATCTCTAGGGTCTAGGAGGACGATTGTACTGCTGTATTTGTGTGACTCCAATAGTTCCATATCGGTTGGGAACTAAGGAAGCACCATTTATGGGCCCTATAATAAGGTTTTTGAGTTTTTGGTTTTATGCATCACAAAAACAATTAGTTTTTCTTTATTTTATAAAACTATTTTGAGAAAAAAGTTTTTATATGAGAAGTTTTCCAATTTGGAAAAAATTCCAAATTGTAATTTTCGAATTTTTGAAATTTGGGAAAATTCTCCTATTCTTGGGGAGAATTTTAAATTTGTTACTGGTCGTTATAATTTGAAGTTTCGTGATAGTGGATTGATTGTTAGCGCTCGAATATGTATGTAATATTTATTGAATCTCGTTAAATTTTGTGTATTCTTTTATTTGCATTATTTGCATTATTTTCTGTCATTAATTCCTATTTGGTATTTCGTTTGTTATTGTGTGATATTACTCTGGGTGTCTATTTGAGTAAGGCCAATTTGAGTAAGAATTCTGCAGCATGTACATCATATTTTGAGTGGAACCACTCTTACGGGTGGTTATACTTTCTTCTTCCATCTCATTCCTACATTGCTTTTATAATTTTACCCAAATACATCCAAAGTTATTATTTCCGTACATTTTAATTTATTCATTTTTTAAGCTTTCAAAAACACGATAACCAAAAAAAAGAAAAAAGAAAAAAAAGAAACTCTTCTGATTCTTTATGAACCTTCTATAAATACGCATCATTCACGAAAGATGTAGTCATTTTTTTCCATTTAACATATGAACCTACTATTTTTGGTCTTTAATTCCAACATAACTTGTAGCCTAGTGAAGAAAAAATCTTAATAAGAAGTTTGTCGTTGGAAAAAGTAGAAATGTGCTTCTTGAGTCACTTCAATCTATTTCACCAACAACATTACAGTCTGTAAACAGCCCTAGCAGACAATAAAGTTGGCCAGCATGAAGATCCTCTCACGTAGAACAAGCCAAGTTAGCTAGGGCTTTCAATTTGGAGCGAAGTTGGTGGCGCTATTAGTCTATATACCATTTTTGAACATCTATGTCAACGTATATCATCTAATGATAACGGAAGACTAATGCAGGATAAAAAAGATTGTGTTGTTTAGAGAGACGCAATCTTATAGAAAAGGGAAACTGAAGGTTCTATTCTTTTATATAGTTATATAGAGTTAAAAGGGGAGAATAATCATAAACCCTGATCTATCATCTAAAGGAGTTTGGAATCTTCGCACTGTTACAGCTATATATATAATCGTACTACAAGACAATTGGGAAGCTATTTGAGAATTACCAATTAATTAATTGTATTAATTTATAGGCAACTTGTCTAGGGTTTAGATGAGGAATCAACCTAGCGATAAATTAGATAAATGATGGGCAATGCCCCCATGTTCCTTTAAATCGGATTTAACAAAACAACCTAGTCAACAATTATGCTTACAACTTTGCATTGGTTAGAAATTTGGAACAATCTTTGAGGAGATAGTACGATAACAATCTATTTAACGCCCATATGAAAGATGTTTTATAGCATCCTAAATTAGGTGCAGCTTCTTTCTTAAAAAATTTAGATTGAGAACAAGCTAACTGCCTACCATATTCATTAATTAACTATGACATTTCCCATGAACACGAGAGTGTCGTGTACAACAGTTCTCACTGTCAGAAGCTTGAAAAAAAAGAAAACATGTATAGAGACATCTGTTTGAAATGAGAAAGCTTACAAGTTTAAAAGAAGTTTGTCATTATATGACAATATTATGATTAATGTTAAGCGAATGAGAAAGATTGATGGAAGTTAATAAAGAAAAAGAAATTCAATCTAACCAACTTTATGTAGATATTAATAATGAGGGAAATTCTACTTACACACGGAAATTTACTCTTCACGTCGATATTACTTTTTACCCAGTCTTCCATTTTAAAACATTACCAATTTACTTTCTATATCCAATTTTTTTCAAATTTATCCCTCAATCTCCCTCTCTCTCCTAATTTCGTGTAATAAGCAAACTCAGTCCTAAAATTCCAAATTTTCTCGGAGCCATCTCCTCCGTTGTCCGCCTGCATTCCGTCGCCACTCAATGCCTCCAGCACCACTTTCTACCTCTAGCCCTAGTATTTACTCTGTGGCCAACCCCGCATCCATCGCAAGGAGCCTCCTCTTCCGTTGCTCACTCCACCAGGATCTAGTATTTACTCTGTGGCCAACCCCGCATCCATCGCAAGGAGCCTCCTCTTCCGTTGCTCACTCCACCAGGATCCAGAAAGGGCTAATTCGATGTTGGTTAAATTAGTGTTGTTTTAGATTAATATGGACATAATTACTACTGTTATTAATTAATAGATTTGTTGTATATTTCAATAAGAAATAATGTTAGACAATATTAAGGAAGAATTACAAGTTGATATGCGTATAAGAGTTGATGCAGATTTGATGATGACAGGAAGATTATCGAGACTAGTGTTGGACACTATTTTCTTAAAACCGATTACCATCCATGGTGCTCAAGATTTCTCCTCTTCTTACATAAGCAATGAAATGGAATAAACAATTATATATAAACTCACATCCAAGCAACACTCTATCCGATGTGGGACTATTCTTTTCTCTTTCCTTTTTGTTCTCTTTACTATGTACTCTTCTTTGAAACTATTTTCCATTCACCTAATTCATTTATTTTTGAACTAGTGAATTGGCTAAAATATTCAATGTTCAAACATACATGAATTCAGCATTCGATACCTCTACCTTGTCATCAATTTCTCTAAGGTGAGTGATTGTTCTGTGATTGCTTTTGAAAGTATTTGATGAAGTGTCGCTTAGAACTGATTTCGATTGATTTAATGTGGATTGTTGGTTTTTTTTTTTTTTCCTTTTTGCTTGGGCAATGCAGCTAATTGATTTGAGGAGATTGCACAATGAAGTTGTAGATTCAGTTGTTGCGATGTGTTTTCCATGCTTGAGTGAGGTTCGTGTAGAAGTAGTATCCATTTGATAACAAAGAACTGAGTTTGATTGATTTTATGGTGGTTCTGTAATTTTTTTTTTTTTGTGATAATGCATGGAAGGTGTTTGGTGAAATGTCGCCTAGAGTTGATTTCAATTGATTTTATGTGGATTGTTTTTTTTTTTTTTTTTCTGGACAATGCAGCTAACCGGTTTGAGAAGATTGCACACAGAAATGGTAGATTTAAATATCACAAAAAAAGTGTTTTCTTTTTTTTTTTTTTTTGTTTTAGAGAGAGAACAGAAGAGGAAAACAATGACAGTATTATAAATGTTTAAGAAGTGCTAGAGATTTGGAATTTAAAGGAGTAACTTAGTCAAAAAAAAAAAATGAGAAACTTATAATTATTTATAATTTTAAAATTTATACATGAAGAGTAAATTTCCGTGCGTAAATAGAATTTCCATAATAATGAAGACTTGGTTGTTGTTATCATAATTTCTTTGATAGGTATATGGCGAATCGGCAACTATTTATATGATTGTTTGAGATGGTTGCAACATAGAAGATAAACTGAGATTAATCCTCACCCGTATTGAATAAGTTAAATGTATATCATCTAATATGAATTAATATGAATAGACCCAAATATATGACCTCCTTACTTTGTTGGGAACTTGCCGGAGAAAAACCAAAAAAGAAAAAGAAAAAGAGCACTCTTATCAATATAACAAGCCTTGAGGTTTAATTCAGATGCTAAAAATTTGGATATCTTTCATTTTTTTTTTTCTTATTAGCGAACACAGGAAAGATTGACGCATCTGATACACTTTTTTTTTAGAATAGTTATTTTGCAAACTTTGGTTTTTATTTTTATTTTATTTTATTTTTTATGATGTCTCTACTGTGAAAGGAAAGAAAAATAAAAGAACAAACATTGTTAACTAGCGCAACTCAAAAGTCTTCTCTTTTTTGTCCAAGTGTATTAAATTCTCCTTCATCTCTCTCTTTCTCCTAGCAATACTAATCCAACAATTAATATTGCATGCTAATGATACAACATGCATATGATTAGCATATGAGCATAAAAATATGAGAATAAAAATGTGCTTGCAATGGTCACCAATAGTCGTTAGCATGTAATATCAACCAAAATAATCTCCCTACTTTTCATTATTATATCCCACTGGCATTTTTCAAATTTCTATTGATAATAGTTTCAATAAAAAACAATATAGATACACTTTATGAAAGGGCATATAGGAATAAAAATATACTTGCAATGGTCACCAATAGTCATTATTAGCATGTAATATCAACCAAAATAATCTCCTTATACTCATTATTGTATCCCACTTGCATTCAAATTTTTATTGACAATACATTTCCAATAAAAACAATTAAGATACACCATAGTGTTAAATTATCCATATATAAATATACTTTCACATCAAATATGATCAGAAATATCTTCGTATTTAAATATAAAATTAGAATTTCTATTTATTAATTTAAATTTTTAGAACAGATTAATTTACATCTTTATGTTTAGGCCTGTTTGCTTCCGGGTGGGCCAATGCCAAACATCTTCATGAGAATCTGAGATGCTCAAAATTTCAGCATATATACTCTCCTTGTTGGGAGCTCCGACACTGAGAGGTACGACATAAAGTATGAACAATAAGAATTTCCGAATTAAATAATAAGCCATAATTGTAATGATCTTTCGCTTTCGCCTTTCAAAGCCAGCTCACGTGGTTTCTGAGGTAGAGATATGCTGGCGGGGCGGGGCCCACTTCTAGGATTGGGATCAGAACGGACGGTTCCTGTCGGCTAACGGGAGCGTGCCACGTGTTCGACAGATGGCTAGCTTAAATTGGTGGGGCCGACCGTACGGCCACTCTGTTTTGGCTGACAGCGGCGTAGATTTTGTCGCTATTTGCCTTTTCCTTTGTTGCTGCCTTTTTTTTCTTCCAAAATTTTTACAGCTTGCAGTGGAAAGCAACTTCAAGATGCCTTGTTTCCTCGCCCAATATCTTAGAGGAGAAAACTTAATGGGGGAGTTTCTAGGACTCGGTTATTTGATGATATGAAGCGGATTGATTTCATTTATCATAATAAATAAAAAATGATTTCAGTGTTATTAATATGCTTGTTAATTGCTGGGTTATTTTATTGGAGTAATTGATTTGATAGTTATTATAATTTTCAGTGATTAGATAGTATTTTTATCAGAACAGTCTTTAAGCTAAGTTTCATAAAATTCTTATTATAGATCATTATGGATTATTTTTATAAAAGATTCAAATCGTCTACATATGTTTATTACCTTACAAATCATTAAAAAAAAAAAAATTAAAATCCTTTAAAGCTTATTTGATTTAGCTTCTCATGATACTTATGAGATTAAAGTTTATTTGATTTAGGTTTCATGAATCTTTATTGATTCATATACTCTACTTGATGAACGAGATCTAAATAGTATAAACCATCTTTTTTTTTTCTTTTTTTTTTTTTTTGGCACTTCTGCTTCTGAGCAGTGACTTGGTCATGAGCTTGAGTTTGATAGCTTCAAAAGTTAAAGTTCTCTATATCTTAGTTTACTGCATAGGCTTAGCTTAATATGCCATTTCTTATAGCATTGAACAATACTTGTAATTAGTTTTTTGTTTATGCTAATTACACTTGTATTTAGTTGGGGCAACATTCAAATTTACGTATGGGCACTTGCATATAATAAAATATTATTTAATATGTCAAAATTCCTGGAAGTAACCATAGATAAATTTAATGATTACTGTATAATTGGTAACAAAGAAGTGTAGAATTAATACCCGTCTTGAGTATATATAATCATCTAATGATTGGTAGGATATAAACGAATTTGGATACCGTTAATAATCAAAATTAGATTTGGATACAAATTTATGCCGATGATAATAAATTCTTAACTGATTAATCATATTTCAATATCTTCCATTTTATAATATATTACTCAATCCTTACCCAATCACACAGTGTAAGTAGACTTTATGTTGTTTGGAACTTGGTTTTATTACGTTTCCACAAAGCACGAAGAATTATTTTTCCTTCGAAAGAAAAATCAATACACAAAGCACAAACATTTATTTTTCCTTTAAAGACAAATAGAACATCTTTATTTTGTTTTAATTAATATATAAACAACTCAATCTCCGTTCTTTTATTATTTAAACAACTCAATCTCCGTTTGATTTGCCTCCGTTAATTACTCAATTCTGATTTCCCTTTTTCTACATGTTGATACTCATTTTTCTTTCCAAATATTGTTCATATTTGAATCTCGTATTCGATAAATGATTATGGATAAGAATAATGTGAATCATGTATCTAATATGTATTCGAACCACTTACATCGCTAACTGTAGGGTTACAAATATGTAAAGAATCTTGATAGCTATATGAGTGTTCTTATTCTTTTCTTGTCTCACAACCTGATTTTCAAATAATAGAAATAGTCGAGGAAACAATATGAGCCTTATAGGCTAGGCCCAACTCGCTAATTGGACAATTGTCCAAATAATAACAAGATTGCAAGTATTTGAGAGATGAGATGAAATTCTAATGGACCCAACAGATCAGCCCAATATAGTAGGGGTTACAAGATTATCCAAATTATTCAATCAACATCTATGAGATCAGAAGTTGCAAAGTATTGAAATGGGATTACTAGAAGCGGGAATAGCCAATATGTTCTTTTAATTTTCCATTGTGTTATGAATGATTTTGTTTGTACAAAAGGCCTCTCATGAATACTAGAGTTGAATTTGGAAACTCTTACAAATTGGAGAGGGGTAACGTTGCTAAAGACAAGGCTCATTGTATAAAATTCATAAATCACAAATGAAATGTTAGATCAATAATCAATTTTGTTTTATAGGTTTGAGATCAAAATATCTGATTAAACTTGTACTATGCTTGCCTAAAACTAAGATCTTTGACTCCATAATGCACACTAATTGTTAAACTCAGTAAAGCTAAACTCATACTAAGGTTCAAACTCGATTCCATTGTACTGAGCCTTTCGTGATGTAGTTCGAGTTATAACCTTATTGACCCATAGTAGCGAATCAAAGCTAAGTTAACCAAGTTCAAAATGGAGCTAGTCTATCTATACTCAAGCTTTTTCGTTTCTCATGAGCTTATTTTCTAATTGAAGCTTTGCTGATCTAGGTTAACAGAGCTAGAATGAGCTCTTATGTAGCTTTTATCAGGTGGAACTCAAATTAAAGCCATAATTAAATATACTAGTATTATATCTTAACCTGGCGCGACCATAAGTTTTAAACTACTAACGAAGCATATAAATGTCAGAATTTATACAATTATCTATTCGTTTATATTTTGCCACTTGTCTTTCTTTTCTTTTTTATTTTCTCCTTTCTTGTTACAAAGCTAGCTAGGATTCTTAGTTGATAATCACCAAATCCCACCCATCCTCTTTAGAAAACTTAGGGCAGCTGAGTGGGTAGCAAAGGAACTTTTTGCAACACAAGTAAAGGTAAACAAAGTAAAAAATAAATAAATCTATAATAATATCATAATATATAGTAGATCAACTGTTAGACTACAAACCAAGGGGTCACCATCATTTTCTCTACAAGTAAAAGGAGTTCCAACATCAAATAAAGAGCTCTCCATTAGCAAAAATTGGTGTTCAAGCATGCATCACAAAATAATGTAAACAAAACAAAAAATGTGGATTTTGGCCCAAAAGGCTTTGATATTTTCATAGTAAATAGTAGCTTGACAAGTGTGAGCCATAATTGATTAAGGTCACTTGTAATGAAATTTTGGCCTGCAGATGGTGATCAACTCAAGGCTTCCTTAAGCGATTTCATATTTCTACGGATCTCCTGCCGAGATTCTGGATCAGTTCTGCCTACCGATGGAAATGTAAAGTAATAGAAAGTTGTGTAATACCACTTTCTACACTGCCCCAAACTATAAGTAATCAAGTCCCTTTTCTTGAACAAAAGCTCATCAATTCTGAATTTGAAACCTTGTATATAATTAATTTTTGTATAATTTACTATTGAGTCTGATCTCAACGTTATTATTGTTAATATGATTAAATTCAGATAAGTTTTTAGGCTCCAGGAGCTTAATTATTATATATTACAAATCTGCAAAGCATAAATTTGAACATGGATTACTAGGTATATACCAGCATCCAAGAATTTTTCTGTGTTGCATGCGGAAAAATTACTTTTAGAAAAAACACAAACAAACTCTTTCATCTTCATCTCCGCCTCTTTAATATATTTTTTTTTTGTTCTATAGTGTTTGCTCAAAAATTGGATTTCTCCTTCCATTGTAAAATTGTTTGATTACAACGAAAATATTGAGATTTACAAAAAAATCTGAGGAATTACAAAAACAGGAATATTGATTGATTCTCTTTTTTATGTAGGTTCGGGTGGCGATGGAGCCTCGCTAGTGCCTCCGTAAACCGTCTGACTTGGAAGGGGATGGCTCTGCTCCGCTTCTCAATTTCACGAGCTCGCCCGAAATCGTCCAAAAGTTCTTTTTTTGGAGTCAACTCCTGTCTTTTATAGACTGAGAAAACTCAAAATCCGGCTCGATTCTTCCCTGAAAAATCGGATCACGAGATATCAACAAATAAACAAAACGGGAATAGAAGGAAGACAACCCGCGGGTTGGCACCTGCGGGATCGCTCCCGCGGGTGCCCACCTGCGGGATTGCTCCCGCGGGAGGCACCCGGTGGAGATCTCCCGCGGGTGCTCACCTGCGGGAGCCCTCCTGCGGTTGCACCCGCGGGAGTCCTCCCGCGGGTGCAACTGCGGGGGTTCTCCCACGGGTTGCACCCGCGGGAGCCTTCCGGGTGTCTGCATTTTTGTTTAATTTTTTTTTAATTATATATATTTATTTATTTATTATTTTTTTTAGTGTCTACATATAGTTCTTTCGACTTTAATCAAGTGGGCTTCAAAAAATAACAACAATTTATTCCAATTTGATGGAATAGTAAATAAAAAATTAAAGCCATAATTTCCTTTGCTAAAGCTCTTACGTGCACAAGTAGGGTTGAAATTTCTCCTTTTTTATAGAATATTAAATAACTTTTTTTAGTGACAACAAAAAGAATTATTTTGACACCGCCAGCACATATAAAGTTGATAAACCTTATCACATCTTTACAAAGAAAAAAATACTGATCATATTACTATTAAGGAGTTTCTTGAATTAAATTTATTATGCTGGATGTTTAATTTGTCATTAACATGCTATGGGAACCAAACAATCATTACCTGGTGAATGCTATTCGAAGTTCCAATTTGAATTCAGCAATGTTCAAAATCAGGCGTGGTTAGTTTGGACCACCATACTAATTAGCTATGACCGACCAAACTTCCCTAAATCACATCTGGTTGAATTCCAATGCTTGAAGGTAATCGAGCCCTCCATGTTTGAAAGCTTTTCAATTCATACACAAATAATTGAAAATATAAAAGGAAACAGGAGAGTTAATATGAGCCTCTAGTATTAGTAGTCATCATCACAATGATTGGAAGCATCCCTCTCTCTAGATAGCACCAAGATGATGTTTTCTTGAATAAGGGTTTGAGTAATTTTTTTAAATCAAACTCTAATTAAAAAACAGCTTACTTATGCCACTTCATCTCAAGACATCATATAACTATCTGAAGACAATGCTGAGATGGTTACTAATCCAGAGGGTTCCCTTTCTTGCTCTCTATAATCACCACTAACCATACAACTCATCATTGATGCAGCTCTACTTGAAATGTACGTGGCACCTCATCGGACACGCCATACGCTTAATAAAATGCCATAAACGATGTGCGATTTAGTACGTGCATTAAGATGTATATATGTTGGATAATCTTGTTGCATTACCTCAGCATTTTTAGATAAGAAGACTAGTAATCCGATTAGTTTTGAATTAGTCAAGATTAGTTCAGTTTGTTATTGTTATTAGTAATTCGATTAGTTTTGAATTAGTCAAGATTAGTTCAGTTTGTTATTGTTATTAGTAATCCGATTGGATTGGTTTGTTTTGTACTCCCTATATATATAGATGAAATAATCAAGAGGAATAGCAAGCCCTCTTCTAAAGAAAGTCTTCCTCTTCTATTGCTGTTTTTCTCTCTCAACATTTGGTATCAGAGCTCGTGTTGTATGCCAAAGATCATGCCGCGAAGCATCATCACCAGCGGAGTTGACGGGGCTGCCTCGGGTGCGCTGGCGAAGGAAAGCACCGGCGTCTCCCTCCACTACCCGATGCTGACGAATTCGAACTACTCAACTTGGGCTATCAAGATGCGCGTATACCTACAAGCACAAGGTGTGTGGGACGCCATCCAGCCTGGGACCGACGTGGAGACAAGGAAGGACAAGATGGCACTCACCGCCATCTATGAAGCTATCCCCGAGGAAAACCTTCTTCTCATAGCAGAGAAGGAGACGGCTAAGGAGGCTTGGGAGACGCTCAAGACAAAGTACGTGGGTGCTGATCGAGTAAAGCAGGCGAAGCTCCAAACTCTAAGGAGTGAGTTTGAAACCCTCCGCATGAAAGAAGCAAAGACGATAGATGACTTCGCCGGAAGGCTGACAGCCATAGTCAGCAAGACCGCCGGCCTCGGCGGCAAGATCGAAGAAAGCACCGCTGTCAGGAAGTTCTTGGTCGCCGTCCCCAACAAATTCCTACCCATTGTCACATCGATCGAGCAGTTTGCCGATTTGACGACGATGACATTGGAGGAGGCGATTGGTCGCCTCAAGACTTTTGAGGAAAGGATTCGTGGTGCCGATGGTAAGGACGATGAACATCTTCTACTCACGAAAGCAGAGTGGAAGGCTCGCTGGAAGCAGTCCGGTGAGGGTTCATCATCGAACGCGTTAAAGGGGCGCGACAAAGGAGCCGGGCGCGGCCAGGGGCGCAGCCAGGGGCGCGGTTCTGGACGCGGCCGCAGCATTGGGCCCGGAGAGGAGAACCGTAATGAAGAGCAAGGTGAGGAGAAGAAGAAGTTCGACCGGAAGAAGGTCAAGTGCTTCAACTGCGGCATTCTCGGGCACTACGCAAGAGAGTGCCGCAAGCCGCGGTAAGAGCGCAAGGAGCAGGTGAATCTTACACAGGCTCAGGACGATGAGCCCACGCTGCTAATGACGCAGGTCTACGCGTTCACGGAAGCCCCGACCGTTGACATCATGCTCAACGAGGTTCACGCGCAAGTGCACCTTGGCCGGGAGAAAGAGTACCACGACGACATCTGGTACTTGGACACCGGGGCTAGTAACCACATGTCTGGGTGCAAAGCGAGCTTTGCTGAGCTGGACTCCAATATAAAGGGCTCGGTGAAGTTTGGAGATGGCTCCGTCATCGACATTTGTGGACGGGGAACGGTGCTTTTCACTTGTCACAATGGCGAGCACCGTGCGCTGACGGACGTCTACTACATCCCAAGGCTCTGCAGCAACATAGTGAGTCTTGGGCAGCTCGACGAACACGGCTACCAGACGCTCATCGAGGACGGTATGCTGTGGATCCGCGATCGGCAACGACAGCTACTTGCCAAGGCAAAAAGGACCAAGAACCGCTTGTATGTACTTAACCTTGATTTATCACAGCCTGTGTGCTTGGCGGCAAGGTGCAGTGAAGATGCGTGGCGGTGGCACGCGCGCTACGGACACCTGAATTTTCAGTCCCTCCGTAGGCTGGCGCAACATGGCATGGTTCGTGGGCTGCCACAGATTGATCAGGTGGACCAAATCTGTGACGGCTGTCTTGTGGGCAAGCAACGGCGGACACCGTTCCCGAAGGAGGCGAACTATCGCACGGAAAACGTACTGGACCTGGTACATGTCGACTTGTGCGGGCCTATCACGCCAGCCACACCAGGAGGCAAGAAGTATTTCCTGCTCTTGGTGGATGATTTCAGCCGCTACATATGGCTGACACTCTTGGAGTCAAAGGACAAGACAGCGGCAGCCATCAAGCAGTTCCAGGCGGGAGTTGAGCTAGAAGCTGGCCGCAAGTTGAGGGCCCTCCGCACCGATCGTGGCGGCGAGTTCACGTCCGCGGAGTTCAGCAATTACTGTGCAGACTGCGGCATCAAGTGCTTCCTCACAGCGCCATACTCGCCGCAGCAGAACGGCATCGTTGAGCGGCGAAATCAGACAGTGGTTGCAATGGCCAGGAGCCTGCTCAAGTCCAAAGGGATGCCAGGAAGGTTTTGGGGTGAGGCCGTCACAACGGCAGTACATATCCTCAACCGCGCGCCAACCCGCAGTGTCGACGGCAAGACGCCTTACGAGGCGTGGTACGGGAGACGTCCGAACGTACACTACTTTCGTACATTTGGGTGTGTTGGACACGTGAAGGTTGTGAAGCCAAACGAAAAGAAGCTGGACGACAGAAGCACGCCCATGATGCTTATTGGCTACGAGTCCGGCTCCAAAGCCTATCGGATGTATGATCCAGTCGGCAGAAGGGTACATGTGACCCGGGACGTCGTGTTCGACGAGGAGGCAAAATGGGAGTGGGGTGCGTCAGGGGGTGACGAAGAGAGAACTGCTCCTGGTGAGATATTCACCGTAGAGTATACTACCCGTTCTGTCACAGATGATGGTCGTGACGATATGCCGGCACATGGGAGTGGCAAAGTGTCGGTACCAGCTTCGCCGAGTCGCGCACCTGACAACGGGCCGCTGACCCTCTCTCCAAGCATGCCCACACCGTTGACAACCCCAGCCGCACCCGATAGCGTGGAATTTGCAACCCCCCCAAGCAATGCTTCGCCCACCTCGGACGGTGCAGTGCCTCGGTACCGCACATTGACGAACATCTACCGGAACACATTCGAGGATGAGCACGAGTACAGCGGGCTGTGTCTCATGGCGGCCGAAGAACCTGGGAATTTTGTAGAAGCCTCAGAGCACAAGTGCTGGCAGCAGGCGATGCAAGAGGAGATAAAATCTATCGAGGAAAATGAGACTTGGCATCTCACCGATCTGCCGAGCGGGTGTCGACCCATAGGCCTGAAATGGGTCTACAAGATCAAGAAGGACTCGCATGGTGCTGTGGTGAAGCACAAGGCACGGCTCGTCGCCAAAGGGTACGTGCAAAGGCAGGGCGTGGATTTTGAGGAAGTGTTTGCTCCGGTTGCTCGTCTGGAAACGGTGCGGTTGCTCATAGCATTGGCAGCACATGAAGGTTGGGAAGTACATCACATGGATGTCAAATCGGCATTTCTCAACGGTGATCTTGAAGAGGAGGTCTACGTAACCCAGCCGCCCGGTTTCGTGGATGAGGACAATGAGCAGAAGGTGTTGAAGCTCAAGAAAGCGCTCTATGGCCTGCGCCAAGCACCTAGAGCTGGAACTCGAAGCTTGACAGCAGGCTTATGTCACTCGGTTTTAAGAAGTGTCCATCGGAGCATGCTGTGTACAAAAGAGGTATTGGCTCATTAAGTTTGCTTGTGGGTGTGTACGTTGATGATCTTATTATCACAGGACCACATCCGCAAGAAATCAGCAGGTTCAAGGAGGAGATGAAGAAATTGTTCAGCATGAGCGACCTGGGTTTATTGAGCTACTACCTGGGCATAGAGGTGCAACAGACCGGCGATGGTATCACTCTGAACCAGTCGGCCTATGCACTAAAGATCCTGGAGAAGTGTGGCATGGACGGCTGCAACCCGTGCCAAGTTCCCATGGAAGCAAGGCTCAAGTTGAGTAAGAAGAGCGCAAGTCCTCCTACTGATGCCACGTTCTATAGAAGTGTCGTGGGGAGCCTGAGATACGTGGTGCATACGCGACCGGACATTGCCTACTCGGTAGGGTACGTAAGTCATTTTATGGAGGCTCCAACCACTGAGCACCTAGCAGCCGTGAAACATATTCTGCGGTACATCTGTGGTACTCACAATATGGGCTGCTACTATGAAAGGAGGAGAAAAGAAGGGCTACATTTGATCGGGTATAGCGACAGCGACATGGCAGGAGATGTAGATGACCGCAAAAGCACAACGGGTGTGCTATATCTGCTCGGGAAGAGCCTTATCAGCTGGCAATCTCAGAAGCAGAAGGTGGTGGCACTGTCGTCTTGCGAGGCAGAGTACATTGCTGCCACAACGGCGGCATGCCAAGGAATTTGGCTAGGGTGCCTATTTGGTGATTTAACAAAGAAGGAGCCCAGCAGCGTCACACTCAGAGTAGACAACAAATCAGCTATATCCTTGTGCAAGAACCCTGTTTTCCATGATCGAAGCAAGCACATCGATACCCGCTATCATTTTATAAGGGAGTGTGTTGAAGGTGGAAAGATTGCGGTTGAGTACATTAGCTCGAATGATCAGCTAGCCGACATCCTAACGAAGCCTCTCGGACGCATCAAGTTCCTGGAGATGCGCAAGAAGATTGGGTTGATTGAGGTCAAGAAAGTGCAACAAGATTAGGGAGTGATTGTTGGATAATCTTGTTGCATTGCCTCAGCATTTTTAGATAAGAAGACTAGTAATCCGATTAGTTTTGAATTAGTCAAGATTAGTTCAGTTTGTTATTGTTATTAGTAATCCGATTAGTTTTGAATTAGTCAAGATTAGTTCAGTTTGTTATTGTTATTAGTAATCCGATTGGATTGGTTTGTTTTGTACTCCCTATATATATAGATGAAATAATCAAGAGGAATAGCAAGCCCTCTTCTAAAGAAAATCTTCCTCTTCTATTGCTGTTTTTCTCTCTCAACAATATATATCTAAAAAAAATAAGAAAACATGGGAAAAGAAAAAAAGATGGTTTTGACTTTACGAGTTAATCATGTATTTATGTAATCAATTAGTTGGTAATGATCACTATCATTTACACTAGTGAAACAGACATTTCGAAAGCAAGGTCTCTGACCAAAAAGAAAGAAAAAAGAAAAAAAAAATCATTAGGTGGTGTTTGAGTTGTGAACCTCCTTCAATCTTCTTCTAGAAATTGCACACCTTAAGAAAACAATTTGGCTGCATGATCATCGAGTCTAAGGAAAGACAAACGCAAGACAATTGTGACTCTTGTACGTATTAATCAGTGGCTGAAGAGTTAGACTATTCTCCCGTAATATTAAGGTCCATAACTACCGCAACCTTTTAATGTGCTATTTAATTAAGGTCACTTTCAGTCCTTTGCTTGGTACAGGAAGTAAATTCCACCAATATTAATGAGCTTTCCGTTCCAGCCAATGACAACTAAACAACCGCATTAGCGCTTTAAACCCTAGGACTCTTGGCGTTTGTATTAACTTGGCAAAGTTAGTCTAGTATGGGTCTATCATTGATAGGATAATCGAAATCACAAGTTAGGTTTTGACATATACTCAACTTTTTAGTGTTTCTTTTGAAACTAAGTTGATTTGGATGTATAGCTTTTCATCAGTGTTAATTATTTTTCTTACATTGGCCATAATTGAGTGTATTATTGACTTTAACATAGATCCAATGCGGGATTGGTTATGTACCAAATCTGAGAAAGAAATTTGAGAAGAATTAGTAAGAGTAATTGCATCCATGAGCCAAGAAAAGTCACAAGCTTGAATCCTGTTACATACTCGGGAATACGACATAAATGATTCAAATGTCAGTATCACATTTCATGTGATAAGAAATCAATATACCAAGAAGCGAGAACCGCGTTAGCATGTTGGCAATTGATGATCATGTTGTAAGAAAAAGTTGCCAAGAAAGAATGGCAAGGTTCGTTAGCTCCTAGCCAGACCATTAACAAGAGTGTAAGGTTAAAGTATAAGAAACTCTAGATTCAAGTTCTCGGGACTCAAAAAATATCTATCAAATGTTCTATCAAATTTTGAGTTATACCTATAAGATATAAAGTGCTGATCCAGTCAGATATTTTCAAACATCACTGACATTTTGCTGATATATTCTACAATGCAAATAAGACACATTTGATGCAGTTAATTTTTATATTTATTGTAAATCATCGGCTAATACCAATACTGATTACGAGGATTTAAACTTGTATCCATCCAAGGGATGTACACTCACACACTTGATCCGAGGCGAGAGAAAGAAGCCTGTGTTAATGTGGAATAAAGGACTAAGATTATTAAAAGCCTCCTATCTGGCCTGCCTCCTGGCCCTTGATAACTGCTACTTGTCTACTTTTGATTACCCCTTCCCTTGTTTTTTCTCTTCTCCGATGAATACTTATCATTATCATTTTGCCACAGTCGCACTCTTCTAAATAAATTGTAATTCGCCTTAACTGTACGTGTGACACCCTCATTATTATTAAGAAAAATATCAGAGCGTATATTAACTGAGAAACCTATCATTCTTGTTGAAAAATGCACAGATGCAGCTACATATGGACCTCTCATGAACTTGTGGCCAATCTAAATGTCGCAATTTGTAGCATGGAGATCCATAATCAATGTATCTAGGTGGCTAGTACGTTTGTGAGGTTATATATATGACCAACTGCTATCAAATACAGACCCGCAAATTGAATATGTAGGTTCCCCATCGTATAGGAAAAGCTATTTTAATTTTTAAGGACCAAGGAGACGAGGGCTATCAAGATTTATGAGCAAATAGTTTATCTGAGAACCCAACCGACGAGAGAATCGAAGTTATCACTCGGGAATAATTCCTTGTCCTTGTGTGCTCTTGGGTGTAACTTTGGGAAAAATACGTGCAGTATATTTTTTCTGAAAATATATACGTGCAGTTTATTTTCCATTTCTGAGCGTATATTAACTCAATATAGCGTTAATGCTAGGGGCTCACGTCCACCGGATGAATGAGGATGAGAGCTAGTTTGCATATCTTTATGCCCCAAGTTGCAAGCATAATAGTGCATAATAGTCACTAACAAAATAGAGAAGAAGCGATTGATAGGAATGCATAAATCTTCTCTCTTACTCTTGTTTATTTTTTTTAACTAAGATGGTGGGCTAAACTCCCTCCCTCCGTTTTCTATTAGATGTAATTAATAGAACCAAGAACAACTAATATAACACATAATTAATAACGGTTCCAAGTGATGGACTAAGGTTTATGCCAATACTTCAGCAGACTAAAAAAAGAAAAAAGAAAAAAAAAAAGAAAAAAGAAAATCAAGTAGTCCAGTATCATGCGGAGCGTCTAAATTGGGAGTTCCTCACTCCTCTCTTCTGGTAACTTCCCCTGTCCTCACCTGCAACATTGATTGTGTTCATGGAAATAGGTGTCATCATTATCGGAAAGACACACATGCTCCCTGTCAGGTAGTTGCCCTATCCAAAATGATATAATATCAAGATAATTAAGTTCAAACTAAACAACTATTGGTAGCATGTCAGACTTCATTAAATATTCTACTATTTTTCTCTCTCTTCATATATATTCCAACAAATGACTGTGATGATAATCTCGAGTATACTCTTCTTGTCTCTGTGCCCCCAACCCTAGCCCAAATGTCACGTCCCTCCGACATATCTATACATAGGCTGAATAGTGAGGCACGCTTAAGCCAAATCAAGGAAGAGTATGGGTACGTATGTGAGCACCAAGTGTGCTCCAGTTTCGCTATTGCCTGACTCTTGTTTATAATCTTTGAGTTCTCATCAGAAACCTTTTTTTAAGACCTTCTAACATTATGTAAACAATAAGAATATATATATATATATATATATATATATATATATATATATATATTTATTTATTTATTTCTTTTCATAGAGTAAAAGTTTTCTAAAGTACTTCAAGAAATATCTTTTAATCTCCATGAGATGATTGTGAATTCAAAACTACCCTCACGCTACTTGTAATGCATCTGGCTAGTTAACAAGTAGTCAATCAGTTGGCTGTTCAATGAAACTGTAGCAGAGCAGTTCTCTTTAGTACTGTTGTAGCAGTTATAGATTAAATTTTTTGCTTCATTAGCTGCCTGGTTAATCTTATAATAGAATTCATGATAATATATATTTCCAACAACACATGCATGGTTAGCTAGTGAATCCACACAAGTTTAATCCACATACGTATTGCAACTTGGTCAATATGATCGATGGTGCAGATCAAATCAAGAGGGCACTCGGAATTTTCTTTTTGATGATAGCCATCCATATACCACTACCTCCTCAATGGATGTGAGTTTGAACTCCTAATCTATATGCACTTATATTTTTTTAGCATAAATAGCAAGTACTCAATCTATGTTCCATTAATCAAGTGTTAACGAAACATAGCTAAATAAGCATATTTAATCTGTATACACTCACAGAGAGCTTTTATTTATTTACTAGAAAAATATCATAGGGTTTTGAAGGTCCATGTTTAATATGTCCCATCCTCTCTTGCTTTTCCTTAACTATTACATTAAGTAGATATAAAATACAATGAAAATGCTCTCTAGAAAATACCTCCCTCCCAAGATATCTCCTTGGTGGGCCTATGTACTTTCCCATAAAATCATGTCTATCATATCAATCTTAGTTACTAATGATGGTAATGAATAAGTCAATAGGTTAATTTTTTATTCGTTTTATATAAATTTTTAAATTCAAAATAAAAATTTTATTTTTTTATTCTAAATTTTATATGAAACGAATCAAAAAATGACCCATACACATGAATCCATTAACACCCCATCAATGCAGAATGAAGTCGTTAGGGTCCAACTCCAAGCCATGAACAAATTATAAAATAGGTTCACTCGGAACGAGTTCCTTTTCAGGCAGCACGTACGCTCCGATATTTGCAGCTTGCCCCACCACAGGAGCTCGTTCCTATTTGCCACGTGTCTAGTTTAGTGGGGAGTTTTCAAAGGAGCATTCTATTGTTTCTAGTGAGTCTACTTTATAACTGTCTAGATTTTGAATTGAGACAAAAAAAATACTGAAAAGCGGAATAACGAGGCAAATTGGTGTGCTCCTTTGGAAACTCCCGTTCAGTGGCAGCCCCTCATTCCCGCCAGCACTTTCGCGCTGTCCAAGTGCAGACCTGTCAATTACCACCCTACCCTTGCCCATCGCCTCTGCGTCCCAATCTGCTCGCCCAAGATCCCGTCTACATGGTCAATCTTGCCCTGCACGTCCGCATCAGACATTAAACTACAACCGCCGTCATTTCTCAATACTCTCCAAGGCCTCTCTAGTAATTTCCAACCCCAATTATTGCCGAAAGAGCTCTTTTATTATTTTCTCAACATACTTATCAAATTATTTATGGGACCAACAATTCTTTCTAATTACCCTCACAAAAAAGTTCTAAGTTTTTTATAAGTTTATCATTATAATTTATTGGTGAATTTGTTATATCTTCTTAAATTTTATTACAAATTTGCATTCATCTCTATTTTTATCATGTTTCATCCTTAATCTCTCAAATTGAAACCCCAATTTTTCTTAATACTCTAAGAACAAAATGAATTTGAATCACAATAATGTTTAATAATTAAAAAAAGAAGAAGAACTCAAAATTTAAATTAGAAATAGATATAGAATTAATTTATAGAGAAATTAAAAGAGGATGCTAGGCTGGTTCTGAGAGGGATAGTTGGACCGTCGAGGGGACCAGGCTACGGAGAGGAGACAGTGGCATGATCAATCGTCTGAGAAGAAGATGATGGCTATGCAATTGCTTGGGAATAGAGAAAAAAAAGGAAAGAGACTTGAGAGAAAAATAATGGAAAAAAAAGATTAATTTGGAAATATAATAGATTGTATTTATAAAAAAAAATTATTTTTAGATTTTATAAAAAGTGTACATATATTTTCAAAAATTGGTAGGTGTATTTAGAAATTGCAATTATTTATTTAGAAAACTAATCATTGTGGCTTCCTCCTCCTTTAAATACCCTCGCCCACCCCCTCTCCCACACTCGCACTCAACCAACCCAATCGAAGAAACCAAATACTCTCTCTCTCTCTCTCTCTCTCTCTCCTTCCTCTCTCTAAAGCTTTCTCGAAAACACCCCTCAACAAAAACGAAAAAGAAATGCAAGTAACAAAAATGGAATCGAGAGGCAATAGCAACCAACGCTGCAATAGCTTCGCCAAGAAGCTCCTGCACATGTTCAAGGTGGTATACTACATGCTCCGCAAGGGGATCTTCTCCAAGCAGAAGCTGATGATGGATCTCCATCTCCTCCTCAAGCGTGGCAAGCTCGCCGGAAAAGCCCTCGGCAACCTCATGACCTTCCACGGCCACCACCACACAGACTACCACTCATCGTCGTCGGCCCCCCACTCATCCTCTTCCTTTTTCTGCATGTCAGTGGACCCGATCCTCTCCTTCTACGATCCCCGCGAGGTCGAGTTCAGCTGCAGCAACACACCCTCCTACTCCGCCAACATCACCAGCCGAAAGCACCACCACCACCACCACCATCGCAGCAACAAGAATTATTCCTACGACTATGATGCCGTGGCTGCCATTGCCAAGGCCTTCGAGATGCTGAACAACAACAGCGACAACACGGCCTCTGCTATGTCCGACTCAGAGTCTGTCATGCCCTCGCCGTACCCCATGATTGCGTTCGGGAAGAGTCCTGCGATGGTGCCGCAGCTGAGGATCACGGACTCCCCGTTCCCCATAAAGGAGGATGAGGCGGCCGATGGGAGAATCGATAAGGAGGCCGAGGAGTTCATCAGGAGGTTCTACGAGCAGCTCCGGATGCAGCCTGCCACGCCGGAGTACAGGCTCCGGCGAGGAGCTTGAGAACTATGCAATTATATTTTGTAGTAAATGTTTGTGATTTCAAGCATTTTCTGTTTTTTACGCCTTTTTTCTTTTTAAGAGAGTGTATGTTGATATTACTTGTTCTCTCTTTTCCCTTATGAATACTACGATGCTTTTGTATGTGGGATTTGAGAATGGAGTTTTTTTTTTTTTTTTTTTTTTTTTTTTTGTACTTTCTTAATGAGAAATTGGGTGTTGAGCATTTTTGAGTTAGCGATTCTCTCTATTTTGAATTTTTTTTTTTCATGTTTGTTTATTGGATCTATCATAGGTCAATACAAAATCTGGGAATATTCTTATTTTCTCAGCTGTTTTCGGAGCGAATTTTAGGATTCCATTGTGCGGGAAAAAAGATAACGGGTTTGTCGGGTTACTGTCGTTTTTGGTCTCATTTGGAAATTGAGTCTGTAGAGAAGGTTTCAACGGAGTAAAAAGTAAACGACCGTAGAAAATTTATAGAATTAAAAGGACATCACATCAATCATCCAAATATAGTATCAGTGTTGTCATTAAATTTAGCTCATTAGCTGCAAAATCTATTTATTTTGACGATAATCGATGTGTTCATATTAGTAATTAACTTAATTTTTACTAATATGAAAAATTAGGTTAATTATTGTTACTAATTCTTACTAATTCCGATAGCTTTCAAGCTAGCCAGAGGTCAAGGTGTAGCGACCTTCTGGAGGTTACTCAGTAGAAACAACAATCTATTATCCGCAATTAAGAGAGTTTACCATTATTATGCAGTAGCACTTGCGTCTACATAAAAGCTATTAATTTGCATCCTAGATCTTATATGTGACTTTTAACAACATTAACCATCTATGCTTCAATTAGTTAAACATTCCCATGTACTAAAACATAAAAGAAACTATTTTTCAGTTATCTATATGACAGAGCTTAGTATTAAATATGAGATAATTTTTTTCCAAAAAAAGATTTATACATATAATCTTTGGTCTAATCCCAAACTCGATATTGACATGACATCAATCAATAATAAATAGTGTAGATTTTTAGAGTATTTTTTAGCTAGTAAAATTTATAAATATATTTTTCTTAAAAATTATCGGCATTGACACTTATTGGAATTCAAATCAGGAACCTTCAAGAGAAATTATAGCATCTCACTACATACATCCTAGGAAAAAGAAAATCACTATAAACAAATTTGCTCTTTATTAAAAGCCATTTTCAAATGCTAATCATATCTGCATCCTTTTGAGCTCATCTCATTGGTTGCAATTGTTGGACACGTTTCGACACATTATTGAACGCAGAGTTAACTCTCCCATGAGAAAAAGGTTGCATGCAATCATGTTACCTACTGCTGTGGCTTTTCCTCTGAGGCCAAGTAAATGAATGTCTGTGTGTCAAGGTGTCCCCGTAATCACGGACACAAGGATGCCCAACTTTATTTTTTTTATTTTTTTATGCCTTCTTTCTGGCCTGCTACAGGTTTTTGATCAACTCCACCAAACTTCTATCATTAATTTGTTTTTATCTAGTTTGTGAACTTGCTTTATGTTGTAACATACCTTTTATTCAAGACTAAAATTGATTTCCTTCTTCGATCGCTCTCGCTTGTGGCTAGCCCACTCACAAGTCTTAGAAGGATTCCAGTGTTGAATTGTTAAAAAAGAAAGGTCTACATCAATTTGATTGTAAGAGAGCAATAATTAGTAACATCTGAGGGGATATTTAGGCGGACATTGTAAAATTTCCCTTGCATTTTTTCACCCATAATCAATAGTCCTTCTCTATGCTGATCTGCTGACATTTATTCGTGAATTAACATTATTTTTAAATAGATAAGTTGTGAACGGGTTAAGTCATAGTCTCACAAGTTTTTAAGAGGATGGTTTTAAATTCGACGCCCAACTATTTCAATTAGGATTAACTTGGATAATTAATCAGATTACAACATTATTATCAAAGTAATTAGATAATTAAGCTTAGAAAATTTTAAGTAAAGATCGCTGAATCTTCTTTTGATGTAAAACTATGACCAATTAATTAAGTTCAGTTAGCAGTGATATTGGATGATTAATTCAATTAATGGTTGCATCCAATCAATTTTTCTTGGACCAAAATATTTGCCGAGTATATCAAATTGGAGATTGAATTTTTTTCTCCTCTAAGGATTATAGATGCGACTTTTTTTAATCATAAATAATTGATAAATTTCTCTAGGATTCATTAATTAGCACTTAGCGATAGGGTACATAATAAAGTCCTTGCTAAGAAGAGGACTAGCGAAAACGAATTAAACAAAATCAGAGTAAATCATTATAAAATCAAGTCTGAGGAGGAGCCCATCTTATATAAATCACACAACTATGGTTCCAAAGTCCTTAGCAGGCCCTGACTGTGGAAATGTGGAAAAGTAGTTCCGGTTCGATGGGGAACCTCTAAAATTGAGTTCGTTCCGGTTATTGAGGAAATCGTCAACTTTCTACAGGAAATTGTCAATTTCCTACAGTCAATCGAAATTGACTAGGTGCTGTGTGGAGCCCAGTTGACTAGTCAAACGGGGAAGATATTTAAATTGGGGATCCCATTTGTCGAGGTCTTGCTTTGGATTATTGCACAGGGTCAGTAGATTAATAATTCCTCAAGTTGATGAATTATTAAATATGAAATAATGACTTTTAATGAAAAAGTAAATAAATGGGGGAAAAGGAAGTAACTTTGTTGATATTTTCAACCTTCATGACGAAGTATCATACTTTTTTCCATTCCAAGAGATGATCTCGTTACTAGCTTTCTCCGTTCTTTTTTAATCTCACTGTTCCTATTAAGGTGGATTCATATATTTACTCGTTCTACTAATTTCTTAGATGTTTTCTTATTTTAGCTATTTTTATATCCAATTTTTTTTCTTTTAAATGTCAATAAATAAATTTTAAAGGAAAAAAAAAAAAAAAGAACCAAGGAATGATTCAGCATTTTTCAACTTTGCAGCCGAGTGAGTGAGTAATTAAGAGTGCTTATGGACCGGTGCCCACCTGACCTCTAGAGTTCAAAGAGTAGATTCGTTCATTGTATTTTTGATGGAATCTTGATCAACTAGCCACTGCCTTTTGCTATACAGGAAATGTTCCTGTCATGGTGAGTATCGGTCAGTTTCACTTGAGTTTTTTTCGATTTTGACAAAATCGAAAAAACCAATTAGAAATGAAAATCAAAATAGAACCGATCTAATTCGATTCGGTTGAGGATGAAGTTTGAATAAAACTATCTAGTCTCGCTAATTCAGATTTTGTTCGGTTCGAAAAAAATATAGTCTGTGATCCCACCAGAAAAGCATTGCAATAGTTCAAGGGGAAATCTTTAAGAAAACGATAGTCTTAATATCCCCAAGAGACGGAAAACAGCTAAGGCTGTAGATTTTAGCAGATTGCAGCTGCTCTTAATCAGATCAGGAGTATGCATAGGTTTAAGGGTTTTAGTATATAACCATTTTCTAACCCCTCTTGCCTGTACAGGCCCAAAAGCCTATAACAGGAATTGGAGCCCAACCCTTAGCTTATGCTTGGTGGTTTCCTTGTTTACGGTAGACTCATAGCTCTCCATGGCCCCTAGAGCAAGGGGATTTTTCAATTACTAATATAATGAAATATTTTCTTTAAAAAACATAATCTGCAGGAACTTAAAAATCGCATGCTTGTACAACTGTCTGAGATTTTCCAACATAAGAAAATTATTAGATGTGGTAAGGTTGATCCAAATGTTCGTTTGGAAAATCATCCAAAATTTTCTCGAGCTTTCAGTGAGAGCTAAGTAAAAGTTCGTACTATTAAAATTTTAGTTGAATCGATCTAAAATTAGTTCAACTGTGAAATAATTAATTCATTCAAGTTTGAGCTAATCCATAATTTAGCTACATGAATTGCCACCAACAAGTGCAACCAATAATACACCTGAATTATTTATTTTGGATGGATTCTGTCTTTATTTCCATTGAGCTCACAATGCAAAAGCCTATAAAGAAAAGTGCAATGCATAAAATTTATTAGCCAATCTTTACATATTAATGGACAAAAAATGGAAAAAGGAAACAAAATCTATTAAAGCTCGTTTCTCCTCAACTAGCACAAAGTTAGTTCCCTTTAGAAAATAAGCTCAGATGGATCACTAAATGTATCTGCAGTTCATGAACTGGATAATTCCCCTTATCTGACTTGGATCAACCTTACACGTGGATATAATTAGTTTACTTAGCTCTAATATTTAATTGAAATTAGAAAAAGTTACCCATCTAATCCACGCACTTCTAGTCACTTGAAAATTTAATATGCTTTTTCTCCCTTTCGTATTGCAAGTGCTAGCTAAGTGCAACTTCTTTCAGTGTTGCTTTTAACTAGGTTGCACCAAATTATTTACTAGTACGTATACACGTTGTATTTGATCTTGTAAGATCCTCTGTCAATAGAAAATTGTACAACTTGTGTTGTGAATGTGCAGTAGTGATACGATCCACTGTCCCTTCTTTTAAGTGTAACAATTGGAAGCTTTATATTTAAGTTTCTGTATAATTTAGTAACTTAGAAAAATATTGTGGTTGCTTAAATAGTTAGTGCTCACCTAATATATGGTATACTAATTATGCAAACAGTGTATTTTTCCTGTACTATATAAGAATTACGTGATAGCCGTCGTGCCAATCCACATTTTAGTAGAAATATATGATTTATCATTTTCGTCAACCTCTTTAATCGTAAAATAGTAGTCAAAATATTGTTATAATTAACTAAAAACTTTTCTCCTTGTCTAATTGTATCTTGATACTGAGGAGACTAACAAGAAAATAATGATCAATGGTGTTTCATTGTTTTCTAATTGATCCCGCGAAACTAACAAATTTAAACTTTATGGGCAAGCACTTTGATGATTCTGGCTCATCCACACAACCAAAAACAGATGAATTAGCGGTAATTTAGAGATTACTGACATCCATAGCTGTCCTGGCCAAATCCGTGGTATTATCTCTAGTTTAAGTGTGATCCAAGTCATGAGCCTAGCCTCCTGCGGAGGGGATCAAGCAACTGATAATGGGGAGTGATGGACCTAGAGCTCTCTCCTTTCAATTTGTTATTTTGTTGTATTATATATAGAGTCGAGAGAGTAGATATATTGTTTGCTTTGTTTGTATGATTGTATATAATATGATATATTCTCATCTACTCTGTTTCATTAATTTTTAATTAATGGAACATAGGGAATTATAATCTATCGTATACTTTAAAAAAAAAAAAAAAAAGTTATAGATTGGCTAGGGTTTTTGTTTATTTATAGCCGAGTGGAATGTGATCAATTTATAGCTTAACAAATAGACTTAGATCACGGATTCATGGACCGTTTATTTTATATAACTAAGTTTTTACACAAAGCAACAAAGCATTGTTGAGTAACTTTAGTTAAGGCTAATTAGAGATGGTATTTTACTCAAATACCCTCACCTACCATAGTTGAGTTGAGACTGTGTAACGCCTCTGGTTTTCAGCTGCTTTCTAAAATGGAGTACGCTACTTAATATTTGTACTAGACAGTCCAACAGTCACAGGATCTTGGAATAACTGTAACTACTATCACAATCATATTAATAAATAACATGTCTGAAACTGAAAGATTTCACGTATACAAAAAGTTAGATATATAAAATGGCACACTGCTATGAATATAAACACAAAAGAGAAAAGCAGTGCCTGGGTAAAAATAAATATAAGCAAATATATACAAAGGATCTCTAGAAGATACTTTGCTTGCCTACCGTTGCTCGGTCTGACCGATGAAGTACGGGTCTTCAATTGAGACTGGTTCTCCTTCTTCGCCTTGTAAATCTGGGTTCAAAACCGAGGAGATTAAAGTTAACAAGTAGCACAAAGAAAAAGATGTGTACTATCACGGTGCTAGGGATAAAAGTATGCAAATAAATTATGATAGTATGTAAACGTGTCACATGAATAATAATGAAAAATAGAATAAGTAAGACTGTGCTTATCATTTGCAAATAATAGATAAATATCATGCAAAAATGACAAGTCTGTTGGTGGTAAAAATTTCAAAAGTAATGAAAAAAGAAATTTTCCAAGTAGAACACGAAGCTAACTCCGTAGCTCCGCGTTTGGCTAAGATTTAGCCTCGCGTTGAGTAAAATACGGAGCTAAATCTCTACCTCCGCGTTTAGGGTATTTTAACTCCACGTGTGCAGAATTCTAATTCGATTGTGATTGAGATTTGGGCTTATCCAATACCCGAATTGAGTCCAATCAGAATTCATATTCAAGATATTTAAATCAAAACTAAAATATTTGATTAGAATTTTTGATTAATACAACTACCTTCCAATTCTATCTGATTGGAAACTCTTATATTGACTCAAGGCTATAAATACCTCTTGAGGTAGCCTTTGGAGAGATTTTTTGATTGTTCTAGAGTTCAAGTTACGCGTGAGAGTTTTGAATTCATTAGATCAACACAGAAAGAAGTTAGGGCCTACCGTCATCTTCATCGAGAAGAAAATTTTCGCATCAGATCATCAAAAAATACTACTAGATAGAACCCATCACCACATAGAACCTACAAATATTGTAAAAGAGAGATAAATTATAAATCCTCTCGTTTGTTTTTCTATTGTTCCTCTTTTATTGTAATTAAATTATTCAATGCAAGGAAGCAAGAATTTTGCGGAGAACAAACTGGTGACCACAGTGGGAGATACCCGATGCCGTGCTCTTCTTGAGTGCCATTAATCTTGAAATCTCGTAGAAAATCGACGAAAATGGTAAGAAATCGGTTGCAAGGGTTTCAGTCGCCTGATCGCCTGAGCTCTGAGTTCTTGAGAGTTCTTGAAAATTCTTGAGGAAGAAGAAAACTCTATTTAAATGGAAAAAAAACCGCCCCTCAGTATTCGATGCGAGAATCGGAGCAGTTTTAAGTAGAATGCGAGGCTATTAGCTTCGTGTGTTAAAGTGCAAACGCGAGGATAATATGATTGTTAACTCCGCGTTCAAGTGCAGTAAATCGAAGATCCAAAATATTTCAAAATTTGCTAAATTATAAGCTATTTTGAAAACTTTGGAGGGGGGTTCTGTTGGTAGTAAAATTTCCAAAAGTAATGAAAAAAAAAAAAATTCAAGCAGAACGCGGAGCTAACTCCGTAGCTCCGTGTTTGGCTAAAATTTAGCCTCGCATTGAGTAAAACGCAGAGCTAAGTCTATAGCTCCGCGTTCAGGGTATTTTAACTCCGCATGTGCAGAATTCTATATCGATTGTGATTGAGATTTGAGCTTATGTAATACCCGAATTGAGTCCAATCAGAATTCATATTCAATAGATTTAAATCAAAACTAAGATATTTGAATAGAATGCTTTATGAATACAACCACTTTCTAATTCTATGTCATTGGAAACTCTTATATTGACTCAAGGCTATAAATATCCTCTTAAGATAGCCTTTGGAGAGCTTTTTAGATCGTTCTAGAGTTTAAGTTACGTGTAAGAGACTTGACCTCATTGGACCAGTACAGAAAGAAGCTAGGGCCGACCGCCATCTTCATCGAGAAGAAGATTTTTGCATCAGATCGTCAAATGGTACTACTAGATAGAACCCATCGCCACATAGAATCCATAAATATTGTAAAAGAGAGCGAAAAATTATAAATCCTCTTGTTTGTTTTTCTATTGTTCCTCTTTCATTGTAATTAAGTTATTCAATAGAAGGAAATAAGAATTTTGCAGAGAACATAGTCTAGGTCATGTTCTTGTTCGCAGCAGAATTTCTTTGCTTTCCTTCCATTGAATTAACTTAAATTACAGCGAAAGTGAACAAGAAAAAGAAAGAACAAACGAGAGGATTTATAGTCTATCGCTCTCTTTTACAATGTAAAAGCGGGATCTGTGTGGCGATGAGATCTAACTAGTAGTTCCTTTGGACGATCTAACGATGAACTTTTCTCTTGAAGATGGCGGCCGACTGTAGAACTGATCTCATTTGGTCTTGATTCGTTCAAGGCTCTATACGTAACTCGAACTTCTCTAAAACTCCAGAAAAAGATCCCTTAAAGATTGATGATCATCTATGGATTGATCTATTATTGATTGATGATCCCTAAAGTCTTCTCAAAGAGGGTATTTATAGACTTTAGTGGTTATGAGAGTTTCCATAAAAATAGAAATATAAGATTTTCATAGGAATATGAATAAAGATTTCCATAGGAATAGGAAATAAGGTTTTTGTATTCATCAAGGATTCTAATCAAATATTTTAGTCTTGATTAAATCTCTTGATTTGGAATTCTGATTGGACTCAATTTGGGTATTGGATAAGTCCAAATCTCAATCACAATCAATTTGAAATTCTTATGAAATCTGCTCACGCGGAGTTAACGCGGAGCTAATTCATCAGAATGCGGAGCTATGGATTAGCTCCGCGTTTTGCTCAAATGCAAGACTAAAATAGCCAAATGCGGAGCTACGGAGTTAGCTCCGCGTTCTGTGTGGTAAATTCCTTTTGTCTTCGAAATTTTTACTGCCAACAGAACCCCATCCAAAGTTTTCAAAATGACTTAGAACTTAGCAAATTTTGAAATACTTTGGATGTTCAATTTTGTGATCAGGTTAAGATCAAGAAATTCGGCAGAGATGCCTAATCGCACATGCTTGAAACTTTGATGGAGGCGGTTCAAGGCTCTCATGCGTAACTTGAACTGCACACGCTAAGATGATCGGGTCGTGATCATCAGATTTCGGCATAGGTGCCTAATTGCACATACCTAGAGTTTGGTAGAGACGGTTCAAGACTCTTACGCGTAACTTGAACTACATCTCACTGTCAGAGGTAGAAACTTAACATGACAGAGTTTATGAGATTTTTAGCAAACCCCCAGTTATCAACGGATTTGATTAGCCTTTACGAACTACCGTTTGAGTTGGGCTAGCCATACTATTTCTCTCAGTATGATGAGTTGTTGAAGGATTGATTTCCTCTCCCATTTGCTTTTAACAGCATTGGGTAGTTGATTCATACTTTTACCCCCAGTATGATAGGGTTGGCGAGGAACTTGATCTCATTTTTCCGCCGCTTTAACAGCATTGGGCAAATTTTTTTTTTAGCACTCAATTAGCCATTCTAATGGCTAGTAAAAGTAGCGGAAGCAACATGATATTTATCATCATCAATATTTTCGGCACCACTAGCCAAATCTGGCTACTAACCAATGAGAATGACTTTGTCACAGCTGTGATTCGGAGCGTACCCAAGAGGCCAGTTTGCAAGTGCGGACTGCGCGTGCTTGGTGTCGATATTGACTTCCCTACTGGTACAGGGATCACTCTGGCAGGGAACTCATTGGTTCCAACTACCAAAGTTGTCATGTTTGCAGAAAATTTTTTCTGCTCCTCTTTAAGTGTGAGAACTCCAGTTTCTATCAACGTCTGAATTCGGTTCTTAAGAGGATAGCAATCCTTAGTTGGGTGCCCGACATTCCGATGGTACAGGCAATAGTTAGGGTCATTGTTTTACCAGCGTCTTCCGGTTTACCATTTTCAGGAAGTTTTAGCAAGCCCTTTCTGAGGAGGAGATAGAATAGAGTACCGGTCTGCTCAGTCTTGAATGTATAAGTTTTATCTTATCGGGGCTTATTTTGACCTGCACCTCTCGGATTCTGAGGTCTTGGTTTCGGATCTGCAACTGACACCATCACAGCCTTCCCTTTATTTTTAGAATTCTATAAATATGGCTTGTTATTCGTAGAGTTTCTCGTGCCACGAGATTCCTCAATTCGACGAATTATATCTTCTGCATGCTCTCCCTGTTTTAACAGGTCTTTCCAATTCTTAGACTCTACACCTCCCATTCTTATCAGCACGCTAGTCCTGAAGTTATGCTTACAGGTTTCTACTAGAGTTTCTTGAGTCATACCATATCGACAATACACGGCTTTTTCCCTGAAGTATTCAATAAAACTTTTGACCATTTCTTCTTCCCCTTGTTTCGTTCGCAAGGAGAGAATGAACCGATATTTCGGTATCATCCTCAAAGAAACGTGCCAAGAACTGTTTCTCGACATCATACCATGGTTCCCGGGGGCAACTGCACAAACCATGTAAAAGCAGGCCCTCGCAGGGTGCTCGCAAATACCTTGGTAATTATGGGATCATTTCCCATCAGATGACCTGCTTGCGATAAAAAGTAATATATGTGCTGGCTTGGGGACCCCTTCCCGTCATATGACTCCAATTTGAGGGGTTTATATTTTTCTGAATAAGGGGTAAAGTCCCACTCAAGCGGATATGGCCTTGAAACCCCCGATTCCTTCAGTTCCTTCTTGTGCATCAAGACATCAAGTTGGCTTTGCAATTTCACGATCTTTTCTCCATGAGGATCATGGAAAGAGTATTTGTTATCATCCTCATGTGTCGAATAAGCCTTTTCTTTTTTAGTTTCTTCATTTGTCTTAGGTGGCGGTTCCGAAGAAGTTTTAACCTTATCATCGGCTATCTTCTGGGTATTTTCGACCACTTTTAGAAGCATTAGTTTGAGATCATTAATGGCCTTTTGCTGACTCGAATCATCTGCTCTTGGGATTCTATCCTCTAGTCAATATCATCTGACATGTCTACCACGTGCGAGTGTGATTTTAGTGATAGGGAGGATGAACAAGATTGTGTGGAAGTTATGGCTGAATTGTCGTTGTCATTATCATAAGAATCTTTTGCAAGTTTCTTGTATTTTCGAGGAGCGACAGCACCTGATTTGCGTCGGGTAAAATGATGAGGTTCTTCATCGTCTGCATCTGACGCATATTCTTTCTCCATAACTTTTTGCCTTTACCGACCATATTTGAGGTCACTGCGTTTAATTCTTTTTCTTTAATTTTGTATCTCAGATTATTCTTTCTCCTCTTTGGAGTACCTTGACGAGACTAAGTTATTCTGTTAAATATAAACACTCTCTTCTTAGTACGACAACAATTATCCAATACAGCAGATATTGCTGTTATGAGCTGCTCACAATGACATGTTGAGTGTGGCTGAGCTTGAGTCAATTTCTCATTTTTATCAAGTAATTTCTGAGATTGGTGACCTTAGATGACGAAGAATCGTGGGGGCCACCTGGTTGTTGAGAGGGTCCAGGGGCCCACTGAACCTTCTTGGAATCATTAGAGTCAAGTCCTGATCCAATAGTGTGATTATCAAACCTGATTCTATATTTAGGTTGATCTACGCGGAGCTGAGAACTAGCTTCGCGTTCTGGCACACGGAGCTGAGAATTAGCTTCATGTTTTGTGTCGCGGGGTTGGGAACTAGCTTCGCGTTTTGCTACGCTAGTCTCGCATTTTACGCTGGCTTGGCGTTCCTTCAGAAGTTTATCTTCTGGAACCTTAACCCCGCGTGGAAGAAAATTCTTGCACACTGGCTTACTCTTGCGATTAACGCAAGTCACAACTTCGCGTTTAGCGTGATTTTTGTGATTAACGATAATTTGCCAGTCATCTTCGCGATTTACGCGGAGCTGAGGAATCTAGCGTTTATCGCAAGTATTTCTGGCTTCGCTTTTATCTCGAAGCTCAGTATTAGCCTCGTGTGGAGAATCACATGCTGGTGTAGACACTAAAAATAATTAAATTAAAAAAAAAAAAAAAAAAAATTCTAAGTGGGCACACCCACGGGTGCACCCGCGGGATGCAACCCGCGGGGGCACCCGCGGGAAGCATCCCGCGGGAGCACCCGCGGGATGCAACCCGCGGGTGCACCCGCGGGTTGCAACCCGCGGGGGCACCCGCGGGAAGCAACCCGCGGGAGCACCCGCGGGTTGCAACCCGCGGGAGTTCTCCCGCGGGTTGCAACCCGCGGGAGCCCCCGCGGGTTGCCACCCGCGGGAGGATTCCCGCGGGTGGCAACCCGCGGGGGCGATCCCGCGGGTTGCCACCCGCGGGTTGTTTTTCGTTGTTTTCCCGTTGTTTTATTTCCTATTTTATTTTCCTGATAATCCGTGATCCGCTTTTTCAGGAGGGAATTGAGCCGGATTTCGAGCTTCTTCGGTTTATAAAATACAGGAATTTAACGAGAGAGAGGACTTTTGATTTTTGGGGATTCTTGGACTTTGGGAAGATTTCGGGCGAGCTCGTGAAATCAAAGAAAAGAGCAGAGCCATCTTATCCTGGTCGGACGGTCAACGGAGGCAGCAACGAGACTCCACCGCCACCCGAACCCACATAAAAAAGGGAATAAACTAATATTCCCGTTCTTGTAATTCCTCGATATTTTTTTGTAATCTCAATTTCGTTGTAATTCAAATAATTTTGCAATGGAATCAAAGATGCAATTTTCGGGCGTACAAGAACTGGCGACCACAGTGGGAGCTCCTCTGTTTACCACAGAGAATTTGGTGGCGCAGTCCGACCGGGTGCCGATTGGCTCAATAGTTGAGATGCTGGTCATAGAAGTTGACCAGCAAAAATATGAGGAATTTCTTTCCTCCTCTGATTCGGAGCCTAGGCGTCATCGCCGGGTGACGATGAAAAAAGGTGAGGCGTCATCGCCCACTGGAAATCAAAAGGCGTCATCGCTTATGAAAATTTACGAGGCGTCATCGCCCGTTGAAATTTACGAGGCGTTATCGCCCGTTCCAAAGTCAAGTCAAAAGTCAAACCAGTCCCTGACCCGCTCTCAGAAGAGAAACCTGAGGCGTAAGGCACAGCGGGCCCGCCTCAACAGTGCCTCTGGAAAATTGCGCTCAGAAAATCCAGATCAGGAAACATCGGAAAGAAAAAATTCCAAAAATAAAAATTCCAAAAATAAAAATCCGCAGGCAGAAGTGCGGGTTGCACCGCACGGGGGCAACCCCGAGGTTGCAACCGCGGGTGGAAACCCGCGGTTCCAACCGCGGGTTGCACCCCGCGGGTGCAACCCCGCGGTTGCAACCACGGGTGGAAACCCGCGGTTCCAACCGCGGGTTGCAACCGCGGGTGGAAACCCGCGGTTCCAACCGCGGGTTGCAACCGCGGGTGGAAACCCGCGGTTCCAACCGCGGGTTGCACCCCGCGGGTGCAACCCCGCGGTTGCAACCGCGGGTGCAAACCCGCGGTTCCAACCGCGGGTTGCACACCGCAAGTTGCAACCCGTGGGTTGCACTCCGCAGGAAAAAACAAGAACTGGCGACCACAGTGGGAGCTCCTCTGTTTACCACAGAGAATTTGGTGGCGCAGTCCGACCGGGTGCCGATTGGCTCAATGGTTGAGATGCTGGTCATAGAAGTTGACCAGCAAAAATATGAGGAATTTCTTTCCTTCTCTGATTCGGAGCCTAGGCGTCATCGCCGGGTGACGATGAAAAAAGGTGAGGCGTCATCGCCCACTGAAAATCAAAAGGCGTCATCGCCTATGAAAATTTACGAGGCGTCATCGCCCGTTGAAACTTACGAGGCGTTATTGCCAGTTCCAAAGTCAAGCCAAAAGTCAAACCAGTCCCTGACCCGCTCCCAAAAGAGAAATTTAAGGCGTAAAACTCAACGAACACGCCTAAATCATACAGAAAAAATTGCAGGAAACTCCAAGACAAAAAAAAAAAAAAAAATCCGGAAGTAATTCCATGAGCGCAAACCCGCGGGTTGCAACCGCGGGTGGCAACCCGCGGGTTGCAACCGCGGGTGGGAACCCGCGGGTTGCAACCGCGGGTGGGAACCCGCTGTTCCCAACCGCGGGTGGGAACCCGCGGTTCCCAACCGCGGGTGGCAACCCGCGGTTGCCAACCGCGGGTGGGAACCCGCGGTTCCCAACCGCGGGTGGGAACCCGCGGTTCCCAACCGCGGGTGGCAACCCGCGGTTGCCAACCGCGGGTGGGAACCCGCGGTTCCCAACCGCGGGTGGCATCCCGCGGTTGCCAACCGCGGGTGCCAACCCGCCGCTTCCAACCGCGGGTGTCAATCTCCAGGTTGCAACCACGGGTACAAATCTGGGTACAAATCTGCAATTTCAATCGCGGGTTGCATCCCGCAGATGCCACCGACGGGTTACGTTCAATGAACACAACTCTCATGTCTCCTCGAGCACGTCTATGGCGAGCACGCAACATGCACCAAAAATTTTAATCTCTCTATCAGAGGCATCTGGGGCCCATACAACTACTCAGGACAACGTGCACTCCAGAAGAATCCGCAGGAGAGTTGGGGAACAATCTGATGCTGGAAAAGAGCTCAGCCCTGAGATATTGCAGACTCTCAAGTATTATGAACCAAGTTTGCGACGCAAGCGGCGTCAGGTTGCAAATAGAGAGGAGAAGATATCTCAAGACTTGAGAGAATACCTCAATTGGAAGAAGAACTCTGCACAGAATACTCCTCAATGCCAATGCGAACAGTTAATCTCAACTGTTCTATCAAACTGCGAGTGCCATCCGAGACGGTCCGTTTTTGAGCGGATCACCGAATCCAAAGGAATACGGACAATAAAGAAGGCATACTCTGGAACCGATCTACCTGCTGCCTCATCAAATATGGTTAATAAAGGCAAAAAGGTGGTCGGAAACAACCTTTCGGATAAAGAAATTACTCCAGGATCAAAAGGAGTTTCTAGCGAACCAGAGGGCGCGCTTCTAGAAGAAGTCTCTGAAAGGCTTGAGAGACAAGAAAAACGTCTCGAACAGCACGAGGAGACCATAGAAGAAATGAAACAACTTTTGATTGAGTTGCTGGCTCAAACTAAAAAGAACCAATCATCGCCGTCCATTTCTAGTCGGCAGAAAGGAAAGCGGCCTGTCCAAATAAATGAAGACAGCGAAGACGAAGATGAAGAAGTGCCTCCTCATTCAAGAGAGGAAGAGGAAGTGAAAGTTATCCTCAATCCTCACGCAGAGAAAATAGAGAAGATGGAGAACCAATTACAAGCTCTTCTTCATCGCAAAAAGCTACAAGAGGTGGGGGTAGTCCGTCCCTATCCCGTAGAATGGGAGACCGTACCCTATCCTGCAAAATATAAACCGTTGAATCTTCAATCATTCGACGGTAAAGGTTCGCCGCAGCAACACATCTTCTATTTCCTCTCACAGACAGGACATCTCATGGGGAATGATCCAACTATGACTAGGATATTTGCGAGCACTTTACGGGGGCCCGCATTTACCTGGTTTATGCAACTTCCCCAGGGAACAATTAAATCTTGGGCTGATGTAGAACGTGAGTTCCTAGCCCGATTCTTTGAAGATGATACAGAAGTCTCCATATTATCTTTGCTAGCAGCGAAGCAAGAAGAAGGCGAAATGGTCAAAACTTATGTCGAGCGGTTCCGAGAACTTTCCGTTCGATGCCCACATGGCATGACGCAGGATACGCTTGTGGAAACCTGCAGACATAACTTGTTGACCGATATTTTAGACAAGATGGGTTCGGTCGAATCCAAGTCATGGAAGGATCTGCTTAAGCAGGGCGAACAGGCCGAAGAAATACTTCGACGTCTCGAAATGCAACAGTCTGCAACCGGAGACGGTGCAAACGAATCTTCATTCCATTTTTTCCGTTCAAAAGGGAAAGACATAACGGCAATGGCGGTAGAAAGTGCACTGAAGCAGAAACTATGGCCAACTACAAGCAACACAGCAAAGTCACCCAGACTTCAAAAGCAGTATTCGTTCAAGGATGAACATACTGCTACTATGTTCAATCTGCTCACCAAACGCAAGATGCTTAAATTGCCGGAGAGCAAGAGACCTGAAGAAGTAGGGAAAACTAACGATCCGAACTACTGCCTGTACCATCGGATTGTAGGTCACCCCACAAAAAATTGTTTTATCTTAAAAGATAAAATTCAAGCGTTGATTGACGCTGGAGCAGTTCAGCTCAAAGCTGAACAAAAAAAGGAGTTAGAGCTAACTCCGACACATTTAATGTGCGTGGTCTAAAGGTACCACTTGGGCTCACAACAATTCCCAAAAAATGGGCTCAGGGCGGTTAATTTAAACCCCCAATTAAAAAAAAAAAAAAAAAAAAAAAAAAAAATGAACCACCCAACGTCGATAAGGCTACGGGGAGAGAATAAATTTCTCGCCAACCCCACCATGCTGGGGGTAAAAAGCATGAATCGCCCAACGCCGCTAAGGCTACGGGAAGAGAATAAATTTCTCGCCAACCCCACCATACTGGGGGTAAAAAAAAAATGAATCGCCCAACGCCGCTAAGGCTACGGGAAGAGAATAAATTTCTCGCCAACCCCATCATACTGGGGGTAATAAGTATGAACCGCCCAACGCCGACTAGGCTACGGGAAGAAAATAAATTTCTCGCCAACCCCATCATACTGGGGGTAATAAGTATGAACCGCCCAACGCCGACTAGGCTACGGGAAGAGAATAAATTTCTCGCCAACCCCATCATACTGGGGGTAATAAGTATGAATTACCCAACGCCGATAAGGCTACGGGGAGAGAATAAATTTCTCGCCAACCCCATCATACTGGGGGTAAAAAAGTATGAATCACCCAACGCCGACAAGGCTACGGGAAGAGAATAAATTTCTCGTCAACCCCACCATACTGGGGGTAAAAAAGTATGAATTACCCAACGCCGACAAGGCTACGGGGAGAGAATAAATTTCTCGTCAACCCCACCATACTGGGGGTAAAAAGTATGAATTGCCCAACGCCGCTAAGGCTACGGGAAGAGAATAAATTTCTCGTCAACCCCACCATACTGGGGGTAAAAAGTATGAATTACCCAACGCTGACAAGGCTACGGGGAGAGAATAAATTTCTCGCCAACCCCACCATACTGGGGGTAAAAGTATGAATTGCCTAATGCCGCTAAGGCAAAGGGAAGAGGAAAAGTTTAGTATTTAAACCCAAACGAAACCCTCGACAACTCACTATGCTGAGGATAATAGCATGGCTAGCCCAACTCAAACGGTGGTTGGTAAAGGCAAAATCAAACCCGTTGATAGCTGGGGGTTTGCTAAAAATCCCACGACAAATCTGTCACAACAGTATTCTTATCCGAATATAAGAATACATTACTGCCCTAAGCTGCTAAGGCAAAGGGAAGAGGAAAAGTTTGGCATTTAAGCCCAAATGAAATCCTCGACAACTCACTATGCTGAGGATAATAGCATGGCTAGCCCAACTCAAACGGTAGTTGGTAAAGGCAAAATCAAACCCGTTGATAGCTGGGGGTTTGCTAAAAATCCCACGACAAATCTGTCACAACAGTATTCTTATCCGAATATAAGAATACATCACTGCCCTAAGCTGCTAAGGCAAAGGGAAGAGGAAAAGTTTGGTATTTAAACCCAAACGAAATCCTTGATAACTCACCATGCTGAGGGGAATAGCATGGCTAGCCCAACTCAAACGGTAGTTGGTAAAGGCAAATCAAACCCGTTGATAGCTGGGGGTTTGCTAAAAATCCTAATCAGATAAATCTCCTGTCACGTTAAGATTTTACCTCTGACAGCAAAACTTTTCTTGTCATTTTTCTCTAACAGAGCAAGCAACACTCCAAAATATAAGTCAAGTTAAAATCATACCTCTGACATCATAATTCAAAATCAAATGAGATAAGATCCGATTAAATCCCCTGTCACGTTAAGATTTCACCTCTGACAGAAAAGAAAATTCACACTTCATCAAGTCCAACATTACAACCTCTGATGAACGTGCTTTTGATATCGTTAAGTTAAAAATCACCTCTGACGAAAATTATCTCCCTATCAAGTTAACAGTTACCTCTGATAGTCCGATTCCAAAACTAAATACGTTAACCGTCACCTCTGTTTAGTCAGCTTGTCCCTATCACGACCAGATCCTCTGAATAGGTTAAGCTCCAAGACACGTTTAATGTCACCTCTGTCTTTTCCTGATTCGTCATACTAGATGTCACTGAACGGTTAGGATTAAAATAAGCACGTTAATATTATACCTCTGCTTGACCTAAAATAAGCACGTTAACATTATACCTCTGCTTGTCCTCTAATGAGTACGTTAAAATCATACCTCTGCTTGTTATGGAATAAATAAATATATTAACAGTTATCTCTATCGACCAAATCTTTTAAAAGGTCCATAACCAAAATTAAAAAATCCAAAGTATTTCGAAATTCAGTACGGTTCAATACAGAACTTCAAAAACTTTGGAGGGGGTTATGTAGACACTAAAAATAATTAAATTAAAAAAAAAAAAAAAAAAAAAAAATTCTAAGTGGGCACACCCGCGGGTGCACCCGCGGGATGCAACCCGCGGGAACACCCGCGGGTTGCAACCCGCGGGGGCACCCGCGGGAAGCATCCCGCGGGAGCACCCGCGGGATGCAACCCGCGGGTGCACCCGCGGGTTGCAACCCGCGGGGGCACCCGCGGGAAGCAACCCGCGGGAGCACCCGCGGGTTGCAACCCGCGGGAGTTCTCCCGCGGGTTGCAACCCGCGGGAGCCCCCGCGGGTTGCCACCCGCGGGAGGATTCCCGCGGGTGGCAACCCGCGGGGGCGATCCCGCGGGTTGCCACCCACGGGTTGTTTTTCGTTGTTTTCCCGTTGTTTTATTTCCTATTTTATTTTCCTGATAATCCGTGATCCGCTTTTTCAGGAGGGAATTGAGCCGGATTTCGAGCTTCTTCGGTTTATAAAATACAGGAATTTAACGAGAGAGAGGACTTTTGATTTTTGGGGATTCTTGGACTTTGGGAAGATTTCGGGCGAGCTCGTGAAATCAAAGAAAAGAACAGAGCCATCTAATCCTGGTCGGACGGTCAACGGAGGCAGCAACGAGACTCCACCGCCACCCGAACCCACATAAAAAAGGGAATAAACTAATATTCCCGTTCTTGTAATTCCTCGATATTTTTTTGTAATCTCAATTTCGTTGTAATTCAAATAATTTTGCAATGGAATCAAAGATGCAATTTTCGGGCGTACAGCTGGCTGTAAGGAAATTTTATCATCGCGTTTATCGCGAGTGTCAAAATTTTTGCGTTTATCGCAAGTTGAACTGGCTTCGCGTTTATCGCTAAGTCCAGTAATAGCCTCGCATGGAGAATCACACGCTGGCTTTGTTGGCAGTGAAAATTTCTAAGTTAAAAGGATTTTCCACAACAGAACGCGGAGCTAATTCAATAGCCCCGCTGTACGCCCGAAAATTGCATCTTTGATTCCATTGCAAAATTATTTGAATTACAACGAAATTGAGATTACAAAAAAATATCGAGGAATTACAAGAACGGGAATATTAGTTTATTCCCTTTTTTATGTGGGTTCGGGTGGCGGTGGAGTCTCGTTGCTGCCTCCGTTGACCGTCCGACCAGGAGAAGATGGCTCTGCTCTTTTCTTTGATCTCACGAGCTCGCCCGAAATCTTCCCAAAGTCCAAGAATCCCCAAAAATCCAAAAGTCCTTTCTCTCGTTAAATTCCTGTATTTTATAAACCGAAGAAGCTCGAAATCCGGCTCAATTCCCTCCTGAAAAAGCGGATCACGGATTATCAGGAAAATAAAATAGGAAATAAAACAACGGGAAAACAACGAAAAACAACCCGCGGGTGGCAACCCGCGGGATCGCCCCCGCGGGTTGCCACCCGCGGGAATCCTCCCGCGGGTGGCAACCCGCGGGGGCTCCCGCGGGTTGCAACCCGCGGGGGCTCCCGCGGGTTGCAACCCGCGGGAGAACTCCCGCGGGTTGCTTCCCGCGGGGGCTCCCGCGGGTTGCAACCTGCGGGTGCTCCCGCGGGTTGCTTCCCGCGGGTGCCCCCGCGGGTTGCAACCCGCGGGTGCACCCGCGGGTTGCATCCCGCGGGTGCTCCCGCGGGATGCTTCCCGCGGGTGCCCCCGCGGGTTGCAACCCGCGGGTGTTCCCGCGGGTTGCATCCCGCGGGTGCACCCGCGGGTGTGCCCACTTAGAATTTTTTTTTTTTTTTTTTATATTTTTAGTGTCTACATAACCCCCTCCAAAGTTTTTGAAGTTCTGTATTGAACCGTACTGAATTTCGAAATACTTTGGATTTTTTAATTTTGGTTATGGACCTTTTAAAAGATTTGGTCGATAGAGATAACTGTTAATATATTTATTTATTCCATAACAAGCAGAGGTATGATTTTAACGTACTCATTAGAGGACAAGCAGAGGTATAATGTTAACGTGCTTATTTTAGGTCAAGCAGAGGTATAATATTAACGTGCTTATTTTAATCCTAACCGTTCAGTGACATCTAGTATGACGAATCAGGAAAAGACAGAGGTGACATTAAACGTGTCTTGGAGCTTAACCTATTCAGAGGATTTGGTCGTGATAGGGACAAGCTGACTAAACAGAGGTGACGGTTAACGTATTTAGTTTTGGAATCGGACTATCAGAGGTAACTGTTAACTTGATAGGGAGATAATTTTCGTCAGAGGTGATTTTCAACTTAACGATATCTAAAGCACGTTCATCAGAGGTTGTAATGTTGGACTTGATGAAGTATGAATTTTCTTTTCTGTCAGAGGTGAAATCTTAACGTGACAGGGGACCGATTTAATTAGGATTTTATCTCTTTTGATTTTGAATTATGATGTCAGAGGTATGATTTTAACTTGACTAATATTTTGGAGTGTCGCTTGCTCTGTCGGAGCAAAATGACAAGAAAAGTTTTGCTGTCAGAGGTGAAATCTTAACGTGACAGGAGATTTATCTGATTAGGATTTTTAGCAAACCCCCAGCTATCAACGGGTTTGATTTGCCTTTACCAACTACCGTTTGAGTTGGGCTAGCCATGCTATTCCCCTCAGCATGGTGAGTTGTCAAGGATTTCGTTTGGGTTTAAATACCAAACTTTTCCTCTTCCCTTTGCCTTAGCAGCTTAGGGCAGTGATGTATTCTTATATTCGGGTAAGAATACTGTTGTGACAGATTTGTCGTGGGATTTTTAGCAAACCCCCAGCTATCAACGGGTTTGATTTTGCCTTTACCAACTACCGTTTGAGTTGGGCTAGCCATGCTATTATCCTCAGCATAGTGAGTTGTCGAGGGTTTCGTTTGGGTTTAAATACCAAACTTTTCCTCTTCCCTTTGCCTTAGCGGCGTTGGGCAATTCATACTTTTTACCCCCAGTATAGTGGGGTTGGCGAGAAATTTATTCTCTCCCCGTAGCCTTATCGGCGTTGGGTAATTCATACTTTTTACCCCCAGTATGGTGGGGTTGACGAGAAATTTATTCTCTTCCCGTAGCCTTAGCGGCGTTGGGCAATTCATACTTTTTACCCCCAGTATGGTGGGGTTGACGAGAAATCTATTCTCTTCCCGTAGTTTTAGCGGCGTCGGGCAATTCATACCTTTTACCCCCAGTATGGTGGGGTTGACGAGAAATTTATTCTCTCCTCGTAGCCTTGTCGGCGTTGGGTAATTCATACTTTTTACCCCCAGTATGGTGGGGTTGGCGAGAAATTTATTCTCTTCCCGTAGTCTTAGCGGCGTCGGGCAATTCATACTTTTTACCCCCAGTATGGTGGGGTTGACGAGAAATCTATTCTCTTCCCGTAGCCTTAGCGGCGTTGGGCAATTCATACTTTTTACCCCCAGCATGATGGGGTTGACGAGAAATTTATTCTCTTCCCGTAGTCTTAGCGGCGTCGGGCAATTCATACTTTTTACCCCCAGTATGGTGGGGTTGACGAGAAATCTATTCTCTTCCCGTAGCCTTAGCGGCGTTGGGCAATTCATACTTTTTACCCCCAGCATGATGGGGTTGACGAGAAATTTATTCTCTTCCCGTAGCCTTGTCGGCGTTGGGTGTTTTTTTTTTTTTTTTTTTTTTTTTTTTTTTTTTTTTTATGGGGGTTTAAATTAACCGTCCTGAGCTCGTCTTGGAAATTGTTGTGAGCCCAAGTAGTACCTTTAGACCACGCACATTAAATGTGTCGGAGTTAGCTCTAACTCCTTTTTTGTTCAGCTTTGAGCTGAACTGCTCCAGCGTCAATCAACGCTTGAATTTTATCTTTTAAGATAAAATAATTTTTTGTGGGGTGACCTACAATCCGATGGTACAGGCAGTAGTTCGGATCGTTAGTTTTCCCTACTTCTTCAGGTCTCTTGCTCTCCGGCAATTTAAGCATCTTGCGTTTGGTGAGCAGATTGAACATAGTAGCAGTATGTTCATCCTTGAACGAATACTGCTTTTGAAGTCTGGGCGACTTTGCTGTGTTGCTTGTAGTTGGCCATGGTTTTTGCTTCAGTGTACTTTCTACCGCCATTGCCGTTATGTCTTTCCCTTTTGAACGGGAAAAATGGAATGAAGATTCGTTTGCACCGTCTCCGGTTGCAGACTGTTGCATTTCGAGACGTCGAAGTATTTCTTCGGCCTGTTCGCCCTGCTTAAGCAGATCCTTCCATGACTTGGATTCGACCGAACCCATCTTGTCTAAAATATCGGTCAACAAGTTATGTCTGCAGGTTTCCACAAGCGTATCCTGCGTCATGCCATGTGGGCATCGAACGGAAAGTTCTCGGAACCGCTCGACATAAGTTTTGACCGTTTCGCCTTCTTCTTGCTTCGCTGCTAGCAAAGATAATATGGAGACTTCTATATCATCTTCAAAGAATCGGGCTAGGAACTCACGTTCTACATCAGCCCAAGATTTAATTGTTCCCTGGGGAAGTTGCATAAACCAGGTAAATGCGGGCCCCCGTAAAGTGCTCGCAAATATCCTAGTCATAGTTGGATCATTCCCCATGAGATGTCCTGTCTGTGAGAGGAAATAGAAGATGTGTTGCTGCGGCGAACTTTTACCATCGAATGATTGAAGATTCAACGGTTTATATTTTGCAGGATAAGGTACGGTCTCCCATTCTATGGGATATGGACGGACTACCCCCACCTCTTGTAGCTTTTTGCGATGAAGAAGAGCTTGTAATTGGTTCTCCATCTTCTCTATTTTCTCTGCGTGAGGATTGAGGATAACTTTCACTTCCTCTTCCTCTCTTGAATGAGGAGGCACTTCTTCATCTTCGTCTTCGCTGTCTTCATTTATTTGGACAGGCCGTTTTCCTTTCTGCCGACTAGAAATGGACGGCGATGATTGGTTCTTTCTAGTTTGAGCCAGCAACTCAATCAAAAGTTGTTTCATTTCTTCTATGGTCTCCTCGTGCTGTTCGAGACGTTTTTCTTGTCTCTCAAGCCTTTCAGAGACTTCTTCTAGAAGCGCGCCCTCTGGTTCGATAAAAACTCCTTTTGATCCTGGAGTAATTTCCTTATCCGAAAGGTTATTTCCGACCACCTTTTTGCCTTTATTAACCATATTTGATGAGGTGGCAGGTAGATCGGTTCCAGAGCACACCCTCTTTATTGTCCGTATTCCTTTGGATTCGGTGATCCGCTCAAAAACGGACCGTCTCGGGTGGCACTCGCAGTTTGATAGAACAGTTGAGATTAACTGTTCGCATTGGCATTGAGGAGTATTCTGTGCAGAGTTCTTCTTCCAATTGAGGTATTCTCTCAAGTCTTGAGATATCTTCTCCTCTCTATTTGCATCTTGACGTATTTTGCGTCTCAAATTTGGTTCATAATACTGGAGAGTTTGTAATATTTCAGGACTGAGCTCTTTTCCAGCATTAGATTGTTCTCCAACCCTTCTGCGGATTCTTCTGGAGTGTGTGCTGGCCTGCGCAGTTGTGCGGGCCTCGCACGCATCTGACTTGTTCTTCGGGATCTGGAGGATTCTATCATGAATATGTTCATCCGAAGAGAAATTTGAAGATCTATCCTCAGGTGAGTTCATGAGCACATCCTTATATTTATTTGTAGAGGAACGGGATGGTACATCTGAGAGATTAACCAAAAAGTTAGATGTGCGCTGTGTGTTCACTGCGCGTGTGCCCGAATAGACACCAGAACCAACCCTTGATTTTTTCTGCGGAGTGCAACCCACGGGTTGCAACTTGCGGTGTGCAACCCGCGGTTGGAACCGCGGGTTTGCACCCGTGGTTGCAACCGCGGGGTTGCATTTCTGCGGAGTGCAACCCACGGGTTGCAACTTGCGGTGTGCAACCCGCGGTTGGAACCGCGGGTTTGCACCCGTGGTTGCAACCGCGGGGTTGCACCCGCGGGGTGCAACTCGCGGTTGGAACCGCGGGTTTCCACCCGCGGTTGCAACCCGCGGTTGAAACCGCGGGTTTCCACCCGCCGTTGCAACCGCGGGGTTGCACCCGCGGGGTGCAACCCGCGGTTGGAACCGCGGGTTTCCACCCGCGGTTGCAACCGCGGGGTTGTCCCCGCGGGGTGCAACCCGCGGTTGGAACCGCGGGTTTCCACCCGCGGTTGCAACCTCGGGGTTGCCCCCGTGCGGTGCAACCCGCACTTCTGCCTGCGGATTTTTATTTTTGGAAATTTTATTTTTGGAATTTTTTCTTTCCGATGTTTCCTGATCTGGATTTTCTGAGCGCAATTTTCCAGAGGCACTGTTGAGGCGGGCCCGCTGTGCCTTACGCCTCAGGTTTCTCTTCTGAGAGCGGGTCAGGGACTGGTTTGACTTTTGGCTTGACTTTGGAACGGGCGATAACGCCTCGTAAATTTCAACGGGCGATGACGCCTCGTAAATTTTCATAGGCGATGACGCCTTTTGATTTCCAGTGGGCGATGACGCCTCACATTTTTTCATCGTCACCCGGCGATGACGCCTAGGCTCCGAATCAGAGGAGGAAAGAAATTCCTCATATTTTTGCTGGTTAACTTCTATGACCAGCATCTCAACCATTGAGCCAATCGGCACCCGGTCGGACTGCGCCACCAAATTCTCTGTGGTAAACAGAGGAGCTCCCACTGTGGTCGCCAGTTCTTGTACGCCCGAAAATTGCATCTTTGATTCCATTGCAAAATTATTTGAATTACAACGAAATTGAGATTACAAAAAAATATCGAGGAATTACAAGAACGGGAATATTAGTTTATTCCCTTTTTTATGTGGGTTCGGGTGGCGGTGGAGTCTCGTTGCTGCCTCCGTTGACCGTCCGACCAGGAGAAGATGGCTCTGCTCTTTTCTTTGATCTCACGAGCTCGCCCGAAATCTTCCCAAAGTCCAAGAATCCCCAAAAATCCAAAAGTCCTTTCTCTCGTTAAATTCCTGTATTTTATAAACCGAAGAAGCTCGAAATCCGGCTCAATTCCCTCCTGAAAAAGCGGATCACGGATTATCAGGAAAATAAAATAGGAAATAAAACAACGGGAAAACAACGAAAAACAACCCGCGGGTGGCAACCCGCGGGATCGCCCCCGCGGGTTGCCACCCGCGGGAATCCTCCCGCGGGTGGCAACCCGCGGGGGCTCCCGCGGGTTGCTTCCCGCGGGGGCTCCCGCGGGTTGCAACCTGCGGGTGCTCCCGCGGGTTGCTTCCCGCGGGTGCCCCCGCGGGTTGCAACCCGCGGGTGCACCCGCGGGTTGCATCCCGCGGGTGCTCCCGCGGGATGCTTCCCGCGGGTGCCCCCGCGGGTTGCAACCCGCAGGTGTTCCCGCGGGTTGCATCCCGCGGGTGCACCCGCGGGTGTGCCCACTTAGATTTTTTTTTTTTTATTTTTTTATTTTTAGTGTCTACACCCGCGTTTGGTTATATTAACCCTGCGTTTGAATAAAATGCGGAGATGTTTAATAGCTCCGCGTTGATTCCGCAGTTTGGCTTGTATTAGCCTCGCGTTTGAGTAAAACGCGGAGATGATCAATAGCTCCGCGTTAGCTCCGCGTTTTGGTTATTTAGCGCCGCGTTTTGATGCGATTAAAGCTCCGCGTAAGCAGATAATCAGAATCTCAAATTGATTGAGATTATGATTTTGGGTTTATCCAAATACCCGAATCAAGTCTAATCAGAATTCCATCAAAACTAAGATATTTGATTGGAATCCTCGATGAATGCGAGTTCTATTTAGATAGAAACTCTTGCATTAACCTGGGGCTATAAATACCTTCCTGGTGAAACCCTAGAGGTCTTCTTTTTTTTTTTTGGCATCGGAAGTCTCCTATCGATCCTTTGGCAATTCAAGTACGCGAGAGAGCCTTGAAGCCTTTGCTGATCATCTTCTGAAATCTTGGAGAATTCAAGTTACGCACAGAGCCTTGAGTTCGTGAAGATCAGAGAAAGTCACCATCTTCTTTCTGGAGTTCTTGAGAAGTTCGAGTTACGCGAGAGAGCCTTGAACAAATCAAAACCAGAGAAGATCGTCTATAGTCGGCCGATATCTTTAAAAGAGAAGATTTCAACGTACCGATCGTCCAAAGGAACTACTATAGATCCCATCGCCACAGATCCCACAACAATATTGTAAAAGAGAGATTGAACTATAAAATCCTCTCGTTTGTTCTTTTTATATCTTGTTCACTTCTATTGTAATTCAAGTTAATTCAATGGAAGGAAGCAAAGAAAATTTTGCGACGAACAAACTGGCGACCACAGTGGGAGCCATCTCTTTCACCGATGAAGAGATTGTGGCGCAATCGGACGTTGACTTGATCGGATCCGAAGTAGACACGCTGGTCGTTGAAATCAACCAGCAGAAGTACGAGGAGTTCCTCTCCTCCGGATCAGGTGACTTGGATGAGACACGACACTATCGCCGTATGTACTCCAATGCCCGAGTGACGGGTAGAAAGGTATCCACCGAGAGACGGGGATCCTTGGAGACTACGGTTATAGCGCCGGAGTTCACACAAGAAATCCTAACCGAGGAAGAGCTTCCGATTGCCGAAGAAGACATGGGAACTGGACTGACCAGGACCCAACTCCGGAACAGGAACCGGAGGGCGAGGCGTAGAGCCCTCAAAGCCCGCCCTGGACGCGGAGCTAACCCTAGAGGATGCGAGGCTATGGTCCCTCGCAAATTGGCTCGCGCTACCCGCGAGACCAATCTCTACCGCGTTAAACGCGAAGATACAACTTGCCTTAGAAGCAAGGAAAAGCCAGCATGTGATTTTCCACGCGAGGCTAGTAATACTGGCGAGTTACGCAAAATTCCTGACACTCGCGAGTTACGCGAGTATAAAGATTATTCAAAGCCAGCGTGTGATTCTCCACGCGAGGCTATTACTGTGCCTAGCGAGAGACGCGAAGCCTGTAAGGGTTGCGCTAGTCGCAGAATACCCAACACTCGCGAGTTACGCGAGTATAAAAATTATTCAAAGCCAGCGTGTGATTCTCCACGCGAGGCTATTACTGTGCCTAGCGAGAGACGCGAAGCCGTAAGGATTGCGCTAGTCGCAGAATACCCAACACTCGCGAGTTACGCGAGTATAAAGATTATTCAAAGCCAGCGTGTGATTCTCCACGCGAGGCTATTACTGTGCCTAGCGAGAGACGCGAAGCCAGTGATACTTGCAATAAACGCAAGACTTCTGACACCCACAAGGAACGTGAGGATGATTGGCAAATAGTTGTCAGTCGTAAAAACCGCGCTAAGCGCGAAGCTATGATCTGCGTTAATTGCAAAGATAAGCCAGCGTGCAAGAACTTCCCTTCACGCGAGGCTATTATTCCAGAAGCTAAACTTCCAAGGACACACCAAGCCAGCGAGAAATGCGAGGCTAGTGTTGATAAGCGCGGAGCTATTCTTCAGGCCCGCAATGTGAAACGCGAGGCTATTCCTAAGCCACGCGAGGATCGGTCCGACCCCAGAGTCAGGGTTGATCAATCAAAGAAGCTTCAGTGGATTCCTAAACACTCTCAAGAGTTGAATGGACCTCTTGATTCCATGGCTAGAAGCACTGACCTCAGGGAGCATCTCTCTAAGAAGAGAGACATAGACCAACTTCAAGTTGAACATAGTTGTCATTGCCAACAACTTGTGACAGCGGTATCAGCCGTGATGGATAACTGTGACTGCAGCAAGAACAGGATATCTGTGTTCGACCGATTAAACGAGTCAAACCAAAATCCTGCTAAGAAGACAAGAACCACTTCCCTGAAACAAGGGAGAGCTGTAACTTCCAACATGGTAGGAAAAGGGAAGAAAATTGCAGAGACGGATGATGATTCAGAATCGAGCGATGATGAACTTCATCGTATTACTCGACTAAGATCAGGAGCCATCCCGCCCCGAAATTATAAGAAGCTCGCAGGGGGTTCTTACGACGAGAACAACGATAATTCCGCTATAGCCTCGCCCCCATCCTCTATATCGTCTCGGCTACAGAAGTCAGCATCGCACATGGCAGATAAATCTGGTGATATCAATCAGAGATTTGAGGCTCAAAAAAGAATGATTCGAGAGCAACAGAAAACGATTGAAAACCTTAAGATGCTACTTTTAAAAGTTGTTGAAGATAATGCTAAACAGGGCAAGAAGACTCCAAATGAAGAAGAACAGGAGGAGAAAGCCCACTCGATGCATGAGGAAGAAGATAGATTTTCTTTCCATGATCCGCATGAAGAAAAGCTTGAAAAGTTACAGAATCAACTCGAAGCCTTGATGCGTAAAAAAGAGTTGAAGGAGTCAGGAGTCTCTAGACCATATCCAACAGAATGGGATGTGGTACCCTATCCTCCAAAGTATAAGCCGCTCAAGTTGGAGCCCTATGAAGGGAAGGGATCGCCCAGTCAGCACATCTATTATTTCTTGTCCCAAGCAGGACACTTAATGGGTAATGATCCCATCATGACCAAAGTATTTGCAAGTACTTTGCGAGGGCCTGCCTTTACTTGGTTCATGCAGCTGCCCCCAGGTACTATTAATACCTGGTTAGATATTGAGAAATTATTTCTCTCACGTTTCTTCGAGGATGACACCGAGATTACGGTTCATTCCCTCCTTGCAACTAGGCAAGGAGAACAAGAAGCGGTTAAAGATTTCATAGAAAGGTTCCGGGAGAAGTCCGTACATTGTAAACACGGAATGATCCAGGAAACTCTAGTCGAAATCTGTCGACACAACCTTAAGACCAACGTGCTCCTCAAAATGGGGGCCGTAGAGTCTAAGACGTGGAGGGACCTGCTCAAACAAGGAGAACAAGCTGAAGACTTGATTCGCCGAGTTGAAGAGTTCCGCGGGCCAAGAAGTGCTGGGGGTAGTAAATCATATACCCAAAACAACAGCAACAAGAATAAAGGGAAAGCAGTAATGTCATCAGAAACTGCTCCTCAGAAAACCAGTCCTCCGCCAGAGCCGAAATCTCAAGGTCAGCGAGGGTCAAGGCAAATTAGACCGCAGCAAGAAAGGAATTACACTTTCAAAGCTGAACAGACACCAGTCCTCTTTCACCTGCTCCAAAAGAAGGGAATGCTAAAACTTCCGGAGAATAAGAAGCCAGAAGATGCGGGTAAGACTAAAGACCCAAATTACTGTCTTTATCACCGGAATGTTGGGCACCCTACCAGGGATTGTTTTCCCCTTAAAAACAGAATCCAAGCACTAATAGAGGCTGGAGTTCTGACGCTTAAGGAAGAGCAGAAGAAAGTCACTGCCAATATGGCAACCATAATGGTCGGAACCCACGAGTTTCCCGCAGGAGTGACCCCAATCCCTAAGGGTAAGATGGTTACGAAGAATCTTGATCCGCTCAACAAAGCCCAAGAGGGACTTGTCCCCGTAACAACCCAAAAGGGGGAAGTTATGTGGGTTCACCCTGATTTGCTGGAAGATGAACAATGGACTACTTCAAGAGGTCCAGAGAAGAAACGGGCTGTCAATGACATTTCTGCGGATATAAAGGGAGAATATATAGCTTCGGGGGCCTTCACAGATTCTGAAGAAGAACCCGAAATTATGGCCACCCATCAAGATGGGGCAGGCCCTTCCAGTACTCGATCTGGAAAGACATATCTTAAGGACTACACTAGAGTAGATCCAAAAGATATCTATGCAGAACTCGCAAAGCCTGCGAAGCAGAAAGGATTTCGTTTCCAGAAGAATCCTACCAGAGATGAAGGAGCCAAAGAAACTCCCTTCGAATTTGACATAATTGCGCAGTTGGCTAACATCCCAGCGCGAGTGACGCTTTACGAATTGTTGAGATTATCAAAATCAACACGTGAAGCTCTAAGAGAGGTCTTGGCAGACTCTGAGTCGTTCCTAGCTCAGATTGTCGAGCCGGCCATCAAAGAGCGGGACTCTTGCCCCCACTGTCATCAAGTGAGGAGGCAAGTCCCACAAATCATCTTTTCTCCAGAAGACATGCAGGTGAGGAATATAAAGCATAATAGGCCTTTATATTTCACTGGATATGTCGGGTCCACAAAAGTGGACCGAATTCAGATTGATCCAGGTTCTGCACTCAGCGTCGTGCCCAGTAGATTGATGCAGTTGTTGGGGATTTCCTTTCATCGCTTGACACCTACACACACTACCATCTATGGATTCAACGCTAATAATAGCCATCCTCTTGGTAAGATCTGATTGCGGTGTCAGATTGGAGACTTGAAAACGGAGGTTACATGCTACGTAATTGATGCTGATACCTCCTACAATATTTTATTGGGGCGACCTTGGATCCACTCTCATATGATAGTTCCGTCGACTCTTCACCAGTGCATGAAATATTGCGATGAGGAAGGAGAGGTCCGGACACTAATTGCTGACAAGCAGCCATTCAAAGGGTTGGAAAATTACTTCACAGATGCTGCACTCTACAAGCCAGCACATGAAGCCTCCAATGACAGTCTTAGCAAGTCTCCAAAGCCCGACGACAGTGGCAATGAAGCCGACACTGAGTACGAGCTCCTTGGAGAAGATGATGGGGGTGATTACGAAATCAACCCTCACCTAGATCTTAGCTTAGGTCTTGATAATATAGTGGATGTAATAGAAAGTGAATGGGTTATTAATGAAAATGTAAAGTTAGTCTACGAGCATGCTGTAGCTACTGAGTCTGAGCCCTCTTGTACTTCCACCAAGCGGATGGCCTGACCGAACTTGAAGTTCTGGCGGCATACCATTTGTCCCTCAGGCCTTCCCTCCTCTCTCAATTAAAAATAACCGAGGATCAAGGGCACTTCTTTGAAGTGCCTCCCCGACAGAAGTCCCAAAGGCCGATCATGTTCGGCAAAGTGGCCACGTCGCCTCGACAGAGACAAAGTAGTGAAAGTGATGAACAAACATCACCTCAATTTCACTTATATGAGCAAAGGTCCCGACAGATGATGGAGAAAATGGGATATAATTTTACCCAAAAGCCGGGATTAAACTTTAGAAAAGGGCGGTGGAATCTCATACCCTCGTTTAGACCGAGAGGAAAGAGCCCTGATTATTATCAAAAGACCCGCAGGGGGTTAGGCTATGTCTCTACCCCACCTTCGTCACCATTAAATGATGAAGAGAGTTCTTCGGCCAAAGAAGAAACATCTTCATCAGATCATGATTCAGATATAAGCACCGGTGCTTGGTTTCAATCGTTGACAATCAATATGGTTTCAGCCGCGCCAGAAAGCGACGAGGAACCAATTGACATTCAAGATGACGCTTGGGCCAAGCACATGGATACTCTCTGGGATGTCCGCTTTGAACAGCGTGACCCGCCTACAGAAGACAAATTAATACAGGTTAACATGGGAACGGAAGAAAATCCGAAACCCATTTTCATAAGAGACACACTAACTCCTTTAGAAAAAGAGGAACTTATATCCCTTATCAAAGAGTATATAGATGTGTTCGCATGGAGTTATGAAGATATGCCTGGGCTTGACCCTCAAATTGCTACACACCGGTTAAATATAAAAGAAGATGTCAAACCTGTTAAACAGCAACAGAGGCGTTTTCGACCGGAATTGATGGAGGCAATAGTTGCTGAGGTCAACAAGCTTATACAATCCGGGTTCATCCATGAAGAACAACACCCAGACTGGGTGGCAAACATAGTGCCAGTTCGCAAAAAGAATGGCAAAATCCGGATATGCATTGACTTTCGAGATCTGAACGCTGCATGTCCCAAGGATGAATTTTCACTCCCCATCACCGACGTGATGATCGATAATACTTGCGGTTATGAGAGGATGTCCTTTATGGATGGCTTCTCAGGTTATAACCAAATCAAGATGCACCCGAATGATGAAAAGCATACAGCTTTCAGAACGCCACAGGGGGTATACTGTTATACGGTGATGCCATTCGGATTAAAGAATGCAGGTGCCAGTTACCAACGCGCAATGAGCGCCATATTCAAAGAACACCTACGCAGAACAGTGGAGTGCTATGTGGATGACTTAGCAGTTAAAAGCAAAGACAAAGAAGATCATCTTCACGATTTAAGAGTGGTCTTCGATCTTATGTGGAAACATCACTTGAAGATGAATCCTACCAAGTCGTTCATGGGGGTATCCAGCGGGAAGTTTCTGGGGTTCATAATAACTTCAAAAGGAATTTTCCTCGACCCTAAAAAGGTAAAAGCGATTAGCGAAATGCTGCCTCCCCGCAATCTTAAGGAATTAAGGGGATTACAAGGAAAGCTCGCTTATATTCGGCGATTCATATCCAACTTATCTGGACGATGCCAACCATTCTCCAAACTTATGAAGAAGGGAGTATCTTTCATATGGGATGAGGCATGTCAGCAGGCATTTGATGACCTCAAGGAGTACCTTACTAAGCCTCCTGTACTAATGGCACCAGCCCTGGGCAGCCATTCCTTATATATGTAAGGGCCATGGATAATGCTTTAGGAGCATTACTTACTCAATATAATGAGCACGGCCATGAACATGCCCTCTACTATTTAAGTAGAACAATGATTGGGGCCGAACAGCGATATACTCTAATTGAAAAAGAATGTTTAGCCCTAGTGTTTGCTGTTCAGAAAATGCGACACTACCTTTCAGGGCAAACAATTCATGTTATATCACGGGTTAATCCCCTGAAGATTCTGATGACAAAACCGGGATCCTTGAATGGCCGATTGGCAAAATGGGCGCTCTTACTATCGCCCTATGACATACATTTTGTCCCTCAAAAGGCCATGAAGGGACAGGCAATCGCTGATTTCCTTGCAGACCATCCAATTTGGTCCAAATTAAAGCGGATATCAGAAGTCAACACAGTTACCGGAGAACAACCTTGGCAAATATTCTTTGATGGTGCCACGAGACGATCTGCTGCTGGAGTGGGGGTTGTGCTTATATCCCCACATAAACATATATTGCCTAACGGTTACTCGTTAACAGAACCGTGCACGAATAATGTAGCGGAATACAACGCGCTCATTATCGGCTTAAAAATAGCTCTGCAGCTGGGGGTGAACCATCTAGAGGCATATGGAGACTCTAAGCTCATTGTCAATCAGATGACAGGTGAATATGAAGTCAGACATGAAGCCCTCATCTCCTATCATCAGCTAGCTATTGAGCTAGCAGGATATTTTGAACAATTCTACATATATCACGTATCTCGAAACGAGAACATTTATGCCGATACTCTTGCCGCATTAGCCGCAGCGCTGGCAATCCCGCCAGGTGAAGCTAAAAGCATCACCATTGGTAGTAGAGAACTCCTCCACCCAGATGTGGTATCTCAAGCCGAAGAGGTATGCCAGATTGGCTTAAAGTTAGAACCCCGTGATTGGCGATTTCCATTTGTGGATTATGCCTTGCATGGGATATTACCAGAAGATCCTAAGGAAGCCACCTCAATAAAGAGGAAGGCCCAAAGATTTTATTATGACCATAAGCTTCAGACTTTGTATAGAAAGTCAAGATGTGGTCTATTGCTACGCTGCATATCGAAAGCAGAAGCAGAACAAGTGCTGAAAGAAACACATGATGGAATATGTGGAGCTCATCAGCCCGGTCCCAAACTTGGAGACCGTATAAGAAGGTTAGGGTACTACTGGCCGAGCATGATTACGGAAGCAATGGCATACGCTAAACGATGTCATGCATGCCAAATACATGCCAATTTTATTCATCAACCCCAAGAATACTTGCACAATACCGTTGCAAGCTGGCCATTTGAAGCCTGGGGAATGGACATTGTGGGGCCAATAACTCCCCCGTAATCCAGAGGACATCGGTTTATTCTTGCAATAACCGATTATTTTTCAAAATGGGTCGAAGCCGTGCCCATGAAAGAAGTGAAGACGACAGATGTGATTAAGTTCATTAAGCATCATGTCATTTACCGTTTTGGCGTCCCTCGGAGGATCATCCATGATAATGGTCCGCAATTCGTCAGCAAGAGGTTCTCCAGATTCTGCAATAAGTTCAGAATCAAAGATATCGCTTCTACACTATATAACCCTGCGGCTAATGGGTTAGCTGAAGCTTTTAACAAGACGATCATCAAACTCCTTCGGAAGTTCGTCTCTTCCAATAAACGAGATTGGGATGAAAAGTTGGGAGAATGTTTGTGGGCTTATCGCACCACCGTTCGCACCCCGACTAAAGCTACCCCATTCTCTTTGGTTTACGGAAGTGAGGCTGTCTTGCCTCTTGAAATCCAGATACCATCATTAAGAGTGGCTTTAGCCACAAAGATGACGACAGAAGAGTGCCATCAGCAAAGATTGTAAGAACTAGAGGCGTTAGATGAAAAACGTCTCAGGGCTCAAAAGCAGATTGAGTTGTATCAAGCCCGAATATCTCAAACGTTCAATAAGAATGTTAAACCAAGGACCTTTAAACAAGGAGACTTGGTTCTGGCTGTTAAAAGGCCAATGGTGCTAACCCACAAGACTAAGGGTAAATTTGAACCCAAGTGGGAAGGACCGTTTGTTGTGGAGACAGTATACTCCAGTGGAGCCTATCGCTTAATGAATCAAGATGGCGACAGAATGATGATGCCGATCAATGGCAAATTTCTGAAGAAATACTATTCTTAGTAACCCTGGAGAAACGCGTCTTCTTTTCTTAGGCATGCGCAGTTTGGCGCCTCTGACCTAAACCTAGTGAGTTTGGTTCTCAAGTTTGAACCACCTCCAGTCTTTTTATTAGGCATGCGCATTGTGCGCCTCTGACCTAAACCTGGTGAGTTTGGTTCTCAAGTTTGAACCACCTCCAGTCTTTTTATTAGGCATGCGCATTGTGCGCCTCTAACCTAAACCTGATGAGTTTGGTTCTCAAGTTTGAACCACCTCCAGTCTTTTTCTTAGGCATGCGCATTGTGCGCCTCTGACCTAAACCTGGTGAGTTTGGTTCTCAAGCTTGAACCACCTCCAGTCTTCTTTTTCTTAGGCATGCGCATTGGGCGCCTCTGACCTAAATCTGGTGCGTTTGGTTTTCAAGTTTGAACCACCTCCAGTCTTTTTCTTAGGCATGAGCATTGGGCGCCTCTGACCTAAATCTGGTGCGTTTGGTTCTCAAGTTTGAACCACCTCCAGTCTTTTTATTAGGCATGCGCATTGTGCGCCTCTGACCTAAACCTGGTGAGTTTGGTTCTCAAGTTTGAACCACCTCCAGTCTTTTTCTTAGGCATGCGCATTGTGCGCCTCTGACCTAAACCTGGTGAGTTTGGTTCTCAAGCTTGAACCACCTCCAGTCTTCTCTTTTTCTTAGGCATGCGCATTGGGCGCCTCTGACCTAAATCTGGTGCGTTTGGTTCTTAAGTTTGAACCACCTCCAGTCTTTTTCTTAGGCATGCGCATTGGGCGCCTCTGACCTAAATCTGGTGCGTTTGGTTCTCAAGTTTGAACTACCTCCAGTCTTTTTATTAGGCATGCGCATTGTGCGCCTCTGACCTAAACATGGTGAGTTTGGTTCTCAAGTTTGAACCACCTCCAGTCTTTTTATTAGGCATGCGCAGTTTGGCGCCTCTGACCTAAACCTGGTGTATTTGGAGTGCCCAGTTCAAGTTACGCGAGAGAGCCTTGAACCACCTCCTGTTTGGTTCTCAAGTTTGAACCACCATCAGTCTTTTTCTTGGGCATGCGCAATTTGGCGCTTCTGACCCAAAACCTGGTGTGCTTAGTTCTCAAGTTTGAACAGCCCCCAATCTTCTTTTAGGCATGTATAATTAAGCGCCTCTGACCTAAAAGTATGAATTGCCCAACGCCAACTAGGCAATGGGAAGAGAACAAGTTTCTCGCCAACCCATCATGCTGGGGTAAAAGTATGAATTGCCCAACGCCAACTAGGCAATGGGAAGAGAACTAGTTTCTCGCCAACCCATCATGCGGGGGTAAAAGTATGAATTTCCCAACGCCAACTAGGCAATGGGAAGAGAACTAGTTTCTCGCCAACCCATCATACTAGGGTAAAAGTATGAATTGCCCAACGCCGACTAGGCAATGGGAAGAGAACTAGTTTCTCGCCAACCCATCATACTGGGGTAAAAGTATAAATTGCCCAACGCCAACTAGGCAATGGGAAGAGAACGAGTTTCTCGCCAACCCATCATGCTGGGGTAAAAGTATGAATTGCCCAACGCCAACTAGGCAATGGGAAGAGAACGAGTTTCTCGCCAACCCATCATGCTGGGGTAAAAGTATGAATTGCCCAACGCCAACTAGGCAATGGGAAGAGAACTAGTTTCTCGCCAACCCATCATAGTAGGGTAAAAGTATGAATTGCCTAACGCCAACTAGGCAATGGGAAGAGAACAAGTTTCTCGCCAACCCAACATGCTGGGGTAAAAGTATGAATTGCCCAACGCCAACTAGGCAATGGGAAGAGAACAAGTTTCTCGCCAACCCATTATACTGGGGTAAAAGTATGAATCGCCCAATACCGGTAAAGTAAAGGGAAGAGGAAAAGTTTGGCATTTAAGCCCAAACGTACTCCTCGACAACTCACCATGTTGAGGGGAATAACATAGCTAGCCCAACTCAAACGGTAGTTGGTAAAGGCTAATCAAATCCTTTAATAGCTGGGGGTTTGCTAAAAATCCCATATTAAACTTTAATTATTATTTCGGTTCAAAAAATTGTGCATAAACGGTACCGAGATAAATCGTTTTGACGACAGGTTATTTGTTGGGTAAGCAAATCTGTTTTGAAGCCGGCAAATAAAAGAGTCAAAAGAATCATTTTTATTAAAAAGGTGAAGATACAAAAAGAATTTCAAAGAAACATCGTAAGGTTATCTCTCTCCTATTTACGAAGTTCTTATTACAAGGAAGATAAAAGCGTAAAGAGAGATAAAACTATTGGCCTCCCAGAAGTCTCAATTGGTTTATTGTCTCGTCCAAATTTCTACGATGAGAAGCCTCCACGGTTTGCTGAGCTTGCCTACGCAACTCATCATCACTTATTGTAAGTTGTTGCTGACGAGATTCTTCTATGGCACGATTCCTGGCCATCTCTTCCTGTTGAATCTGCTCCTGCTGGACAAGCAACATCTCCCGCTTCTTGACAGATTCTCCTAATCGGAGTTCATTTTCTATCAAGGTGGCCCGAGCTCTCGCAATCGTCTCCTGGGCTTTAGAGATGGCCGCCTGACTTTCCTCAATTCCAAAGTTTACTCTCTGCAGGTCGCCAAGAACGGATTCACGACTGGCCTGGAGCTCTGTCAGCTCATGAGACCATCTCTCCTCCTGCTGCCTTAAAATATTTCTCCGAGATAAGGATTCTGCCCGAAGCCGCGCCAGCTCTATCTCAGTGATCGCCTCCACATCCGCCTGACGGAGTGTGTGTAGCGTGGTCACCTACTCTTCTAAGGCTGCAAGGCGGGCCTGGTATGGAGCTGCTCGATCTTGTCCACCGAACTCTTCAATATTTCCTAAATAGCGGAGTAACAGTGGACGTGCGAAGTTGAAGAAATCGTGGCCAGCAAGAACCATCTCGACACATCTTCTTAACAAATGCATAAAATCCTCGACAGTAAAGCCGAAAAGTTTTTCAAGAGGATTTGCACTGTCGGTAGGCAAAGCAGGTAATGCCAAGAAAGGTGTCGTAGGCAAGGGAGCAGTAGTTGCTGGAATTGGAGAAGAAGAAGCCCGTCCCTGCATTAAATTCATAATATGGGGGACCAGTAGAGCCAGTGCAGATCTGGAAGAGCTGGAGACCCCAGACGAAGTACCGACAGTACAAATCACCTGGGTACTCCCACCAACAGGAAGAGAAGATGGGATCACTTTGCCTGAAGCTCCTCCGGTGGGAGAAGCATTTTCGAATGAGAATTTCAAATTATTCTCCTCCCCTGCTGGAAGGCTTGGAGTCGGAAGAGTTGCAGGTATCTCAGCAGCCACGACAACAGATGATGTTAAAATCGCTGACTGAGAAGGCACGCCAACGACCGTGGGAAATGTCTCAGTAGAGCAAACGGGTGTTGGAGACGGCATGCTAGGAGAAGGTGTAGCCTCATTAGCAGCAGCTGCGATAATGACTTCTGTTCTCTCATCGCTCCCCAATTCGTCAATTGGGGGAATTGAAGAGGAAACAGAGGTAGGAGCCGGTGTGGAATAATCAGCCACAAACTCACTAGCAGAGCTACCCACACCACCAACGGAGCCGGCCATTCTATCGTCAGACTCTACTTGGGTAGTCGAGTGCATTGGCGAAAGAAGTTGATCACCTGCATTTCAGAAGACCAGAAAAGCAGTGTTACGTTAAAATAATAACGGGCAAAAGATAAAATCTAAACGCCATACCAGGCGATACAAGTCCAGTTGTCAGACTTGAAGGGGGAGCCATTGTTGTTTCCAGCAGTGTACCCGTCTCGCTACCCATTAGTTGCGCCTCAAGTTCTGCCACAGGCTCTACGGCCGAAGGAGCTGAAATCTCAGCAACACTTGGAGCTTTGGTAGGTTCATCCTCCCTTGCCAACGCTGGGGGTACAGCTGAAGCTAATAAGTCGGAAGCAAGTTTGATAGCCACTTCTTGGGGAACTATCAAGATTTCCTGTGCCAGTTTTTGCTTCTTACCCGGCCTTTTCTTTAAAGTACCGCGGCGTTTGAGAGTTGGACTCAGGGAACGACTGACAACAGGCTAAGGAACTCCACCAGCACCAGTATTGTCGTCATCATCACTGGCATCATCGTCTGATTCGCTGACATCCGAAGGCTCAGCCGCAGCGCCAAGGAATTCTTCCATTCCTTTTATCCTTACCCTAGAAGCACCCTGGCGGCTAATATAGAGGGCTTCAATCTCTTTGCAACAACTGCGATTGAGAGAGAAGCCGGGCACGTCAGCATTCGCAATATTGAACCAATTGCAGGAGCTGAGGGTCATGGCCAATTCTGGCACCTTCTGGGGCAAGGAGAATTCAGTCTCGGTCCCGCCCGCTGCAAAATGGAACCAGCCACGAGCGTCTTCGTATAAATTCCCCTCGTGAGCGAGATCTTTATTTGGATTGCCCACATAGAGTTGAGAATATCCAAACTGGCGAGCAAAGCGACTCGGAGTATATGGCTCGATCTGACACCTGAGATCTTGACGATACACCAAGTGTCCGGAACGGATGTTGAGAAGCCACCAGAACGCTCCTACAGATAAAATAGTGAACTTATCTGCTCCCACGGCATCTTTCAGCCTTGTCCCATATCCTCCGCCGGGAAAGTCAGGAAAACACCGGAAGCTCTCGTAATTCTGAAAGCTACGAAGAGTCTTCCGAATCTGGGACATATAATTCTGCCTCCAGGAAGAACGTTCATACAGTTCTACAAGGAAGCACTTTTCGCCCGAACGACGCTCTAGTGCACTCATTAAGGAGGGACAGTGCAAGACAAGCCACGCCATCAAATAGGTATAGGGCATCTCCACCCTAGGGTTTGGAGTTTTCGGCTGGACAGTCTCCTTCGACTTGCCCTTTCCTTTCCCCTTGACTTTAATAGTAGGGAGGAAATCACGACAGAGCACCCTCAGTCCGTATTGCAAATTGCATACCATGGCGGGAAGGAGTCCAAGGGGTCGGCCGTATGCAAGAAGAACCGCTGGATATACCACGGTCACTGCAATCGCTTCCTTGGGCAATGACGGCACGACGCATCTTTTGAGCCACAACATCAAAAACCCGGCAATGAGACCTCTGTTGGAAATCGAAAACTGGGCTTTATAGTGATAGCTCTTGAATGAAGTGCCAGGACCGTATCCATTCTCATTGGATTCAGTGGTATAATATAATAGATGGCGGCCCTTAGCAATACGGTGATCAATCTCTGAGCCATAAATGGGAGGATGACCATGGATAATGGCCGAGCTATCCTTAGAATTTAAGTTGGCAAAGAGATATTCGGCCCACTTCTTGTGGCCAATACCGTGGTTACGCGCACCCGTCAAGTCAGCGCAAATATGATAATGGCACATCATCTCCCAGTATGTGGCATGGATGCGCTCATCCCTCGCCAATAGTATGTTCAACTCATCGGTGGTAGGGATATACTCCTCGTAAGGGACTTCGCCCATCGAGAGCCCAGAAACCTCAAACATCTCGTGGAGAGCGAACCCTAGCTCACCCACTGGAGTAAAGAAAGTACATGTTTCAGGGTTATACATCTCCAAGAGGCAGTAAAAGTGATAAGCACTCTGGGGAAACCCGAATTGGACATTCCTGATGGCTTTATACAAGCCAATATCCTTTAAAATGGGCTCGTGAGAGTCCAGCATGTACTGAACAAGGCGTGCCCACCACATATTGTTCGTAGAATGAACCCAGCCAGGCATCCTGAAGTCGCTAGCCGGGTACTGACCATCCTTCGCCAAGAACTCACTTAAGAAAATTCGGGCACGAGATGGGACTTCTCCCACTGGAAGCTCCTTGCCAAATCGGCCTGGAAGCAAGCCAGTAATGCATCTGGGGGAACCGTCTTGATAAACCCCTTTTGCACCAAATTTGCCTGTTGGGACGCCATCTTGCTCTTGAGTCAGTCCCCACTTTAATTCCCGAGGCATTGCCAGCCTCTGAAGATAGACCAGAGGATAGCTACGATCCATTCTAGGCAAAAACATCAACATTTCGCCTGAGTTATATAGCCAAACACGTTCCCCTTCAGAAAGGATCTCATCTGATTGATCCATCTGGTCTCCGAAGAGGAAGGCGGGTTTCTCCATTGCCTCTCTATTCACAGTTTCGAAGGCTGCGTCAGTTATAATTTCTCGCGCAGTGGTGGGATGATATTTGATCAACTTCTCCTTGCGATCCTTCGGGTCTGGTTTGTACGAGGGCAGGATAGTAGTGAAACGGAATTGGCCTGAGGGATCAGAACCCCCAGCAAAGCCGAAGTAGTTCTTGTGGGGAATAGATTCCATCGAATACCCTACTGCACAAAGAAACACCAGAGTGAGAGAAGTTTCTATAAGACAGAAAAATTCTCTAAGTATGGACGCGCGAAGCTAAAAATTAGAACGCGCGAAGCTAAGAATAGCGCCGCGCGAAGCTAAAAATTAGACCGCGCAGAACTTAAAATAGCCTCGTGTTTTTAGCGCGACTGCTACTTAAAATAGCCTCGCGTTTTTAGCGCGACTGCTACTTAAAAGAGCCTCGCGTTTTTAGCGCGACCGCTACTTAAAAGAGCCTCGCGCTTTTAGCGCGACTGCTACTTAAAAGAGCATCGCGTTTTTAGCGCGACTGCTACTTAAAAGAGCCTCGCGTTTTTAGCGCGACTGCTACTTAAAATAGCCTCGTGTTTTTAGCGCGACTGCTACTTAAAAGAGCCTCGCATTTTTAGCGCGACCGCTACTTAAAAGAGCCTCGCGTTTTTAGCGCGACTGCTACTTAAAAGAGCCTCGCGTTTTTAGCACGACTGCTACTTAAAAGAGCCTCGCGTTTTCAGCGCGACTGCTACTTAAAAGAGCCTCGCTTTTTCAGCGCGACTGCTACTTAAAATAGCCTCGCGTTTTCAGCGCGACTGCTACTTAAAATAGCCTCGCGTTTCCAGCTTGACTGCTACTTAAAATAGCCTCGCGTTTCCAGCGCGACTGCTACTTAAAATAGCCTCGCGCTTTAAACGTCAGAGACTTTTCTTCTTCTCCAAGCCTTACGACAGGAATACGGCGATCTCGCCGGTAAAAGAGTTGATCGATCAGTTAAATTTATGCCAAATCACTCTAGAAATGTTCTAAAGAGTCTCGATGGAGAGATTCTTACCCCCGATAGGCGAAATGTGGGCTGACGCGTCGCTGCCTTGGCCGGCACCACTGCTTGCGCCAGTCGCCGATGATGGAGCCGCTCGAGAAGTAGCAAGAGTCTTGGGTGCCATTGTTGAGAAAAACCGACTGAAAATCGGAAGAAGATCGGGTCGCCTGAGCTCTGATCGCCTGAATCTCTAGGGTTTCTGGAAAATTCTCAAGAAAAATGAGAAGAAAAGGAATAAATATTTTATTTAAAAGAGGGAAACCGCCTCTTGGAGTTCGGCGCGGATTTCGGAGAAAATGACTGATCAGTTACTCTCTAAAACGCGGAGCAGATAATCCCACGTGGTGATATTGAAAAAGCGAAGTCACTTAGCTTCGCGCAATTCCGTGCAACCACTCAGAGCGCGAAGTTATTTAACTCTGCGAAACGCCAGGATAACTTGGTATTTTAACCTCGCGTTCTCATAAAGAACTTGGATTTTCGGCCAAATTAAAATGATCATTATCCGATCGTTTGGGTATTATCAGTCTAAGTTACGCAGAAGTGCCTTAGACTATTTTACCAAAATTATTGACCATCTATTTGTTGAGCAAGCAAGTTTATTGAAGCTGACAGATAGAGAGGAAAATAATTTGCCTTTATTTATAAAAGAAGGAAAGATTACAAAGAGGGAGTTATAGCTCTCCTAAAAGCTTTTTACATGATCAAACTCATCAATAACCAAACAGTAAGATTTCTCTGCGGGGTGTTGAAGCTCAGTTCCCTGGTTTACATGCAAAAGAATTCAAGATTTCTCTACGGGGTGTTGAAGCTCAGTTCCCTGGTTCACATGCAAAAGATCTCCTCTGCAAATGTCAATTAAGATCTGTCATCCGAAATGAAGCACGAGAGGAAAGGAAAGTACTGCACTGAAGCGCAATTCTGAACTCCAAGTGCTGCAATTTTGCACTGCAAGTGCTGCAGCTCCTTATTTACAGCCCCCTCAGGAGTTTATCTCTCGGAGCCAGAGCTTGAAACCTGCAACTATGTTGTAAAGCATATGCTTCTGACTTCCTTAGAGTCACTTCTGCTGATGAAGATCGATGGACCCGCATACGCTCCTCTTCAGAAAGGATTGAACTTACTGCAAAAGGAACAGAGTTTCCAAAAGAGTAAAAACGCGGAGCTAAGCTAACTCTGCGCACAGTTGAAGAAATAGCCTCGCGCTTTAAACGCAGAGGATGATGCGATAACTTCGTGTAAAGAGGGACAAGATTTCTTTCTGCTCTTTCCTTCTCTTTCAAATTCATCGCGACTGCTAATCAAAGATAGCCTCGCAATTCATAGCGACTGCTAATCAAAGATAGCCTCGCAATTCATTGCGACTGCTAATCAAAGATAGCCTCGCGGATTCATTGGGACTACTACCAAAACCTCGCGTTTCAAGCGCAGGGACGACACAATAAAACGGCGATCTCGCCGACAAGACAAAGCAATCGTCCAGATTAAAATCAAGTCAAGACATCTCAGAATGGTTCTTAGAAAACCAAGAGATGAGGTTTTTTACCTTCGGAAGACGCTGCATAGACTGGTTCGCCGTCGCGTCTACCTTCACGGCTGCTGCCATCAACGCCGGCCAACTTGCGAAAAGCCAAACTCCTCTGGAGAGACATCCTAATGATGAAAATCTGTGGAGAATTGAACGAAGATCAGTTAAAGATCATTCGTGAGTCACTCGAGTTCTTAGAAATTCTTCGGATGAGATGAAGAAGAAGATGAGCCGGGAGCTCTATTTAAACAGAATTTCCGTCGGTTGGTATTCGGCGTGGAAACTCAGGGTAATTAATGACGTAATTACTCATTTCACTGAAGACGAAGTGAAGCTGATTAGCTCCGCGTAAGTGAGCATAACGCGAGATAGACTTGGTATTCTAACTCCGCGTTTCAGCTTGAAGATCTAAAGTATTTCAAAATCTGCTGAAGTCTAAGCCATTTTGAAAACTTTGGAGGGGGTTCTGTTGGCAGTGAAAATTTCTAAGTTAAAAGGATTTTCCACAACAGAACGCGGAGCTAATTCAATAGCCCCGCGTTTGGTTATATTAACCCTGCGTTTGAATAAAACGCGGAGATGTTTAATAGCTCCGCGTTGATTCCGCAGTTTGGCTTGTATTAGTCTCGCGTTTGAGTAAATCGCGGAGATGATCAATAGCTCCGCGTTAGCTCCGCGTTTTGGTTATTTAGAGCCGCGTTTTGATGCGATTAAAGCTCCGCGTAAGCAGATAACCAGAATCTCAAATTGATTGAGATTATGATTTTGGGCTTATCCAAATACCCGAATCAAGTCTAATCAGAATTCCATCAAAACTAAGATATTTGATTGGAATCCTCGATGAATGCGAGTTCTATTTAGATAGAAACTCTTGCATTAATCTGGGGCTATAAATACCTTCCTGGTGAAACCCTAGAGGTCTTCTTTTTTTTTTTTTGGCATCGGAAGTCTCCTATCGATCCTTTGGCAATTCAAGTACGCGAGAGAGCCTTGAAGCCTTTGCTGATCATCTTCTGAAATATTGGAGAATTCAAGTTACGCACAGAGCCTTGAGTTCGTGAAGATCAGAGAAAGTCACCATCTTCTTTCTGGAGTTCTTGAGAAGTTCGAGTTACGCGAGAGAGCCTTGAACAAATCAAAACCAGAGAAGATCGTCTATAGTCGGCCGATATCTTTAAAAGAGAAGATTTCAACATACCGATCGTCCAAAGGAACTACTATAGATCCCATCGCCACAGATCCCACAACAATATTGTAAAAGAGAGAGATTGAACTATAAAATCCTCTCGTTTGTTCTTTTTATATCTTGTTCACTTCTATTGTAATTCAAGTTAATTCAATGGAAGGAAGCAAAGGAAATTTTGCGACGAACAGGCTTTAAGAAAATTTTATCCTCGCGTTTATCACGAGTGTCAAAAATCCTGCGTTTATCGCAAGTTGAACTGGCTTCGTGTTTATCACTAAGTCCAGTAATAGCCTCACGTGGAGAATCACACGCTGGCTTTAAGGAAATTTTATCCTCGCGTTTATCGCGAGTGTCAAAATTCTTGCGTTTCTCGCAAGTTGAACTGGCTTCGCGTTTATCGCTAAGTCCAGTAATAGTCTCGCGTGGAGAATCACACGCTGGATTTAGGGAAGTTTTATCCTCGCGTTTATCGTGAGTGTCAGAAATTTTGCGATTAACGCAAATCTTACTGGCTTCGCGTTTATCACTAAGCCTAGTAATAGCCTCGCGTGGAGAATCACATGCTGGCTTGTCTTTGCGATTAACGCAAGTTGTAGCTTCGGGTTCAACGCGATACTGACTGGTCTTGCGGTTAACGCGAGTCAGTTTGCAAGGGATCATAGTCTCGCATTTAATGAAAATAGCCTCGCGTTCAGTGCGGGCTTTGAAGGCCTTTCGCCTAGCTCTCCGATTTCTATTTCGGAGTTGAGTTCTGGTCAATCCAGTTCCCATGCCTTCTGCGGTAGTAGAGAGGCCATCCTCTGCTAGGATTTTCTGTCCAAACAACGGCTCTATGGCTGCGGTCTCCAAGGATCCCCGTTCATCGGTGGATAATTTTTTACCCGTTGCTCGGGTATTGGAGCGCACGCGATGATAACGTCGCGTTTCGTTCAGATTATCTGATTCAGATGAGAGATACTCCTCATACTTCTGCTGGTCGATTTCCACGACCAGCATATCTATGTCAGATCCGATCCTATTGACGTCATGTGCCACGATCTCTTCTTTGGTGAAAGAGACGTCTCTCACTGTGGTTGCCAGTTTGTTCGCAGCATAATTTATTTGCTTTCCTTCCATTGAATTAACTTAAATTACAACGAAAGTGAACAAGAAAAAGAAAGAACAAACGAGAGGATTTATAGTCTATCGCTCTCTTTTACAATGTAAACGCGGGATCTGTGTGGCGATGGGATCTAACTAGTAGTTCCTTTGGACGATCTGACGACGAACTCTTCTCTTGAAGATGGCGGCCGACTGTAGAACTGATCTCCTCTGGTCTTGATTTGTTCAAGGCTCTATGCGTAACTCGAACTTCTCCAAAACTCCAGAAAAAGATCCCTTAAAGATTGATGATTATCTATGGATTGATATATTATTGATTGATGATCCCTAAAGTCTCCTCAAAGAGAGTATTTATAGACTTTAGTGGTTATGAGAGTTTCCATAAGAATATGAATATAAAGTTTTCATAGGAATAGGAATAAAGATTTCCATAGGAATAGGAAATAAGGTTTTTGTATTCATCAAGGATTCTAATCAAATATTTTAGTCTTGATTTAAATCTCTTGATTTGGAATTCTGATTGAACTCAATTTGGGTATTGGATAAACCCAAATCTCAATCACAATCAATCTGGAATTCTAATGAAATCTGTTCACGTGGAGTTAACGCGGAGCTAAATTCATCAGAATGCGGAGCTATGGATTAGCTCCACGTTTTGCTCAAATGCGAGGCTAAAATAGCCAAACGCGGAGCTACGAAGTTAGCTCCGCGTTCTGTGTGGTAAATTCCTTTTTTCTTAGAAATTTTCACTGCCTATAGTTCTTATTAGCATTTGAAATTAATTTATGGATAAAATGGCGCGCAATTTTTCGTATTGTACAAGTTTCCGTGCATACCTGGGACCCAACCTCAATACTCATGGCGCTGAATCATGACATTCCGCTAGGCATAACAATTCAATTCCTGTATTGTTGTTTACTCAAAAATTAAATTTTTCCTTTCATTGTAAAATTATTTGATTACAACGAGAAAATTGAGATTCACAATAATTTGAGGAATTACAAGAACGGGAATATTGATTGATTCCCTTTTTGATGTGGGTTCATGTGGCGGTGGAGCCTCACTGGTGTACTCCATTGACCGTCTGACTTGGAAGAGGATCTGCTTCTTTCTCTGTGAACTCCTGAAGAAAACCCACTCCTTCTGAATTCTCTGAACTCTGCCAAGAATCGCTCCAAAAAGTCCCAAAAGTCCCCCTTTTCTAGACTCAACTCCTGTTTTTTATAAACTGACGAAACTTGAAATCCGGCTCGAATCATCCCTGAAAAATCGGATTACGAGATATCAGCAAAATAAATAACGGAAACAGGCGGAAAAGAACCCGCGGGTTGGCACCTGCGGAAGCGCTCCCGCGGGTGCCAACTTGCGGGATCGCTCCCGCAGGTGCCAACTTGCGGGATCGCTCCCGCAGGTGGCACCCGCGGGAGGAATTCCCGCGGGTGGGCCCCGCAAAAAAAATTTTTTTTTTAGGTGTCTACATAATCCCCTCCAAAGTTTTCGAAGTTCTGTATTTAGCCGTACTAAATTTCGAAACACTTTGGATTCTTTAATTTTGGCCATCAGATATGTAAAGGATTTGGTAGAAAGAGGTAATTGTTAACATATTTCAGGAAATATGAGCGGATAATGACGTCAACATGCTTATTCAATTATTCAATAACAAGCAAATGTATGACTTTAACGTGCTCATTAGATGATAAGTAGAGGTATGATGTTAACGTACTTATTTGAGGTCAAGCAGAGGTATCATGTTAATGTGCTCATTAGAATCCTAACCATTCAGTGACATCTAGTATGACAGATCAGGAAAAGACAGAGGTGTTATTAAACATGTCTCAAGACTCGACCTATTCAGAGAATCTGGTCATGATAGGAATGAGTTAACTAAACAGAGGTAATGGTTAACGTATTTAGTTTTGAAATTTGACTATCAGAGATAATTGTTAACTTGATAGGGAGATGATTTTCATCAGAGGTAATTTTTAACTTAACGGTATCAAATATAAGTTCATCAGAGGCTATAATATTGGACTTGATGAAGTGTGAGTTTTCTTTTCTGTCAGAGGTGAAAGCTTAACATGACAGGAGATTTAATCGGATTTTATCTCATTTGATTTTGAATCCTGATGTCAGAGGTATAATTTTAACTTGACAAATATTTTGGAAACTTACTGGTTCTACCAGAGAAAATTAATGAGGAAAGTTTTACTGTCAGAGGTGAAATCTTAACTTGATAGGAGAACTATCTGATTAGGGTTTTTAGTAAACTCCCAGTTATTAACGGGTTTGATTTGCGTTTACCAACTACCGTTTGAGTTTGGCTAGTCATACTATTCCCCTCAGCATGGTGAGTTGTCGAGAGTTTCGTTTAGGCTTAAATGCCAAAAATTTCATCTTCCCTTTACTTTAGCAGTTTTGGGCAATAATGTATCCTTATATTCAGATAAGAATACTATTGTGACAGATTTATTATGAAATTTTTAGCAAATCCCCAGTTATTAACGGATTTGATTTGCCTTTACCAACTACCGTTTGAGTTGGGCTAGCCATGCTATTCCCCTCAGTATGGTGAGTTGTCGAGAGTTTCGTTTAGACTTAAATACCAAACTTTTCCTCTTTCCTTTGCTTTAACAGCTTTGGGCAACTCATGCTTTTACTCTAGCATGATGGGTTGGCGAGAAACTGGTTCTCTTCCCATTTTCTTAAAGGCGTTGGGCAATTCATACTTTTTTTACCCCCAGCATGATGGGGTTGGCGAGAAATTTATTCTCTTCCCGTTGTCTTAACAGCGTTGGGCAATTCATACCTTTTTTACCCCCAGCATGGTGGAGTTGGCGAGAAATTTATTCTCTTCCCGTTGCCTTGATGACGTTGGGCATTTCATACTTTTACCCCCAGTATGATGGGATTGGTGATAAATTTATTCTCTTTCCATTACTTTGTCGGCGTTGGGCAGTTCATACTTTTTACCTCCAGTATGATGGGGTTGGCGAGAAACTGGTTCTCTTTCCATTACCTAGTCGGCGTTGGTCAGTTCATACTTTTTACCCCTAGTATGATGGGGTTGGTGAGAAGCTGGTCCTCTTCCCATTGCCTAGTCGGCGTTGGACAGTTCATATTTTTTACCCCCAGTATGATGGGGTTAGTGAGAAGCTGGTTCTCTTTCCTTTGCCTTGATGGTGTTGGGCAGTTCATATTTCTTACCTCCAGCATGATGAGGTTAGCGAGAAACTGATTCTCTTTTTTTTGCCTTGACGGCGTTGGACAGTTCATTTTTTTTTCTAGGTGCACCCTCACAACCCCCTGCTTCTTTGTGGCCAAAAGGGATTAACCCTTTCTTTTTGCAGGTTATAGGGGTTTAAATTAACCGCCCTGAGCTCGTCTTTATTGTGAGCCCAAGTGGTACCTTTAAACCACCCACATTAAATATGTCCGAGTTAGCTCTAACTTCTTTTTTGTTCAGTTTTGAGCTGAACTGCTCCAGCGTCAATCAATACTTGAATTTTGTCTTTTAGAATAAAACAATTCTTTTTAGTGTGACCTACAATCCGATGGTTCAGGCAGTAATTAGGATCGTTAGTCTTCCCAACTTCTTCAGGCCTCTTACTCTCTGGCAACTTGAGTATCTTGCGCTTTCTGAGCAGATTGAACATAGTAATAGTATGCTCATCCTTAAATGAATACTGCTTTTGAAACCTGGGTGATTTTACTGTGTTGTTTATAGTTGGCCATGCTTTCTGTTTCGGTGTGTTCTCTACCGCCATTGCCATTATGTCTTTTCCTTTAGAACGGGAGAAATGGAATGGAGGTTCATTTATACTATCTCCGACTGCGGACTGCTGCTTTTCGAGACGTCAAAGTATATCTTCGGCCTGTTCACCCTGCTTAAGCAGATCTTTCCATGATTTGGATTCGACCGAACCCAATTTGACCAAAACATCAGTCAGTAAGTTGTGTCTGCAAGTTTCTACGAGGGTCTCCTGCGTCATGCCATGTGGACGCCGCATGGAAAGCTCTCGGAACCGCTCGATATAAACTTTGACCATTTCGCCTTCTTCTTGCTTTGTTGCTAGCAAGGATAGTATAGAAACTTCAGTATCATCTTCAAAGAATCGAGCTAAGAACTCACGTTCTACATCAGCCCATGATTTAATTGTTCTCTGGAATATCTGCATGAAACAGGTAAATATGGGCCCCTGTAAAGTGCTCGCAAATATCTTAGTCAGAGTCGGATCATTCCCATTAGGTGTCCTGTCTGTGACAAGAAGTAGAAGATGTGCTGTTGCGGCGAAATTTTACCGTCGAATGACTGAAACTTCAACGGTTTATATTTTGCAGGATAGGGTACGGCTTCCCACTCTATGGGATAAGGACGTACTACCCCCACTTCTTGCAGTTTTTTGCGATGAAGAAGAGTTTGTAGTTGGTGTAGACACCTTAAAATAAATAAATAAATAAATTATTAAAAAAAGAAAAGAAAAATTAAATTTAAAAAAAAAGAAAATATGGGGATTTTCCCTCGAGGTGGGCCTGCGGGAGGAATCCCGCGGTTGCACCAGCGGGATTTCTCCCGCGGGACACCCACGGGATTTCTCCCGTGGGTGCCTCCCGCGGGTGGGCACCAGCGGGAGCGATCCCGCATATGCCAACCCGCGGGTTGTCTTCCTTCTATTCCCGTTTTGTTTATTCGCTGATATTCCGTGATCCGATTTTTCAAGAAAAATTTGAGCCGGATTAGAAGCGCTCCTCAATAAATAAAATTGGGAACGGAATTCAGAAGAAAGGAGAAAAAGAGGAGATTCTTTTGGAGAGAGAATTCTTTAGCGAGACAATTTTCTAGAGGTCGGAGTCCAAAAATTCAGAGAGGAGTTCCTCAATCCAGGGAGATCGGATCGTCAACGGAGTGCAGAATCAAGACTCTACCGCTGCCAGAACCCACAAAAATAAAGGGGAATCGAAATCAATTGATCCGCATTCTTGTAATCTCGAATTTATTTTGTAATTTTTCTTTTATTGCTGTAATTCAAAATCAAATTGGCAATTTAGAGAAGATTCAATTTTTCGGGCATACAGTTGGTTCTCCATCTTCTCTATTTTCTCTATGTGAGGTTGATGATAACCTTCACTTTCTCTCCCTCTCTTGAATGAGAAGGTATTTCTTCTTTCTCGTCCTCGCTATCTTCATTTATTTGGACAGGTCGTTTTCCTTCCTACCGATCAGAAATGGACGACGAGGATTGGCTCTTTCTAGTTTGAGTTATCAACTCAATTAAAAATTGTTTCATTTCTTCTATTATCTCCTCTTACTGTTCGAGACGTTTTTCCTGTCTCTCAAGCCTTCCAGAGACTTCTTCTAGACGCACGCCCTCTGGTTCGATAGAAACTCCTTTTGACCCTGGAGTGATTTCATTATCTGAAGAGTTGTTTCTGACCACCTTTTTGCCTTTATTAACCATATGCGATGAGGCAGCAGGCAGATCGGTTTCCGAGCACACCTTTTTCATCGTTCGTATTGTTTTGGGTTCAGTGATCCGCTCAAAAACTGATCGTTTTTAGTTGCATTTGCAGCTTGATAGAACAGTTGAGATCAACTGTTCACATTGACAGTGAGGAATATTTTGTGAGGAGTTCTTCTTCCAATTGAGATACTCTCTCAAATCTTGAGATACCTTCTCATCTCTATTTACATCTTGACGTCTCTTGCGTCCCAAATTTGGTTCATAATACTGGAGAGTTTGCAATATTTCAGGGCTGGGCTCTTTTCTAGCATTAGATTGTTCTCCAACTCTTCTGCGGATTCTTCTGGAGTGCCCACTGACCTGAGTAGTTGTGTCGACCTCGCGCGCCTCTGATAGAGATATTAAAATACTTGGTGCGCGTTGCATGCTCACCATAGGCATGCTCGAAGAGACATGAGAGTTGTGTTCATTGAGCGTAACCCATCGTTGCTTCCGCGAAGTGTAATTTATAGGGTGCAACCCACGGCTGCATCTGCGGGATTCAACCCGCGGTTGCAACCGTGGGTTTGCACCCGCGGGTTTGTCCCTGCGGGTTGCAACCCGCGGTTGCACCCGCGGGTTTGCACCCGCAGTTGCAAGGGTGGCAACCTGCGATTGCAAGCTACGGGTTGGCACTCGCGGTTGCAAGCCGCGGGTGGCAACCCGCGGTTGCAAGCCGCGGGTTGGCACCCGCGGTTGCAAGCCGCGGGTTGGCACCCGTAGGGTTGCCTCCCCAGGATGGCTGCATCTGTGGGTTTTCTTCGAAATTTTTCACTGTCCCGGAGTTTTCTGAAACCCTTCTTATATGGTTGAGGCGTGCTCGTTGAGTTTTACGCCACAGATTGCTCTTTTGGGAGCGGGTTAGAGTTTGGTTTAACTTTTGGCTTGACTTGGGAACGGGCGATAATGTCGTATACTTGACAGACGATGACGTCTTATCAATTTCAACGGGCGATGACGCCTTGTAAGTTTTCATAGGCGATGACGCCTTTTCATTTCCGGTGGGCGATGACGCCTCACCTTTCTTCATCATCGCTCGGCGATGACGCCTACGCTCCGAATCAGAAGAAGAAAGAAATTCCTCATATTTTTGCTGGTCGACTTCTACGACCAGCGTTTCAACAACAGATCCGATCGTTACCAAGTCTGACTGCGCCACCATATTCTCTGTTGTGAACAAAGAGGCTCCCACTGTGGTCGCTAGTTCTTGTTTGCTCAAAATTGAATTTTTCCTTCCATTGTAAAATTATTTGATTACAACGAGAAAATAGAGATTCTTAATAATTTGAGGAATTACAAGAATGGAAATATTGATTGATTCCCTTTTCTATGTGGGTTCTGGTGGCGGTGGAGCCTCACTGGTGCACTCCGTTGACCGTCTGACTTGGAAGAGGATCTGCTTCTTTCTCTGTGAACTTCTGAAGAAAACTCGCTCCTTCTGAATTCTCTGAACTCTGCCATGAATCGCTCCAAAAAGTCCTAGAAGTCCCCCTTTTCTAGACTCAACTCCTGTCTTTCTTAGACTGACAAAGTTTGAAATCCGGCTCGAATCCTTCCTGAAAAATCAGATTACGAGATATCAGTAAAATAAATAATGAAGACAAGAGGAAAACAACCCGCAGGTTGGCACCTGCGGAAGTGCTTCCGCAGGTGCCAACTTGCGGGATCGCTCCCGCGGGTTGGCACCCGCGGAAGGAATTCCCGCGGGTGGGCCCCGCAAAAAAAAAAATTTTTTTAGGTGTCTACAATTGTATTACAGTAATGGATATACCACTCTTGATATCAATTATCAATTGGTGATTAAGTATTTATCAAAGTTAGACTACTAAAAATGTTCCTAAGCGACTGAACACCTGCACCCTTAGAGGAGGATAGAGGTATATGGAGATGGGAGATGGTAACTTCACTGTGAAATTCACATATCAAAATTTTATAAATGGGAGAGTAACCTCGTCAAACACTAAGTGGATTTGGATTGTGAAGTCATCTCAGAAGATAAGACTATTCATGTTACTGGTATGCAAAAAAGCTCTCCTTACTTGGCCGAAATTACAAAAAAGATGTTGGATTGGCCCCAATGTTTATATCATGTGCAAGAGGGACAGGGAATCAATTGAGCACATCATGTGTAACTGTTTTTTTCCGAAAATATATGGAATTCGTGTGCTAGGGCTCTAGGGCTAAACATCAATATTAATTAGATGTTAATATTTGGAGAAGACTTACCGGGGGGATAACGATAGCCATATACTTAGAACAGTTATTGTTGCTTTTTACTGGAATATTTGGAAGGAGAGATAGTAGATTGATTAATGATAAATGTCATTCCATTCAGTATTGCATGAGACTTATCATTCATGATTTTATTATGTTGACAGATACACCCTCAGATAAGGAGAGGCTTCATCATTCAGGAGGATCTTCAGAGGGTGATATGGATGCTAGCCCACTAGAGCAGAAGTAGAGGAGCACTTCGGAGGCACGAGATATAATGGATCGAGAGCAAAATCAACTGTTATATGTAGGGTTGATGTACTATTTTTCATTTTTTAGCTTTTATGTAACTTTATTTAGAATATTTATTATGTAAGCTTATGAATGTGCCTCTCACTATAGGTCTATAACTTTTATTATTCTGTTATCTTCTCTTTAAAGGAACATAGAGGGTTATAACCCACCGTTTATTGTCAAAAAATAACAAAAGAATATAATGAGTTGGTACAAAAGAGAGGAGTTGCCGAGTGGAGTTAAATTAATTTGAAGATTTAGACTTAGAATGAAGAGTTAAATGGAATTAAAGAGATAGTTTTAAGTTGAGGAGTTAAAAGAGGAAAAGGTTAAGAACTAAGGATATGAGGGAAATTTCACGTCAAAAGTTAAAAATAATGGATTGTTCAGTAGCAATTGAAACGAAGGTAATAACTAGATGAAAGAATTTTGAACTAATTAACTTATAGAATTTGAAAAACCAATATCAAAATATGAAGATTTCATTGTTTGCTCAAAAATTGGATTTCTCCTTCCATTGCAAAATTATTTGAATTACAACGAATTGAGATTACAAAATAATCTGAGGAATTAAAAGAACGGGAATATTAATTTATTCCCTTTTTTATGTGGGTTCGGGTGGCGATGGAGCCTCGTTAATGCCTCCGTTGACCGTCCGACTGAAGAAGATGGCTCTGCTCCGCTTCTCAATTTCCCGAGCTCGTCCGAAATCTTCCCAAAGTCCAAGAATCCAAAAAGTCCTTTCTCTGGTTAAATTTCTGTGTTTTATAGACCGAAGAACCTCGAAATCCGGCTCCAATTATCCCTGAAAAATCAGATCACGGAATATTAGCGAAATAAACAACGGAAACAGGCGGAAAACAACCCGCGGGTTGGCACCTGCGGGAGCGCTCCCGCGGGTGCCGACCCGCGGAATCGCTCCCGCGGGTGCCGACCCGCGGGATCGCTCCCGCAGGAGCCCTCCCGCGGGTGGGCACCCGCGGGACTCTCCCGCGGGTGGGCACCCGCGGGAGGAACTCTCGCGGGTGAGCACCCGTGGGATTTCTCCCGCGGGACTTCTCCTGAGGGTGGGCACCCGCGGGACTTCTCCCGAGGGTGGGCACCCGCGGGAGAAAATCCCGCGGGTGCTGGGCATCCGCTCGATTTTTTCTTTTTTTTTTATATATTATTTTTTATTTATTTTTTATTATTTATTTATTTATTATTATTATTATTATTATTATTTATTTTCTTAATTATATATATATATATATATATATATATTTGGCATTTTTTTTAGTATCTACATAACCCCCTCCAAAATTTTCGAAGTTCTGTATTGAGCCGTACTGAATTTCGAAACACTTTGGATTTTTTTTTTAAAAATTTTGGCTACCGTATGTTTTAAAGAATTTGGTAGACAAAGATAACTGTTAACATATTCAATTTTTCAATATCAAGCAGAGATATGATTTTAACGTGCTCATTAGATGACAAGCAGAGATATGATATTAACATGCTTATTTTAGGTCAAGTAGAGGTATATTGTTAACGTGCTTATTTTAATCCTAACCGTTCAGTGACATCTAGTATGACGGATCAGGGAAAAGACAGAGGTAACATTAAATGTGTCTTGGAGCTTAACCTATTCAGAGGATCTGGTCGTGATAGGGACAAGCTGACTAAATAGAGGTGACGGTTAACGTATTTGTTTTGGAATCGGACTATCAGAGATAACTGTTAACTTGATAGGGAGATGATTTTCGTCAGAGGTGACTTTTAACTTAACGACATCAAAAGAAAGTTCATCAGAAGTTTTAATGTTGGACTTGATGAAGTGTGAGTTTCCTTTTCTGTCAGAGATGAAATCTTGACATGATAGGAGATTTAATCGGATTTTATCTATTTTGATTTTGAATTTTAATGTCAGAGATATGATTTTAACTTGACAAATATTTTGGGAGCGTCACTTGCTCTGTTGGAGAAAAATGACAAGAAAAGTTTTGTTGTCAGAGGTGAAATCTTAACGTGACAAGAGATTTATCTGATTAGGATTTTTAGCAAACCCCCAGCTATCAACGGATTTGATTAGTCTTTACCAACTACCGTTTGAGTTGGGCTAGCCATACTATTCCCCTCAGTATAGTAAGTTGTCGAGAGTTTCGTTTGGGCTTAAATGCCAAACTTTTCCTCTTCCCTTTGCCTTAGCGGCTTAGGGCAGCGATGTATCCTTATATTTGGATAAGAATACTGTTGTGACAGATTTGTCGTGGGGTTTTTAGCAAACCCCCAGCTATCAACGGGTTTGATTTGCCTTTACCAACTACCGTTTGAGTTGAGCTAGCCATGCTATTATCCTCAGCATGGTGAGTTGTCGAGGGTTTCATTTGGGTTTAGATACCAAACTTTTCCTCTTCCCTTTGCCTTAGCGGCGTTGGGCATTTCATACTTTTACCCCCAGCATAAAGGGGTTGGCGAGAAACTGGTTCTCTTCTCGTTGCCTTGACGACATTGAGCAGTTCATACTTTTACCCCCAGTATGATGGGGTTGGCGAGAAATTTATTCTCTTGCCGTAGCCTTGTCGGCGTTGGGTAATTCATGCTTTTTACCCCCAGCATGGTGGGGTTGGCGAGAAATTTATTCTCTTCCCTTTGCCTTAGCGGCACTGGGCAATTCATACTTTTACCCCCAGTATGATGGGGTTGTCGAGAAATTTATTCTCTTCCCGTAGCCTTATCGGCGTTGGGTAATTCATGTTTTTCACCCCCAACATGATGGGGTTGGCGAGAAATTTATTCTCTCCCCGTAGCCTTGTCGGTGTTGGGTACTTCAAGCCTTTTACCCCTAGCATGGTGGGGTTGGCGAGAAATTTATTATCTTCCCGTAACCTTGTTGGCGTTGGGTAATTCATGCTTTTTACCCCCAGTATGGTGGGGTTGGCGAGAAATCTATTCTCTTCCCGTAGCTTTGTCGGCGTTGGGTAATTTTATAATTTTTCTTTTTCTTTTTCTTTTCTCCTTTTTTTTCTTTTATCATTTCATTTTATATATATATATTATATATATATATATATATATATATATATATATATATATATATATATTTGATTTTTTTTTTTTGATTTTTTTTTTTGATTTTTTTTGATTTTTTTTTTATGGGGTTTAAATTAACCGCCCTGAGCTCGTCTTAGGAATTGTTGTGAGCCCAAGTGGTACCTTTAGACCACACACATTAAATGTGTCGGAGTTAGCTCTAACTCCTTTTTTGTTCAGCTTTGAGCTGAACTGCTCTAGCGTCAATCAACGCCTGAATTTTATCTTTTAAGATAAAACAATTCTTTGTAGGGTGACCTACAATCCGGTGATATAGGCAGTAATTGGGATTGTTAGTCTTGCCTATCTCTTCCGGCCTCTTGCTTTCCGGCAATTTGAGCATCTTGCGTTTGCTGAGCAGGTTGAACATAGTAGCAGTATGTTCATCCTTGAACGAATACTGCTTTTGAAGCCTGGGCGACTTTGCTGTGTTGCTTGTAGTTGGCCATGGTTTCTACTTCGGTGTACTTTCTACCGCCATTGCCATTATGTCTTTCCCTTTGGAACGGAAAAACTGGAATGGAGGTTCATTTGTACTGCCTCCGGTTGCAGACTGTTGTTCTTCGAGGCGTCAAAGTATTTCTTCAGCCTGTTCACCCTGCTTAAGCAGATCTTTCCATGATTTGGATTGGACCGAGCCCATCTTGTCTAGGATATCAGTCAACAAGTTGTGTCTGCAGGTTTCCACAAGCGTGTCCTACGTCATGCTATGTGGGCATCGAACAGAAAGCTCTCGAAACCGCTCGATATAAGTTTTGACCGTTTCGCCTTCTTCTTTCTTCGCTGCTAGCAAAGATAGTAAAGAGACTTCAGCATCATCTTCATAGAATCGGGCTAGGAACTCACGTTCTACATCAGCCCATGATTTAATGGTTCCCTGGGGTAGCTGCATGAACCAGGTAAATGCGGGCCCCGTTAAAGTACTCGCAAATATCTTAGTCAGGGTCGGATCGTTCCCCATGAGGTGTCCTGTCTGCGACAGGAAGTAGAAGATGTATTGTTGCGGCGAACCTCTACCGTCGAATGACTGAAGATTCAACGGTTTGTATTTTGCAGGATAAGGCAAGGTCTCCCATTCTATGGGATAGGGACGGACTACCCCCACTTCTTACAGTTTCTTTCGATGAAGAAGAGCTTGTAGTTGATTCTCTATCTTCTCTATTTTCTATGCGTGAGGGTTTATGATAACCTTCACTTTCTCTTCTTCTCTTGAATGAGGAGGAATCTCTTCATTCTCATCCTCGCTGTCCTCATTTATTTGGGCAGACCGTTTTCTTTCCTGTCGATCAGAAACGGACGACGAGAATTGGATCTTTCTAGTTTGGGCTAACAACTCAATTAAAAGTTGTTTCATTTCTTCTATGGTCTTCTCTTGCTGTTCGAGACGTTTTTCTTGTCTCTCAAGCCTTAAAGAGACTTCTTCTAGAAGCGCGCCCTCTGGTTCGATAGAAACTCCTTTTGACCCTGGAGTGATTTCCTTATCCGAAGGGTTGTTTCCGACTACCTTTTTGCCTTTATTAACCATATGCGATGTGGCAGCAGGCAGATCGGTTTCTGAGCACACCCTTTCACCATTCGCATTCTTTTAGCTTCGGTGATCCGCTCAAAAACTGATCGTTTTGAGTTGCACTGGCAGTTTGATAGAACAGTTGAGATCAGTTGTTCGCATTGGCAGTGAGGGATATTTTGTGAGGAGTTCTTCTTCCAATTGAGATAGTCTCTCAAATCTTGAGGTATCTTCTCCTCTCTATCTGCATCTTGATGCCTCTTGCGTCGCAAGTTTTGTTCATAATACTAGTTGGTTTGTAGTATCTAAGGGCTGAGAATTTTTCCAGTATCGACACAATCTCCTTTATGAAGTCTTCTAGAGTGTGTGCTGGCCTGCGCAGTTGCACGAGCCCCGCACGCAGATGACTTATTCTTCGGGATGTATTGGAGGATTCTATCAGGAATATGTTCATCCGAAGAGAAACTTGAAGACATATCCCCAGGTGAGTGCATGAGCACATCCTTATATTTGTTTGCAGAGGAACATGATGGAACACCCGAGAGAGTAACTAAAAAATTGGGTGTGCGCTGTGTGCTCACTGCGTGCGTGCCCGAATAGACACCAGAATCAGCTGATATAACCCTTGATCTTTCCTGCGGAGTGCAACCTGAGGGTTGCAACCCGCGGTGTGTGGCCCGTGGTTGGAATCGCAGGTTTGCACCCGCGGTTGCAAACCCGGGGTTGCACCCGCGGGGTGCAACCCGTGGTTGGAACCGCGGGTTTGCACCCGCGGTTGCAACGGCGGGGTTGCCCCCGCGGGGTGCAACCCGCAGTTGGAACCGCGGGTTTGCACCCGCGGTTGCAACCGCAGGGTTGCCCCCGTGCGGTGCAACCTGCAGTTCCTCCTGCGGATTTCCATTCTTGGAATTTTTCCTTCCTGATATTGCATGTGTCAGGATTGTTTTCTGGGTTGGATTTTCTGACTGTAATTTTCCAGAAGTACTGTTGAGGCGGGCCCTTTGGGCTCTACGCCTTAGGTTTCTCTTCTGAGAGCGGGTGAGAGTTTGGTTCAACTTAGGAGCAGGCGATGACGCCACATATTTTCTGACAGACGATGACGTCTTGTCAGTTTTAACGGGCGATGACGCCTCGTAAGTTTTAATAGGCGATGACGCCTTTTTATTTTCGGTAGGCGATGACGCCTCACCTTTCTACATCATCATAGCCCGGTGATGACGCCTGGGCTCCGAATCAGAGGAAGAGAGAAATACCTCGTATTTTTGCTGATCGACTTCTACGATCAGCGTTTCAACAACAGATCCGATGGTTACCAAGTCGGATTGCGCCACAACATTCTCTGCAGTGAACAGAGAGGCTCCCACTGTGGTCGCCAGTTCTTCTTTGCTCAAAAATTGGATTTCTCTTTCCATTACAAAATTATTTGAATTACAACGAATTGAGAGTACAAAATAATCTGAGGAATTACAAGAACGGGAATATTAATTTATTCCCTTTTTTATGTGTGTTCGGGTGGCGATGGAGCCTCGTTAATGCCTCCGTTGATCGTCCGACTGGAAGAAAATGGCTCTGCTCCGCTTCTCAATTTTCCGAACTCGCCCGAAATCTTCCCAGAATCTAAGAATCCAAAAAGTCCTTTCTCCGGTTAAATTTCTGTGTTTTATAGACCAAAAAATCTCGAAATCCGGCTCCAATTATTCCTGAAAAATCGGATTACGGAATATTAGTGAAATAAATAACGGAAACAGGCGGAAAACAACCCGCGGGTTGGCACCTGCGGGAGCGCTCCCGCGGGTGCCGACCCGCGGGATCGCTCCCGCGGATGGCAACCCACCCGCGGGTGCCCACCCGCGGGACTCTCCCGCGGGTGGGCACCCGCGGGAGGAACTCCCGCGGGAAGAACTCCCGCTGGTGCTGGGCACCCGCGGGATTTCTCCCACGGGTGCCCACCCGCGGGACTTCTCCCGCGGGTGGGCACCCGCAGGAGAAAATCCCGCGGGTGCTGGGCATCCGCTCGATTTTTCTTTTTATATATATATATTTTTTATTTATTTATTATTATTTTATTTATTTATTTATTATTATTATTATTATTATTATTTATTTGCTTAATTATTATTTTATATATATATATATATATATATATATATATATATATATATATATATATATATATATATATATATATATATATATATATATATTTTTGGCATTTTTTTTTAGTATCTACATTCATAAACTGATATTAGAATAAAAAAGATTTAAGCAACCAAATATCAATAAAACCCTTATAATAATATTCTACAAAAATTCACACTTTTATGATAGTAACTCAAATATGGATGACCTATCACCATCAAGTTCTCCTAAAAAATTAAATAAAAAAAATGTCTCTTACAAACCTTCAAGAACTAAAAATATTGTTCAAACATGATTGTTAAGGATGAGGGCCTTACTTCACAAAGAGCTCTGGAGATGGTGATAGTGCCATAGGCTAAGGTTCATATATATGTGCGATTTTGCATTGATCATCTCAGACCTGGAATGTATTTTTGAAATCATTACAGCAAAATAAATCCTTTGTATTCTATTAACGAAAGTTTAAAAGAATAGGATAAGATGCACGGAATGTGTTAGTTTTGCAGCATTTGCTTAAAGTATTTTGTGATCGTATCAATGTCTCTTGTTATTTTATTATTTTCTTATTAATAGAACATGATGGTTTTTATATCTATATATAAAAATACAAAACACATGACTGAGTCTAAACTATTGGGATTTGTAGAACTCACCTCTATCATTCATATAATTGATTGATCTTGAGAGTACTAGATTCTCTCTTTTCTTTATATATATATATATATATATATATATATATATATATATATATATATATTGTCTAAGATATTGGGAGCGTTAGCTAATACATTCTAAAATCATTCTCATGCACATATTTAACGTGAAAATTTTCATAATGTAGTATACTACATCCATGGCATTATCTTGGTGAACTTGTACAATTAGTACATCCTCCGTTGCTGAATCTTGAGCTGCTCGTAGAACCTCCTAATGAAGTCCTCCGCTTGCGCATCAACTCTCCCACCATCCACCAACTCTTCTTCTTTAATCAAAAATGGCGAATCGGTCACCCAGATCCGCCTCGCCATAATGGGAGTCCCCTTCCCGAAATTCCACGTCACGGCAGGCGAAGGCGAGACAGCCTTATGCTCATCCGAAGAACTCTCCTCATCCAGCATCTCAAATGCTCTCGCAATCACCGCGGCAGCAGCAGTAGCCTCACTTTTGCGATGGTTCTTCTGCTTGATGTTGGCTGGATACAATGGCGTGTTGCTGCAGCTGAACTCTACCTCATGAGGGTGGTAGATGGATGCGTCCGGGTCCATGAACTCACAGGAGAATGTGGCAGCGCTTCCGCAGTTTCTGTTGCTGTTGTTGCGCAAGATGTTTGCTAAGGCTTTGCCCGCGACTTTGCTGCGCTTGAGGAGGAGCTGGAGGTCGAGCATGAGCTTTCTCCAAGAGTTGGTGCCATTTTTGATCATGTAGAGGGCTGCTCTCAAGAGTTGCAATAGTTTCTTGGATTCCATAGTAATTGATTGCATAATCAAGTGGCTTTGTATAAATTTGAGGTTGAAATTTCGAAATATTGTCTGGGTAGTTCGTGGTGAAGGGTGGAGCGGTGAGAAGGTATTTATAATGTTCCTTGGAATTTTTTGAAATTACCAAAAAGTCCTTCAGCAGTAAGAGAACATGCAGGTAGTTGCATCTAAGCTAGATTACTTAATGCCCTCTTTAGTAAATTGCTAGCCACTTATCTTGTGCCCGAGGGCAACAAATATTTGATGCTAATTGTATGCTTGAAATTGTTGAAGGTAGCTATGAGTGTGGCCAGCTAGAAAGTGCTTGGCCGGAATCAATGATGGTCACTGGTCTCCACGCGGGTAACCCTAATGCCATGAGTTGATTCTTTAAGTAGTAAATGTTTATTTAATTATAATCGTCCACTATTTATGTGAAAAGTTGTAACGTGTCGTCTCACTTTTTGTTGTTATATGAAAAACTATTATTCTTTTCAGATGCAATTTGTATATAATCTGATACCCTTCGATCCCGTTTATAGATCGTATATGGTGTGAATAAAACTCATATCCACTTGGTAGGTTTTCTAAAAGAGGACAATTTCACATCTAAAATAAGCTTATTATAGCCGAAACTCCAATGTCTCTATCCACTTGGTAGGTTTTATTAAACTGTTATTTAATATAAGATATGGAGTTCGAACATTTGGGAGTTTCCAAAGGAGCACACCATTTTTCCTAGTGAGCCCAATCTATAGCTTGTTCGGATTTTGAGTCCGGACAAAAAAAATATAGAGAAGTGGGCTCACTAGGAGAATTGGTGTGCTCTTTTGGAAACTCCCAAACATTTCCATCATTGTGAAAGAGAATGTACCATTAAATCCCCTCTCCTTGTGTCTCTTTTTCTTGATCGCAAGTTTTGTAATTTTTATGAGCATTATTCCTATGACTTGTTCAAAGAATTCAGTAAGTTCTTTTAGTCATATGCCACACAAAGAACATGATTCTTCACTTTCATGTGAAGTAATAACAGCCCTAGTTCCTTTCTAATAACCTTCTTTTTTTCTTTTTTTTTTTCTTTTTTTCTTTTCTCTTTTTACCTTTTGCTTTTCCCGTCGGTAACGAAGGTATGGGGCCCAGAGTACCACCTGCGCATGCTGCTTTCTCCTGTAGCTCGACGCTGTTTTTTGGCTTTCTCACCACCATTTCAAGTAATTTCAACAGATGATTATTGATACAAGGCTCCTTGACAAGTGCCTTCACTTTCTTAGGGTACCCGAAACACAAAACTGAACTAAATTCCTAACATTTTATGATTGTGCAAGACGAAATGCAAAAGTGTAAATTTTGTTTTTCTTTTTCTGGAGAATGGCGATAGACCTAGATGATAATGTCTTGTATCCTATTATTTGGAGAAATAAACCCCTAATTTGGAAGGGGAAAAACTCTTTTAATCGTGTTCAACCACATATCAAATGGTTATGAACAGTTTATAGTTGATATACATTGAGTCTGTCGAATTACAAGTTATTCCTGACAACGTCTGTTCTTCGTTCATGTTAAAACTTTTGTACAAATATGTCTCTTTAATGCAGTCCTGCAAATTGACCATTTACTTTTACCATTATAATCAATTATTTACCATGATATATAATGTGATCTCCCGAAATGTTTGAAGAATCGAAAGCAAATTTTGATAAAAAGTACTTTCACATATTTTTGTTATCATATATGATCGAACAGATCCAGGCAACTAGCAACTTTACGTATTCAACCTATATGAGCTATTTTGTTTTGAATAAATAGTACGGACTCAGTTATGATTTAGCTTGATTGGTTTGAAGGTAAAATTCAGAGATGGAGTTATTTCATGTAGGTACGTGATAAATTGAACATGTTCTTGTCAATATTTAAAATAGTGATTATGTTAAGTTTTGCCTCCATTAGATAGCATCCATGTAGCCTAATGCGTTATGAAAATTACATAATTTTCTATTTATTTATTATATAGATTATATATATAAGAAAATGGGAAATTCACCGCCGCTTAAGTGGCCCAATAAAATTATTACACGTTGATATATATATATATATATATATATATATATATATATATATATATATATATATATATATATAATTTTTATAAACTAAAAAATAAATGTAAAAAATATATTAAAATTATTTTATAACGTGTAGAACCTATTCTAATTTTTCTGGCAAATTCAAAAATAGTTTTCAAAATTTTCTTTATAAATTGTATTATGTTTGCAACTATAACTTTGGAAGCTTGAGACTAACTGTAATCTCAGGACGCAGAAGCAGAAGCAACAACTCATGGTGTAGTGAACCTCACACTTGTACTCATGTCTTTTGTGATGCTAGTTGCCTCGTTGATTGGGTGTTAAAAAGAGGAGAGGAAAGGGGAAAAAAAAAAAAGAGGCATTCCATGGCATTTTCCTCATGTCATAAATGAATGCATTCGATATTTAGCTGAGCATCTTTTCATCTTCATATTTCATAGCAGAAGGCTAAAGAACGAAACGGCTCTTTGATTCGTAGCTACTGCAGACGTACGGCAGCAATACTCTGGGGACTGTAATTGTTTAAATAGGGGTAATTAAACAACTGCACATTTCAATAAATGAATTGGCTCCGGCCTAATTTTGCAACAAAAAAAAAAAAAAAGGAAAGAAAAATACGTATTTCGTTTTTTTTCAAAATTGACCCTATTTAATAGAAGAAACGAGATTGCCTTTGCATCATTAGATGGAGGTAGATCTAGATGTCATCACAACGGAGCTCACAGAGTTGATATCAGATTTGTATTTTATTCGGAGTACTGGATATCATATTATATTTATAAATATTAGACCAGGTAGTTTAAAGATATTAACTTTACCTTTTTTGGCCTTTCGTTTTTTGCATGAAGATCATATATGTATAGTTTGTTAGGAATTTTATAACTGGTTATGTTATTTCTTATCAATAGAATACTGACGGTTTCATTGCACCATATTGATTAAAAAAATAGATGAAACAAGATCTTCTTAGGAGTAACTAGGAGATATAATTCGGTGTCATGTTGGGAAGAAAATATATTAGTAGCATTTTAGTTTTGATATCTAAATAATCTTTCTAATCCTACGTTCGAGAATCTAAAACAAAAGAAACAGGAGTATCAATTACAATAGACTTAAGAGCATCCTAATAGATCGCACCAAGTTCAAGAAATCAGAAGAAAGTTTCAAGTGGATACATAGGATTCTATTTCCAACCCTACTATATCTAATGATATTAGATCTTGCCAACTTAAGAAAAAGAACTGAAAAAAAAAAGAAGAATATGTAGTTTATTGCAAAAAAGCATGAAACCAAGAAGTTGCCCTAGAACTTGTAACAAAAAAGAAAAGAACTACTATTGCAAGTGGACTTTAAGTGCTTGTTGATTCAGAAGGCTTTATCCTATGAACAAAGTCCTAATTCGGGCATGTTCTACAATTTATATACTACAATAATTCATGGCAATGGTTAGGGCTAGTATCTTCTAAAGATAACAATAGAACAGAATAACTTAATTCGAATAACATGAGGACACAAGTTAGTAGGTATAGCCATGCTCACTTAAAAGAACAAGAGGATACTTAAGTTGTAAGATGGTTATTATTTCAATTAGTATTCTACTCATAGCACTATAAAAATTTACTTTCTAGTGACATATTGTATTCTAAACACGTTTTTTATGCCATCAAATATAGTGCTGTAACTAATCAACAAAAGTTACTCTACAATAATGGATTTGAGATACGAGTTGAAATCTTCCTTGTTTGTTTTATATCTTTTCCTGCATGAGCGACGCAATATATATGTGGGGCCACCACAATCGTTTTTGAAGCAGACGGGGTTGTCTTGAAATGTTTCCTAAAAGAAAATTTCTTATATCGTAACATTTGATTAATTATATTCCTTCACTTTCGCGTGGAATGTTAAACCATTTCGCCTTTATTCACCTAACAATGGTCAGGACAAATTAAGTTGTAACAAGCAAAACTTTTGACCCCTCTCTTTCCTGTAGTGGAGACACTAGTTTGCTTTCTCCCAACCATAGGACGATCATATGTTTATTTTCGCTTTTCAGATTTTTTTTTTTTTTTTTTTTTTTTTTTTTCTGAATGAAAAATATTGTAATAGTTTGATAGAAATATTGCAATTGGCCACTTTAACTAAAACAAGGAGACCACTTCCACGAAGAACAGTGAAAGACACCCAATTCAAATACAATTCATGTTTTTACATATAGTTTCCGACAATTCGGAGATTTGCACAATTCTTCTATTTGCTTTCCAATTTTTAAGTTTTGTTTTTCTTGAATATATCTAAATTCTTGGTTTGGATGCATCTATATGTTCGTCTCTAGAGTATTTGTTTTTCCTTCTAAATGTTTGTACCATGTTCATATTTGCAGGACTATGAAATATTTAATAACAAAATGTGGAAGATTTAAGAAAACTGATATCGAAAAAACCGTCTTCATTAATTTGCATGTATTTCACTTTTAATGTAACTATCATACCTTTTTTTCAATGTTTTGCACATATTAAATTAGAGACTAAAGAGACAGTCCGCTTGTCAATCCTACTAATGTGACATCCAACCCTTCATTAGATTCCAAACATGTAAAAATATCCAATTGTAACTAGATCAAATGTAGCAGACTAGAATAAGATTAAAAGGAATAAAAAAAAAAAAAGTAGATGGAAGAAAATCAAGATGTCAATTGTCAGTTTCTTTTTATTCTTCAAGAAAAAGGTAAAAGATTTGGAGAGGAAAAAAAACCTAATTTTGAATGAAAATCACTCCATTAGGTGGGAATGATCATTTGCTACTAAAGTACCAATATTTTTATTATTTTGGATTATTCTCAAAAAAAAAAAAATTCATTTCAACTGTTCTATATTATAAGTATGAAATGAGGAGTTTCCCCTTATCATCAAAGAGTCTATGGTTACTTTTTACTAAGGGACATAATTTGTATCTTCTAAAGAATCTTCTGTTAACTTCTTTTTAATAGGGGGTTGGGGCTTCTGCCTCAGTTTTTTTCTTTTTTCTTTTCTTTTTTTTTAATTAAAAAAAAAGGAGGGAGTGATTTCCAAACTATTTGTTTTTAATAGATTGTAGATTTGATTACCATCATGTACTGTTTGTACAAGTGTTATTCTGGACACTGATCATGTACTGTTTCCAAACTATTTGTGTGTTTTTTTTTTTTTTTTTATTTGTGTTTTTTTTTTTTTTTTTTCTGCGCTAGTCAAATGATTATTTTGCTATCTTAGTCGCTGAGCACTTGGCTTTTCTCTCACTTTACAATTCACTTTACAATAACCAAAGAGCTTGCAACAAAACATTAGTAAGTGCAAACATACCACATGCTAATAATGACACATGTATAACATTAATATCGCACTAGATGAACGTATGGCTGGGATCTCTCCAACATTGAACTTATCCCCAAAGTAGGTTAAGCAAGATCTCGATAAAGCTTGTTCTTCCTAAACTAAGCACTACATGTAAAGGAAGTAAGCCTTTGAGATCTTAACCGGATTATACCTTTATATTACTTTAATTTTATTTGTTTAGGGAATTTGAGGTGGAGAGTTTTGCAGAGAGGATTGGGTATATACAATTAGTTTGATGGTTGCGTGAAAATGTGAAGGATTGGAGGCTCTATATAAATCGGAGAAAAATGCGGAGGAGACACGATTTTGATATGTAAATAATAAATTACAGATTTTTTTTTTCTTTTAATCCATTAATTAGAGCTGTGATCACTACTATGAAATAACTTGGGAATAGATTGGGTAATGAACTAATCAGTATCTAAAGGCAGTTTTCATTCTTGCAAATAGTACGTTACAAGTTGCTACTTATATTATTGTAAATAAAGTTAAAGTAATATAAATTATTGTATTATTGTGATTAGATTGAAAATTGCAAGTGACAACTAAAGTAGTAAAAATTGTTGTATTATGTGGGAATAACCCGAGCTTTAATTAACAGCTGGTAGGTAATAGTTAGACAATTTAAGGACCTTATGAGAAATATGTTCCTTCACTTTCACGTGAAGTTCTAGGAAGCCTAATGTTTTAAAACCTTTTTCCCTTTTTTCTTTTGCTTTTGTTCAACTTAACATAGTGATTAAGGCAACAACTTAAACAATCAATCTGACTTTATGACACTTTTTCCTATAGTGGAGCGTACTCATGGTTTGCTTTGTCACAAACATTTGAGCGGAGGAGAAATTACAAAGGCCACTTCAAAGCGTCCTTCCCTAAAGTGTAGCAAACTCTAATGAGAATGCCATTTGAATACTAAAGTCACTAAGGACTTGTTTGCTTGTTTGAAAAGAGTATCACATAAAGAACATCAAACTCTTCCCTTCTCCTCTCCTCTCTTTCTTCTCTTAGCTCTTTCCTTCTAATTTGATGGATTTTTGTATAATCGAAATCAATAAAATGAACGTCTATTTATAGGTTTAAACCATAATGTGAAAATATGAATTTTTTCAACTTCAGTAAGTATTAAACATTTCTTACTTTTCATACATTTAACTATTTCACCCACCAATGAAACTATGTCATCCCATTAGCTCAAACATTTCATTGATAAGTGTTTTATTTTTTACATGTTATCCATTCTAATTCTGACATGTTTAGTAACAAGGATCCCGAAACTTTAGGAAAAGAAAGCATTTGAAATGTAGACTGGATATACACATATAACCATACTACTCAATGGGGGAAGGGTTAACATAAATAAAATTAAATTAAAGACAGTTTTTTGAGAAGTTAAGGGGTAAATATTTTTCCGTAGCAACATAGCACTTTGGTACTAATTCCCATTTCTTTTGTCTCTTTTTTCGTTGCAAGCGTTATGCCAACTTCTTTCTGTATTTCTATCGTCAGAAAACTATTTCTCTAAACTAATTCTATTATCACTTAATTTATCATGAATCACTAGTGGATTCGGATGCTTTCCAAGGTGGAAAATTTTCTGGAGCACTCACTAAACTGAAGAAGGGTGTGGGTGCGCCATGAATGTTCCCAGAAATCTCCCGTCTTGGAGAGAAACTAGTAAATGTACTTATAACATATGTATTCATGGTATTTTAACCGATATATTGATTTACAGTATGCATATGATTTATGATATTATGTGGATTTTTCGGAAACGTTTCTTGGATACATGTTGCAGTATGTTGTCTTTTATTCAGATGTTATATTTACAGTCCTACGGTAAAGGAAGGTAAATAGATCCAAGGGAAAAGATGGTAAATTATTCATCAATTTATTTGGAAAAAGAGATTTATCTCAAATGAAAATTTGAATTTTGTGACAGGATTGATACCCTTGATAGCAAATTCCAAAGAAACAAAAAGATCTGATTTGTTTATAACTGATATCCAAATCACGAACTTTAAATATCCTAATATTTTTTTTTTTATATGATCTCTGATTTTAAATCTAGCCTCCTAAAAGAATTTTGTAATTTTAAATTTAAAATATCTCAAAACATAAAGATGTCTCTTGATAATCATTATTGTCCAGACAAAACATTACAGAAATAACTTTCGTTTGAAAAACATCCAAACTTAACTACAAACAGTTGAGCAAATGTCAAAAATACTATTTCTCTGGGATTTATATATCCATGTCTATTCTCCAGTCTCCAAAATTCATTGCACGTCTAAATTTACTTAGCAAAGTTTCTACATAGTGCTCATATCTCATCGCCTATGAAACTTGTGCATTGGTGTCATCGGAACCCCAGGCTGCTTCCTTAACTGCTGATAAAACCTCTTAATGAACTCGTCAGCCTGTCTATCCACTTCTCCATCACCCACTTCGTCTTCTTTTATTGGGAATGGCGAGTCTGTCACCCTCAGCTTCCTCACTACCACCGGAGTGCTCTTCAAGAACCCCCACGCGGGCGAACTCGCAACAGAATATTCTGCATCCGAAGCCTCATCATTAAGATTAAGCATCTCGAAAGCTTTAGCTACAGCATCAACAGATGCATAGCCGTAGGATTCTTGATGGCAGTTGTGATTCTTTTGCTTGTTCATGAGGTGTGATGGCGTGTTGGTGCAGCTGAACTCGACTTCGTGTGGACTGTAGAAGGACGCAGTGGCCTTGTCAGCGTCGTGATTATTGTTGATGCTCAGGATGTTGGCTATCGCTTTGCAGGCGATTTTGCTGCGCTTGAGGAGTCGGAGGTCGGGGATGAGTTTTCTCCTTGAGATGATGCCATTCTTTATCACATAGTAGACTATTCTGAAGATACGCAATAGCTTCTTGGACTCCATAACTATTGTTTCTATTTTCAGGGTGTTTTTGAGAAATTGTTTTGACAGGACTAGAAATGGTCTTGAATTGTTCGATTTGGTTTGTGGGAGATGCCATGGACTCGAGAGTATATAAAGGGGAGGAAAGTGCGGGGCAAACACGGTTTTCATATAAAAATACATTAAAAAAAAAGTGTTCATTTGTGGGTGCTAGATTGCTTAATGGCCAAACTAGTAAATTTGTAGAACTACTTTGTCCTTTCCCTTTTGGGAAATTCTATTTACACACAGAAATTTACTCTTTATATACGGTTTTAAAACTTCTAAATAATTATAAGTTTACCATTTATTTTTTTGACTAAATTACCCTTTTAAATCACAAATTAAGACTTTTTAAAATTTAGAATTACAACTCATAGTCTTCCTTCTCTGTTTTTTCACTAAAACCTTTAAAAATATTTTTTAGTGGAATTTAATTTAAAAAAAATACATCTCTCACAAACCTATTGATTTGATTTCTTAAACTCTTAAATTTTTTAAATTCATGTTCCTAAAAAGATCTGGAGAAATTTTAAATTTTTCGAATTCACTGTAACAAGTAAAATTAGGGTTTGAAGTTTTAGTTTGAGTTTTTTTTATTCAAATGGAAAATTCCAACATGCAATTGGTGTCGGAGGACAAATCTAAGGTACAATTTAAATTTATTCTTAGTTTTTTATGTGTATTTATTTGCAATTTATTATTACATATGATTTTTTTGTGATGGAGACGCCGACTGCTGGTCGAATTTTAATACCCGACCAAGCAATTTTTTGGTCGGTTATTAATACCCGACTAACATATTTTTAGCTTGGAAATTACTATCCGACTCGAAAAGTTTGGGATCAGACAATATAAGGAGATAGAAAGAAGGAGGAGGGTTAAACTTGGAAAAAAAATTTGGATGTATAGAGTAAATCGGTAACATTTCAAAATGAAAATTTGGTGTAAAAAATACTCAGGACGTCGAAAGTAAATTGCAGTGTGTAAATAGAATTTCTCTTCCCTTTTCCTTGTATTAAGGAGAGATGCCCATGGACTTGCATGATGAAAGAGGGGACTGAATCAAACACATGAGAAAATGTAGTCATATTTGTTGAAATAAGTGGTATTGTTTTGGATTCTCATAGTACAACAGTTTGTGCATGTAAAATTGCTAGGATCTATATGACACTAATACGGTTAACTCTTCAAAGCTATTTCTTCACATTACTATGGTTTATTATGATCCTTAAGCAATAAAACTAGTCACTTCAGCTCATTATGACAATTTCCCCCCAAATTAAACTAGATTGTCATAACTAATAACCAGTAACCAAATATAAGACATCTTATTGTGTTATTACACACTCAAGCTGCAGCATTACTTGTAATAGCAAAAAGTTGCGTTAAAAACTTGTTTGTGTATGAGTTGTGTGTGTGCACGCACACGCACGCGCGCGTCCATGTGCATGTGTGTGCCTGTGCACATGCACGCACGCACGTGTGCATATATGTGTGTGTGCATTGTACACACACACCTATGCATATAAGAGTGTGGCCGTTTGCGCATGCTTGTGCACCTGCAAGCACGTGCATATTCGTGTGTCTATGCATGTGCCGCGCACATATACATGTGCGTGCGTACATGCTTGTGTGTCTCTGTAAGCATAAGAAACAAGCTCCTTGATTTTCGCATGCAACATTAAAGACCCTAATTGCTTGTGTAAGTGCACGTGTATTTGTATGTGTATTTGTATGTGTGTGCATGTCTGTGCATGGATGTGTGCATGTGTATGCCTATGTATAGCATGAGAAATATACTGTTTGATTTTCGCATGTAATAATTGCTTTTAAACTTTTTTTTAACTTTTTTTTTTTCTTTTGCATTTCCTGTTCTCACATAACAGTGATCAACATATATAGTCTGAACAATCTGACTTTTGATGTTTTTCCTTCTAGCGGGCTTTGCTTCCTCACAACCATTTGAACGGCGGACAATTAAGGAGGCCACAATCAGAAAGTGCCCCTACTAGTGTAGGACACTCAATTAAAATAACCCTTAAAATATTAGACCATGTGGTGCTTATTTTAAGAGTAAGATCATAGCATGAAACATCCAAATTATAACTCTCCCGATAAATCAAATTTTAAATTTATCTTGGCAGTAAGAGATGCTACCAGCTGAACTAACCGCTTTTACAAATTTGTGGTACTTGTTGCACCTTCCAACTAAGAGAAATGCTAACAAATATCAGTACCCCATATATCGTATGCATACAAATTCCACACGAGAAATGGATTATAGCATACCGTCTACATGTCAAGCAAAATGTATAACTTCCTACTTGTAGTAGTTAGTTGAGTGGCCGCAGGCAGAAGATGAAATTTGAGCGTTTAACTACATATATATAGCTATTGTCACCATTCCTTGCCTTGAAAACACCGGGTACAACTAAATATTGAGTTCTAGGATTATATTCCGTAAAACTTCTACCTAGGCAACTCATATGTGACTATTGGCTCAAGGCATGACAAAATCATGACTGGGATTCTAAATAGGGATGTAAACCATGCGGATGAGGAACTAATATTTATATTATCATATTCATATTTTGTTTCTTTTACCGAATATAAATATGAACATTAATACGAGTATTGCTTGAATATTAATCTACTATTCATATTTGACAAAACCAATAACTATATATTCGGACGAGTTAGGACATTAAGCAAATTATTGTTACTTGTAAAAATATATTTGAAGGAAAAAATACCAACTTATACATATACCATCGAGACACTGGTTCTTGATGCTTTATGAAATATTAAATCAACTTTTTCCTATATTTTGACATACATTATGCCATATTATTTAGATTTTGTATATATGTTTGGATATATGTCGGATATGTCATATCCAAACCATATTTTTAAATGGAACAAAATGAATACCCACGTCCATCCAAATATGCATTCATAATCAAGTACGAATCAGATGCTTTGTATTTATTTACATCCCTCAATCCAAACGTATAATTAAGTAAAAGTTACATTTATACAATGCTGACATTGGCTTAAATGAACAATCCCCTATCCCAAATGGGGACCCTTACAATTAAGTGTAGCTCTCAGTACACGAGGATTGACTCCATCCTCCATTGAACTTATCCGTAACAATAGCAAAATTATATACCCAAAATGCATTGATTATAGCCTATGGTCATTAATTTTAGCATGGAAATGAAAACAAAAGGCAATGAAGATCCCAAACCTAACAAAAAGGAAGAGAGCCTTTGAGATGTAGATTGAATGTTACATTCATAACCTCATTAAATGGGAAAAAAAAAAAAAAAAAAAAAAAAAAAAAAACGATAAAAATAATTTAAAGTAAGTTTCAAAGGGTAAAGCCATCCATATCAACATGCACTTTGGTGTTACTTTCGTTTGTTTGACTTCTTCTTTTATAATCGCAAGTGCTAAGGCCACTTCTTTTTGTATTTCTTTTTGCATAAATTATTACTTTAAACTCATTTGGTTGTGTTTGGTAAGATCCTTAGTGTATGGAAGCGGTGAGGATCAAACACAATCCCATTCTACAAGTAGAGCTTTTTCCTAGTTAGTCCCTAATGCATAAGTTATTAGATAGTTTGGCAATAATTTATACTTGTTCTATTATCTCTGATTGATAAAATATGGAAGGGCATTTGTTAACCATTGGACTCATAATTTATATTGGACTAGTAAACATACTTGGACATTCAAAGTTTTGGAATGAAGTTTTAGTGTTATTATTGTTATTACGCGTACCCAAGCATATAATTTATATATTTTTGGTATGTACATTAATGATTCTATCTATAATGTACATCAGTGGGGATGTTGCCACAAAATTGGTGCAACACCGTTAAGAAAAATTTGTAATACAAAACTTACAAATAAGAAAGCACCTCTCATCATTATCTAATGCACAAGATAGTTGTATGCAGTTCGATCTATATGAAGCAAATTGAATATATATGCAGTTATCTTTAACTGTAAGCATTTAATTATTTTCTTTAGTAAAACTACGTTAAAATTTTTCTTAGAACCAAAAGAAATGCTATTATATTTATTTAGTACGCCATCAAGAAATCCTATATAATTCAGCTTTAAATCAAGAAGAAGGAATATGATTTTGATTGAGCACAATATAACCGCACACCATACATCAGTATAAGAGGTTCCAACTCATGTTACAGTACTTTTAGCAAAGAAAAATAAACTTAGCACCAGAAAAAATATATATATAAGAGGTCTTAATTCAAGAATATTACATTGTTCTATCCAATAATTGGCAATACATCAAAACCATTCAACAATGTTGTGACACCTAACATCATTACAATGCAAATTGGAAAAAGCGCCAAGTTGGCTTGAAAATTGAAGGAGAAAAGGACAATACTTGCATCGTTCAATAATTCACTATAGCGCTTATAATAAGAAGAGATAAACATAAAAGAAGGGATAAGAATAAAGAGCATAAAATTAAGATGTTGTCCTATTTTATTTTTCATTTCTAGGAGAAAATTAAAGCCTAAATAGTGATTGAGAGCAAGTTGCATCTAGTGTTGTTAATAGATAGAGCGGTTCCTTAATGTGGGAAAAAACTCATCCACAAATTGCAAGCCATCAAAATTATTGCTCGCCCTGGACATCAGAATAATTAGAGGTTCATTCACTTGAATGTGTGTCTATGTCAAAGACTAATCAGATGGTGTACTTGAAAACTAAATCTCTTTGCTCTCACTTGTGTGTGCATGCAATGCAGGGCTGTATCATAAGATATTGTAGTCTAATGTTACATGTGTATCTTTTAGTTTAACTTGATAGTGTTCGAAAAGTTCTTATTCATGATATTTACCATCACAATATTGTTAAGAGCCTTCACTACTATTACTGGGTATTCTTTGTTGACAGAAAAGTATTCACCCAATAGCCATCATCTAGCTTAAAGCTGCCTTATCTAGAGCTTTGGCACCATCAAAAATGGCTTCTAAAATCTTAGAAAATTTAATAGGTATCATTTCCATTAGATCTGCAGTTTACCTCACTTACATAGGAACCATAGAGATGCATTAGATCTACAGTTTACCTCATTTACATAGGAACCATAGAGAATGCAACAACATTAAAAAAAATAAAAAATAAAATAAAAAATAAAAAATAAAATAAAATAACTACTTTGAGTCACTGTGATGCACCAGTATATGATTAATTGAAATCCAATTTTATCATAATTTTATTAAATACTATAATGATACACAAGAACAAATCCATATCTCTAGACTGATTACCCAAATAAAGCATTCAATATCCAAACAATCCCAAGTAATGAATACAAACAAAGAGCATATATTAGAGCTCTATAAAAATAAGCCGCCACTTTCTCTTAAAAAATTTGGACTCTTCTAAGATTTTCAAACTAAATAGGTCATTCAAAGGAGAAATTTATCCTCTACCAAGCATATCCAATATTATCATAAAAAACACACACAATAGTAAGGATTTCGAAACAATAGACTAGTATAGAGTGAGGCCCAACTTGCTTTCAATCCCAATTAATCATACTTGTTTCCATGGCCTAATAGGAATAAGTAAAAAAATGCGGACTTAAAAAAATTGGAGGACCTAAATTGGAGGCCCCTTCCAAAGCCCGAGGCTAAGTTGGCCTACACACTCATAGGTGTGTGCCCTTGTTAATTTGGGGTGTGCCGTTATAATTTCTGTTGTGTACATCTGTCCACAGATCGAGAAATCAAAATGCTGAAAGCAAAGTGTTTAGACAGATCAAAGATCTTGAAGTTGGCCCACTACCAAGCCCAAATTCTGTCCGATGATAGCAAAGAATTTTCAAAAACTAAACCCTCGAAGATTTGTCAACTTCCAATGTTCCCAGCAACACAACCTGAATTTGTGGATTTGAATATTAAATCATGCTCAATAGATCATAAAATAGGGAATTAATCTATTTCAGAGTTAAATCTTATATTTCGGGCAATTATAAAGGCACATCTCAATTTTCAAGTACACACTCCATTCAATTTGATTTTATTTACATTGACAATATTTTACCTGGAAAAGTATAATCCTGCTCTTCATCTTAGTTCCAAGTAGCCCTACCAAGAGATCGGATGGTCTGGGTTAATTATATGAGATAGCAACAACTTTTAATCCCATTATTATTTTTCAATGTTTTTTAAAATCATGATTTCCACCCCTTTAACTACTTCAGGTTTTAACTCATAAAAAAAAAAAAAAAAAAAAAAAAAAAAAAAAAAAAAAAAAAAAAACCTTTAGCTTCAAATTTAATGGATGTGAAATTTATTTGTCCTTCTGTGATGGGATTATAAGATATATTTATCAAAAACTATTAATTTTATTTCTATTTTATGGAGAACCAAATCAAAATTAAAACATAACAATTTGAATATAAATAAATCCTAGGGAATTGAGATTATAGTAAAAAAAAATTTAAAAAAAATTATTAGAAGTAACGGAACTGTACTGTTATTGAGATAATTTATGCAAGCTCATATATATATATATATATATATATATATATATATATATATATATATATATATATATATATATATATATATATGAGAGAGAGATTTGATCCCATGCTTAAAAAAAGGGTATTTACTGGTTCATCCCTCAAATCTTTATATATTATGATTTAGTCATCCAAACTTCATATTTAGGATTTAGTCCCCCAAATCTTCTAAGTTACTACAATTTAGTCCCCCTTCCCAAATCTCCCAAAATTTTGACCTGATATTACCATTTTACCCCTCCTTATTCATTCTTTCTCTTTCTCCTCTCTTCTCCTCCTCTCTTCCTCCTCTCTTCTCCTTTTTTTCATTATTCCTTCGTTCTTCTCCTTCTCTCTTCTTTCTCTCTTCTCCTAATGAAAAAAAGAGGAGGAAGAGAGAAGGAAAAGAGAAGGAGAAGAGAGGAAGAATAATGAAGAAAATGAGAAGAGAAGAGGAAGAGGAGAGGAGGAGAGAGGAGGAAGAGAGAATAAATAAGGAGTGGTAAAATGGTAATATCAGGTTAAAAATTTAGGGGATTTGGAAAGGAAGACTAAATTGTAGTAACTTAGGAGATTTGCAAACTAAATCCTAAATATGAAGATTTGAGGGACTAAATCATAATATATAAATTGAGGGACAAACCAGTAAGTACCCCTTAAAAAAAATGGGATGGCTATGTTTCTTACAAGGTCTCCTTCAAGTTGAAAATCGCACCGACGTATTAAATTAGGAAGTTGTTTGAAGGTTAAAATCCGGAAAATTGCATTTTCACCTTTTTTTTTTTTTATTTTTCTTTTTGAGTTGCAAATGGCAAGCATTGAATACTCTCCATGTTCTATTAATTTTGTCGTAATAGAATTTAGAGTGGTTTTAGGAAAACCGACAACCATAGAATTAGTCAACTACGACATGCACTTAAAAGCGTACAAACTACAAACAAGTCCTCCAAAATACAAGTGCTACTAAGGTCCTAATCACCGACCAAGAAGCCCTTAGTAATAATGGTTGTAGTGCCCCACACCTCGCTCCTATCCTTCCATGCCATTGTCGTATTCCTTCACCATGTCCTGTCCCTGTCCATCATCTATCGAGTCATCAGAGAAGTGCAAGAGCTCATTTTCTGCTAGCGAACCTGTCCAGAACATGATATTAAGGATAATGAGAATCAAACATGAGTATACAGAATGCCTAGAATTCTTAAAAATTCTATTGTTTCATTCCTTCCATATGTGCCAACACACAGCTGCAACAATCAGTAACCCTCTGTCACGGGTTCTATAATCAATCTACATCCTATCCCACATGTTGTCACGAACTGACATGTCTAGACTAAGGTTGAAAACCGAAGGCCCAAAGTACGTTTGTGTATTCACATGTTAAGAGGATGTGTTCGAGTGATTCCGTATTCTTTATAGAACAGAGATGTTGGTACATGACCAGCACTAAGCTAACCTTAGCCAAGCCAAAATTGCTTTTTTAAGACCAACCAAAGGAACACCCTAATCTTTTCTGGGCATTTAGTACTCCAAATAGCTCTAGCAGACACCCATATCATTGATGTGGCAATATGTGAATCGTATTGAAAAGAGACCAATACCTTCCCCATGCCATATCCCTGTATCATCAAGTTTGTTAAAAAACGCATTATCACATTACTACTCGTTTTTTTTAATTGAAAAGCAGTAATACAGGCTTAAACCTAAACTTCACCCAGTCTCAATGTTGGATCCCTTGATACATAATACGAATATATTAAGTCATTATAACAAACAACACTATAATCTTGTAACTCATTATAACAAATAGTGTGCACGAGTAGCAGCGCATACACGTATTGGGGTGAACAATCGGTCGGATCCGACGGAGGCCGAGAAATTCCGACCGATTCCGACGAAGGAGAGGAGGCAAGACTTCGACCGCCATTCTCAATAGACTCCGACCGAACTCCGGCCGACTCCGGGTAGATCGGATTCGGTCGGATATCGACGGAGGCGGTCGGAGCGTATGTTTAGCAGGAGGAGAGAGAGAGAGAGAGAGGAGGAGGAGGAGGAGGACTTGAGAAGATAGATGAGGATAGAGAGGGGAAATGATGAGAGAGAGAGAGAGATGCAAGGGGAGGGGAGCCGGGAGAGAGGAGAGATTTGTAGAGAGAGAGAGAGAGATGGTGAGAGAGAGATGGTGAGAGAGGTATGGAAAGAGAGATCTTAGTGAGATATGGACAGAGAGAGACCTCAGAGAGATATGGGGAGAGAGAGAGATTTGGAGAGAGAGAGAGAGAGAGGTAAGAGTGCGGGAGAGGGAGGAGAGGGAGAGGGGGGTAGCCAGAGCGGGAGGTAGGGCGGAGGAGGTACTCACCAGAATCCGACTGCCTCCAACGGTGTACCGACCTCCTTCGGAGACCAATTTTTTCACTCATATAACTCCGACTGTTCTCCTCTACGAACTCCGACCGATTCCGATCGGAGTCGGACGGAGTGATCGTGTTAAGTTAGTTCATATGTGAGTATAGTCCCACATCGGATAGGACAAAGAATATTTATCGATTTAAATATAAAGTTGGGGTCTTGACCTAATGGCTTAAGATTTTGGGTCAAACTGGTTCTCAGTTTTGTGTTTAGGCCCATCATGCTCCCCGTTGGACCCGACGTTCTCTCCTACAATTGGTATCAGAACTCAGGTTCGGACTAAGTTGTCGTCGGGTCAATGGGCCAGGTTATGGCCTAAGGGGGAGTGAAGTCGATGTTTGAAACCCGAATTAATCGAGTTAACTTTGGGTTTGATTTCCCACGTGTCTGCTTCCACGTGGATAATTGCCACAGTTAAGTTAGTATACTCACAATAAAGGGGGAGATTGTTAAGTTAGTTCATATGTGAGTATAGTCCCACATCGGATAGGGCAAAGAAAATTTATGGGTTTAAATATAAAGTTGAGATCTTGACTTAATGGCTTAAGTTTTTTTGTCAAATTGAGCTCTGTGTTGAGGCCTTGACCGGTCCGTTCGTCTCCTTTCTTATAGTTTATTCTATTATTTATATCACTACAAATATGTTACTACTTGTACGATGGATTCAACAAAAATTTTCATTTTTATATCACTAGTCTTGATCACACATAAAATTATTAACAACAATTTTTTTCTTTCTTTTCCGTTCTTGTTGGTTAATAATAATAAAATTCAGTATATATATACATTTTTTAAAGCTAATTTCTATATACATTTTGAATTTGATAAAATCCAATCAGTTGGAAACTATAGAATCAATTTATGTCAGATGCTTATCAATGTTGACATTCAAATATACTCACAAATATATTCTTACATGTGTACCATTAAATTTAAGGGTGTTTGCATTGAATTTGTTAAAGTTTTTTACAATATAACATAACTTGATTTTTACTTCCATTTACTCCAGTCAAAATTTGCATATTAATGTGCTTGCACACATCCAATCTCAGAGGTTGTTTGGTTTGATATTGGAATTGGATTTCCATTTACTGATGCACTGTTTTTTTAACAATTTTGCATCCGGCAAATACTGTATTTTTTTAGTTTTTTCTGTAAAATTGAAGCAAATCAATTCCATTTCTATTTCCCAACTGCAACCAGTTCCTAAAATATGTGAAACATAAATTGTAAATTATTATGTACTAAAATGCAAAATATCCACACCTAGGGAATATAAAAAACAGGGAAATTATTTATTGAATATAATAATAACCGGCGCTATCATTTCACACCGCTCTCGCCAACTTCCCCCACCCAAAACTCTCCAAGATAGCAACAAAATACGAACCAAAAATAATAATAAAACACTAATCGCAGATCTCAATCCCACAATCTCAAATTATCTTTTTTCTACTAAATTATAGTCCAATTTAGTCATTAAAAAGGCCGGCCTTTCTCTTTGTTGATCTCAATTCAACAGCTACTCGATCGCTTTCTTTCTTCATCAATCGCTGCTGGCTGCCGCGGCTTTCGAATCGCCGGAATCGGTAATTTTTTACGCTTTTGGCCCCTATTTTTATTTCAATTATGTTTTTTTTGGGCTTTACTCGCATTTTAGTGAGAAATATTCGTTCTTGGTGGTAAAATAGAAGGTTAGATCTTGTTAAATGCTGTAAGTAATTTGATTTTGGATTCGTTAAGTTTGAATAATCTGAAGACTGTAATTATATAAAAGAGTTTATTTTGCTTGTTTTTCCCCCTTCTCCTGCTTTATTGGAATTAAAGTTGTGTATAATTCATTTATTTTATTATCATGGAAGCTGAGAAAATGAAAAAATTCAAGATTTTGTTGGGATGTGGAGGCTTTTTGTTTGTAATCTAATTTGCTTAATTATGGGGCTCTGGTAGCTTCGCAAAAGAGCATTGCACTGGAATATTGAATTTGTGAAGGCTTTTCGGCTTGACGCTCATTTTAGTTTGTCTAGATCTTTTCGATTACAGAAATGGTTTTCCCCATCCCAAAATCATAATTAATTTATTGCTATAAAATTTAGCTTTGTGGATATAAAATGTTGAGCTATATAGTTTGGAGATTCATATTATATAATCACATATCTTGCATATTTTCCTTTACATTTTCTTTGTTGCTAGATGAATTTCTAGATTGTGATAGGTTACTTTAGTAACCATTTGCCTTTTTTTTTTTTTTTTTTTGAGTTTTGATTGGCTAAAACTGTTCAGTTGTATATGAGAAACTGTGAGACTGTTGGGAATCAAATCATTTGTTCATAAATCCTTTAGGAATTTGTTTACTTTGAGTAACGGGATTGTGCTGCACTGTAAGAGTAGAACAGTGATATGCTATTTATGATATAAATGACTTGAAATCTTGTAATCGTTCTAACATTTTATGATTTAAGGTAAATTTTATGTTTTAGCCTTCTCTTTTGGCCTAAAGCACTAGATGTTTCCCTCCTTTTGGTGTGTGCACATGCACAGGATAAATGATGTGTAGAGGACCATAGACATTCAACAATGAATTCTTAAGGTGGTTACTAGCCTTTCTTTTTCCTCTGCTAAGTTGTATGTTAAACAAGTAGATCTCTTACATGTTGTTCTTGTTCTCATAAACATCAATTTTTTGGCTGGTATATAACAGCATTTCCTTGGACTTGCGTGTAATTGTTCCTTTGTTTTATATGTGTTATTTTAGGGGGGTTTTTTTTTCGTCTGTTGAATTTGCCTTTCTGCAAGACTTGGGGTAGCATTGGAGCCCAATAACCTAATCCGATTCTACTTGAATAAATAGGTTTGGATCCTAAAATCCAAGGTTTTAATAATTAGCTAATACCAGCACGTGTCATATTAGATTGTGAGGTATTTGGTATGTGATACAATGGATAACATCAATCCATTATGTCTGATGTTGCCAATAAAATGCATCTGATATATGTAGATTTTGATAACATAAGTTGTAGACCAATATGGATAATCAAAATCAACTTGCTAAAATTATTCCTGATAGTTTATTGGCCGGGGTATGGATTTAAAAATAGATCCAATCTTTAATGGATCTAGATGTGGATCTTTAATGTTGTAAACCTAATAACTTTGTTTCTCTCTCTCTCTCTCTCTCTCTCTCTCTCTCTCTCTCTCTCTCTCTCTCTATATATATATATATATATATATATATATATATATATATATATATATATGGATTTTTTTTAATGGAATAAACAGTGGGAAAGTCGCCTCGCATTCCCTCAATAAGGTCATTGCACATATGGGCGTGAATCTTATTTGTTCATATAATAGTTATTGACTTTTACTTTGTGTTTTACCGTCCTTAGATATGTATTCATGTTTGTTCATTGTTTTATGCTTTCAACATAGAGTTTTGATATATACTGTCATATGCATTATTAATTTTTTATTTCAATGTATCTTACTATATGATATGTAATACTATATGTAGAGAAAACAATTTGTAATACATATCCCGATTTGATTACTATGTCGGATCCTAAAAATTCTTGGTGGACCCCAAGCAGGTCTTGTAAGATCATACCCATGTCCGTCCATTGCCACCCCTAGCTAGGACTACATGAGATTAAACAAAAATAAGACTATATGTTAAGCATGTGCCCATCATCTAAACATTTTTTCCACTAAATTTGGGATCAGTGATGGAACATGACACAAAGCCAAGAAAGCTCAGACAGATGCACAGATCAAGTCAAGACTAATCATCTACCTATTTCAATCTTGAATATGTCGATGCCAAATTACTAGCCCAGAGAATAATGATTGAGGCCTCTGCATAGTTATGTTATTCTTTGATTAATTTGGTTAATAATTGATGCTTAGAGTCAACTACATCTCTAATATTTAACTTATTTTTTGTGATTGAATGGCTTGCAAGGTTGTAGGGAGCAAACCCCTTAACAGATAACCTTGGGTATCTATTAGCTGTATTTATAGTAAGTTCGTGACATGAAAATTGTTACGGGATCTATTGAGCTTTAGGGTTTGCATATTGTTTGGATTGTTTAACAAATTAAACCTTGTTAGTCCAACTTTCGTTTGTATATGATTTCCTGCAATGACAGTGTCTTTAGTATTGTAATTTGAGGGACATGTCCTGTTATGTAGCAGACTTGACGAGCCACTTTAATGGATATTCTTGCAACTTTTGCTAGCACGCTGATTGTGTTATTGCTCTCACCCATTCATAAATCATGTATACAGAGTAGAAATCAAACCTTTTTGATGTTTTCCTAGGCCGTATATAGTTGTTGGATAGTTCACTCAATCATTATAATCATAATATAGGCAATTGAGACTTGTAAGACAATCATTTTTTACCTAGCCAGTTCCTAGCTAACTGTTCATAATGGTCAACACCTTGCACAGCTACTAAAGAAATAGTGATGTTTCATCAATCCATGAGCCGGCATCAGAGAGCTAAAGGTTCCAAAGTAAAGAACATTCTTCAAGTGACCGTGCTTTTGGCCGTGGTAGTATGGTTGCTCTACCAGACCAAACACTCATATGAAAGAAAACCCGAATATGATGAATCTAACTACAACAAGCTCAGCAATGGAGAAATGGACATTAAGCTCAGCCGGAAGGTTAATGCAGGGTCTGAGAATGTAATTGTTATAGGCAATCGTGGAAATAACTCTGATGAAGCTACTGAGATGGAGGGAACTGGAGTAGATCAAGATGTTTTTGGTCAGAACTCTGAAGAGAAGACCAAAAATGTTAGAAATGATGGTGAAGAGACTCGAGAAGATATCACAAGTAGGGGCAAGGAAGAAACCCAGCAGGAACAACTGGAATCGGTGGATGACAACGGTGAATTTCATACTGAAAGTGAGGTTAATACTGATTTTACGCTGGAAGATTTACATCTGCCCAGTCAAGGGGATGGCAATAATATTGATCAAAATAAAAATCAAAATGAAGTTGATAATTCCCTTGACAAAAATGGAGTTTCAAAAGATAGTAGTGCTACTGATGGAAGCTCAACCGCCAACAATCAAGCAGAAACAGGTGAGAATGCAGAGCAAGGAAGTGAAACAGGTGAACATAATCATAATGATAAACCTGCAAAAGAAGAATCATCCAGCTCACCTACGTTGGATGATCAGAGCAAGAAACATATTTCAGCAAGTGGAGAAACAGTTGAAACCCAAGAAAGTACTGGGTCTGATAACAAAGTTGAGGAGGCTACAACCAATCCAAGATCCGATGATGCAAATGAGAATGTCAATTTACCTTCTTCTGAAGTCGACTCCCAAGTGGCTAGCAATTCTCAGGCTGAAATTGCTGGTAACAGCTCTATGGAAGTTGGAACTACAGACACAAGTTCTAATGATGGAAATGCCAATAATCCCAAATCAGTGGAGGAGAACAATGTAGTGATGGCAGACAGTAACGGTGTCCCTGTAGGGGAAGAAGGCGGGTCACAAGCAGAGAGGATTTCTGAGGGCCAAATTAGTGGCAACGGCTCTAATGAAGCTGTGACTACGGAAACGAGTTCTGAAGGTGAGAATGCCAATTTATCTGGCTCTTCTGAAGAAAAAGGTACCGTGATGTCAGATGTCAATGGGGTACCTAATGGTGAAGAAGTTCAGTCTCTAACGGGTCATGTTTCTAGGGGTGCAAAAGCTGATGATAAGTCCTCAGAGGAAGCAAAGGCCAAAACAACAGACAAGCAAAGTAATGCAGAGAATAGTAGTGAAGCTTCTGAAAAGGAAGCGGTTGTATCTCAAGGAGCCAGTGCTTCAGATGCTGGAATTGCTACCAATAATACAGTTGAAGAATCAGAGGATCCAAAATCCACTGATGAAGCTGCTAATTCTTCACAGGCTAGTGAAAATGAAAATGTGGAGCTGCCAGCAAATGGGGCTGTGGTGGAGATAGCTAAGTACCAAGGACACAATGTTTCCGATGGTGAAAATTCAGGAAAGAAACCCCCTGAAGAAGAGAAGTCTGAAGAGTCTGGTGATTTAGTTGCCAATTCAGCTCAGAGTAACGAACGAAGTAATTCAGATTCGACCAACAATGATACTTCTAATGATGCAGTTGCTTCTCAAGAGAGTGCCTTACATGTTGATAATACTAGTAAGAATGTCGAAGATGCAGCAAATGAAACAGAGTCGATTGGTGCAAAAACCGCCAACATGGGCAATAATGTCGAGCTCTCTTCTGGTAATGGATCTGCAGAAGGGCAAGAAGGCAGTACAAAGTACAAGTTCAGAATCATCAAACTCCGTTTCTGAGGAAGATGCAGAGAAACCAGGTGAACAGTAATATTAAATACATTGCGTGAGGGTAGAACCACTCTGACTATGATTTGTTTTCCTTCCATTATCTCTCGCTAATTTTCTCTCTTTCTTTTTAACTTTCCTTGTAGAGCCTTAATCTTTAACTGTAAGAATCCAAACGATGTCATCTTTATATATGTTCCTTTTATACATGGCTTTTGTCACTACATATATTCCAAAAGTTATTAGTTAGTTTATCATTTGCTTTGTCAGTTACCTATTCTCCTATATTCGTTCTTCAATAGAAAATATGTGGATAAGGGATGGTATTGTTAAAATAGAAGCTATCAGATGTTTAACTTTTCGGCAGAAGAAAATTTTCTGTGACGTTTACTGATCTTTCAGCCGTAAACTTACTTTAAGCATTTAAATATGCATGTATTATTAGTTGATGCTTTTAAAAATTGTAGCTCCCAAGTGGTTCAATCATTATCGTGTTCTCTTTGCATTTTAATCTTTACTTGCCTATTTTTTACTGCCTGCTGAGTCTGTGTTTCATTGTTTAAGGATTAACCTTCAGTTCATGTTGAATCTACATAATTTCCATGGATGTTATATATTTCTGATCTTATCATCAAAAGCTATCCTTGACATCTAATCAGGACCAGTGTGCATCTTCTATCACACGTTTATGAATATTTTACCAACAATACTGATATGTCTTCTTCCTCAAATCACATAAGAACATAGTTATGTTGATTTCTTGTTTCTTGATTACGATAAAGATGGAAATTATTAGTTCATAAGTCAACAGAATAAAAAGCCCCCTAAGTTAGAAAACTTATATGATCCAAAAGATTGATGAAGAACCAGACTTCCTTTAAGATAAGTAAATTAAGTTAGGTTATAATAAGAAAACCTCTTTTTATAAGATAATAGAATCGTTTTCATATCTCTAAATTAGATTAGACTTCTACTACTATAACCCTCCTCCGGGAAAAGAGGGCAGCTGACATCTTGACACTTGCTAATCATCTCCATCTTGATCTCAACATCAAAAAAAATCTAGGTTAATATCCTTCTTCTTCCTCTCTACATCCTTCTTGTAGTCGAGTGAGAAAATAAGGAGATTTAGAGATCATAATCTTGATTCCACAATAAAATATATCTTGTAGTCGAATGAGAAAATAAGGAGATTTAGATATCATAATCTTGATTCCACTATAAAATATACTCCATAATGGCTACTTTCTATCAAGAATGTAGGCTGGAGAATTCTTTTTGGCCTAACCTCGTTATATCTTCGTGTACGAAATTTACCTGTGTTTTTTTCCCTTTATTATCTAATAATCTCTAGGATGGCTATTCGAAATCAGAAATTGTTCGACAGATGTGACTTAGCTCAGGACCTAAAATTGAGCTCAACCTCTGTTTGATACTCGAATTTGGCTCGGTGATCTTACTTGATCAAAATTGACATTAACAACTTGGTTGAGATAAAAAAAAAAATTAAGAAATTTCTACTAGTAATATTTGGTTAATTAGCATAGTTAGGAAAGAGTTACAGAAAAATCATGCTACAACTTTAATTAAATATGATTTATATTTTTTTATAATAATAAGACCATAATCTTTCTTTCTTTTGAACAAAACGGCGGGTGGAGACCCTCCGTGTTCAATTAACAAGCAGATAATAGAACTATAATAAAGTTCGGATTATCTGTATAGGTTAACCTCAAAAATACAAAATACATAAAAGAAAACATCAAAATAGCTAAAGAAAAGAGTACTAGAACAATCAAAAGTGAAGTGAGTCTTCCAAGTTCACCAATCCTCTCCATGAAGAGAGCTATGTCCTCCACTCACGTCTGGTCCGGTGATGGAAGGGGGTCGCCGGAATCCTTCCTGATATCCCACTTACGCTCCTCATCTGAGGGTATATTTGTCCAAAAAATAACATCGTGCGTAATCATGCGTATACATGTGTGCAATGAGTGTGCTGTAGAATTAAAAATTCTATTATTTCTTTCTCTCCACACATTCCAGCACAAAACTGCTGCTAGGGTCATAACCAAATATGAAATATTGCCATTAACACATAACTTGCCCTCTAAGCTGGTACAGATTCCTATATTAATGTTAATCACAATCCTTCTAGCACAATTCATCCATAGTTTACTAGTAAAGTGACAATTCAACATTAGATGATCGGTGGACTCTCCGTTCCTATTACAGAGAATGCAGATGTTTGGACCTATCCATTCTCTTTTTTTTAAGGCAGGCCAGGTAAGTAAGACATTTTTAATAGCCACCCATAAAAATACCCTAACTTTAGTGGACAAATAGCCTTCTAAATCCTAGAAGTATCAGTCAATGCAATTCCGCTATCCACAAAATGGTTGTATGTAGATTTGACATAAAAGACTCCATTTTTGCTCCATCTCCAGTGGGATTGGTCTCCACCATGTGTCTAGGTGTGAAGTTTTTAAATAGAGTTCTCAATTCTCGAAATTGTGTTTTTTTTTAAGGACAAATATAGGGTGTCGAAGATTCAGGCTCCATCTAGCGTAGCCCCACAATCTGCTTATTTTGGACTCCTTATCTCTGGATAGTTGGTAAGCCTCCGAAAATAATATTTTTAGAGATACTTGTGAACACCATCTATCATATCAAAATGCTATACTATGCCCATTTCCCAGTATAAACTCCAAACTCGGTCAGGCAATATGTCTGGACATCATAATACCTTTTCAGAGTCCAGATGTGGTGTACAAACTCTGTGATTCTGTGAGGCAGGTACCATTTTTAGGACGATATTTTGCAGCCACAAGTTTTTGAAAAGAGCCGTAAGGGCATGATACCAAGTGCTACTACCATTTCACCGTTAGCGATAAATTGAAAGTTTTAAAATTCAATACACCGAGCCCTCCAGCCTTTTTAGGTCTACAAATTTGTCTCTATGAAATGTAGTGATATTTCTTGGAGTGTGATGCACCATTCCACAGAAAGTTCTTCCTGATACTGTCTATTCTGTTTCTCACTCAGCACGGCAACTGGAAAAAGGACATATAATATAAGGATAATGTAGATAATACAGAATTAAACAACACTACCTTTACTCCCAAATATAGCAAATTACTTCTCCATCCTTCCAATCTCTTTTGGGAAGCATCAAATAGAGGGTTCCAATCTTATTTGAAAAGTTTACCTGGTTTAATAGAAATACCTAAATAATAAGACCATAATCTAATTAACTATCCAAGTTAAATTTCATGGTTGGCATTCTTGCAAATCAAATCTAGACAGTACTCTATGGAGACGTTAAGTCCACGGCCACCTTAAGTCGTTTGATCTAATTGCTCCACGTACCAAAATATCCAAATAGACCATTTTGCTCCTCCATGTGCATAGTACAAAATACTTTTTCATTAGGTGTTTTATGCTTCGACTCCACACCCGATAGAAAATCAACCTCACTAGTGCAAATTGATTCCTTACCTCCATATTTCAGATTAATTGTTGAAGATGTCGCACCTATTACCTCAACATGATGGAGAAGGTAACAATAAAAGTCACTACGTTCTTTTGGCGTTTCTCATTAAAAATACATGTCTCTCTCCACTTGGCCTTCTTTCAAATATTCACATATCATATAGTCAGTGTTAGGCGTGACAACCGGGCCAGGCCGGGCCCGGGCCCGTGCCCGGCACGGCACGGCAGAGCCCGGGCTCAGCCCGCCGGCACAGCACGGCAGGGCCATGCCGTGCCGGCCCGGGTAATTTTAAAAACAAAAAAAAAAAAATTTAAATAAAGAGGAGATTTAACATATTATAATAACAATAAAAACAAATATTATATTATATTTAATTTCATTACATTAATATAATTGCTCTATAAATCTCTTTAGAAGTTATACAAAGACCGAAGAGAGGGAAGAGGACCCTAGCCGTCACCCTCAATTTGTTCTTAATATATTTTCTAAGAGATTTATAAGTTAAAAATTAAAAAAAATTGAAAATACATGAATATCCTTATAAATTTAAATATTTTTAATCAACCTTCATTTTCTTCTGGTAAGCCTAAGGTTTCAGTACATCTTCATTAGTCAAGTCTTGTTCCCTATCTTCTGCGTCGTACCAATCATTCAAGCAGACACACATCTCCAATGTGTCCGACGCCATTGAGCTTCTCAAGTCCGTGAGCACTCTACCACCTGCGCTAAAAGCAGACTCTGATATTACAGTAGACACTGGAGGAGTTAGTAGATCACGGGCCATGTTGGAAAGCACGGGATATGTTTTTTCCTGTGATTTCCACCATGCCAAAATATCAAAGGATTCATATTTTTCAGGAGATACGTTATCTTCATAGTTAGCTCTCTCTAAATAATAATGTAATTCATTAAAATATGTACTAGTTTGTCTTGGTTTTTTTCTGCGAAATACAGATGATATTATTGGATTACGAATTTTCCTAGTAGATGGTTCTTTTGTAGTTTGTGTTGGCACACCATACATATCTTCATAAGTTTTATACATAATATCTAAACATATTTTAATATCATTAAGTAAATCTCTCACATTATTTTCATAAAACATATTATTATAAAATAAATCTATTAATATTTCAAGTCCATCTAACTTGCAACGGGAATCCACAACAGTTGCAAAATATAATAAGTATGGAAAATCTTTAAAATATTTATTAAATTTAATTTCCATAGGTTCAACAATACTTTCAAGTATAGAGTGATTTCTACATTTATTAAAAACCGAACTAATTTCAGTTAGATAATATAATGCAATGTGTGTAGTTGAGTAATAAGTTCCTGACAGTGCTCTAAATGCATTTTCAAATTTGCCTAAAAACTTAGAAATGCAATGTAACTGGTGCCATTCATTATTATCTAAACTACACATTGGTGACTCCATTTTATTAAAAGTATTTATTACATTTTTATACTGAATAGCTATGTTTAACATTTTATATGTAGAATTCCATCTTGTTCTAACATCTATAGGTACAATTCTAGGTGATATTTTCATATTTTTACATATTTGTTTAAATACTTGTCTTCTTGGCCAACTATCTTTAATAAAAAGTAATGTATACCTAAGTTTCATTAGTGAATCATTTACTATTTTTAATCCATCTTGAACGCATAAGTTTAGTATGTGACAAATACACCTAACGTGGAATAATTTCCATCTAGAATTGGTTTTGTCATATTTTTAAGAATTCTAATTGCGGCCGTATTTTCAGAAGTATTATCCAAAGAAATGGTAAATATTTTTTTATCTATTCCAAAATCTGAAAAAACACTTAGAAGGGATTGTGATAAATTATGTGCATTGTGAGGAAATTCAAATACCCTAAACCCTATTATTCTTTTCTGTATGCACCATTCTTGATCTATATAGTGTGCCGTTACGCATAAATAATTAGTCATATTTTTAGCTTCCCAACAATCTGCAGTTATAACAACTCTAAAAATTAAAGAAGTAAAAATAGCTATTAGAGTGTCCCTCTGCTCTTTATATAGTTTGAACATGTCGGATGTACATGTTGAACATGAGACTTTTTTACATTCGTCAGTAAATGTTGATTTACAAAATCTTTCAAATTTGCGATTTTCCGAAAAAGTAAATGATTGTTCGTCATGTATTATAAATCTTACTAAATTTTCTCTTGTTTTAATTAGATCATATTTACGTATACCTAATGATCCACCAAATGTGCTTATTTGTATTTGATGTGGTACATTTGGTGGGTGATTTTTTTCTAGGTGTCTTTTAAAATGACACGTTCCTCTATTTAAAGAAAACGAATAAATTTTATGACAGTGTTTACACTTAGCTTTCCTAACATTATTTTCTATTATTTTTTTAAAATGTTTCCATATGTCCAATCTAACAGCCCTAGTAGATGTGGTAGTTTGTGTTTCGGATATGGTTGTATCAGCTGTTTCTTCCTGAGATACAGAAAATGGTACTTGAGGAGGTTGTTCTAAGGGTTGACATAGATTTTGATATTTTTCATCAGTTAAAAATGGAATAAAAGAAACCGTGGCTTGAGAGTAAGAAACGCCAGACGAGTGTGGATCCATTTTAATAAAATTCAGAAAAAAAATAAATTAAAATTCTCAAAAAAACTATAAATTATAAATACCTGTTAACCGCTGAACTATTTGAGAGAGTGTGTGAAATATCTAGCTAGAGAGATGAAGTTGGTAACCGAAATAGCGAAGAAAAGCTTGCTTCAATGAGAAAACTTGCTTGGATCTTGTTTGGGAGACTTGCTTACTTGAGACTTCTTGATCACTTGATTGAAACTTGTTACTTGCTTTGCTTGAGACTTCTTGAGAATTAAATATTTTAGAAGATTTTTTAGAATGAATTTGGTGTATAAAAATGATGAATGGTAGTAGAGGAGATAATGAGGTATTTATAGAGAAAAAAAAGTTTTAATTTGCAAAAAAAAATTACAAACCCCCCCCAACGGCTATTTTGACCGTTGGGGGAAAAATCTGCAATTATTTTTTGCAAGAAACCCCCCCAACGGCTATAAAAATAGCCGTTGGTGGACTATTTGCAAAAAAAAAATTGCAAAAACCCCCCCTTAAACACCCCAACAGCTAAATTTTTTTAAAAAAAAGTACGGCCGTGCCTGGCACGGCCCGGCACGACCGGGCCGATCCGTGCCGCCGGCACGGCCGGCCTCCGCTCGGGCACGGCCCGAGCCGAGGTGCCGGGTCGGGCGTGCCCAACGGGCCGCCCGGCCCAATTATCAGGTCTAGTTAGTGTATTTTGGGCACGCCCGGCCCAGTTATCAGGTCTAGTTAGTGTATTCTTTCACATCCCCTTGAGGTGCCAGATCCGTCTGGCTCAAGGTATTGCTTGCCCACCGGCTAAATAGCAGGTAACACAATCTCTTTTAAAGATTTTGCCAAAAAGTTGGCAATTTTACTGGTGCTTGTTTCCGGCCAACTCATGGTTGGTTCTACGATCACGACTCCAGCCAACAAATAATCGAATCTTCTTGCCAATCTATGGCTGGATCTGAAACCTCAAACTCGTTTTCAGACCAATCTTATCTGGATCTGACACCTCGAGTCATTTCTGCCTTTTCCGGCTAAAACCTCTGTCGGAGTGTACTTTTCTTGTCACTCCATGCTTGGAAGCGTCGCGGAACTGACCACCATCAGCAAGAGATTGACAGATATGATAGAATAAGGAGGAAAAAGGGGATAACTTTGGATGTCAAGAAAAGAGAGAAAGGGGTGGGGGAGGAGAGGGAGAGGGACGACAGCTCAGAGAGGGAGAGGGTCGGTATCGTCTCCTCCCGCTTAGGAAATCTGCGAGAGAGTATTCTCCCTAATAGAAAAGAGAGTACTTTTTTCTCTCTGTTATTTTTGATAAACATAAATTGGACTCCAAGACTGTTGAGTTGTCAATATATATATATATATATATATATATATATATATATATATATATATATATGAGAAAAATGGAAAAAATCAAAGGGTCAAGTAAAGAGGGTATAAGAGAAATCTGTTATGTGATATCTTGAGTCAGTTAAAAACTCAAAAGTCTCCTACATCTTCTGAGAAGCCAAGTCCGTAGATAACTGGCAAAAAGAGGCTCTCTAGGCAAAATAGTTGCTTCAACATGTATAACCTACCTTGGAATAGCTGAAACTTGTTATGGAGAAGTGGTGTAGATTAAGAGTAGGTTTTTTTTTCCCTAAGACTCTTTTCTTCCATTTAAAAAAAGGAAGAAAAAACCATAAAAAAGAAACAAAGCCTTCCCACGCGAAGCCAAGCCAACATTTGTGGGCTATAGCCCAATTATTCTCAAAATTATTGGAAGTCTAAGCAGATTCCCAGTGGGCAATAGTTGTAATGGATTGGGCTGGAACGTTGGTTAAGGCTAGCAGCATAGATCAGTTTGGGAGCGCAGGTTAGGTCTTGCGTCAAGTCCGACATTTTTTTTGCTCTGGAGTAGATTTCCTACTATATAGAACACTGAATTTTTCAGAAAATTTGGGGATCGATATAGATTGCACATCAGCAGTCACATTTCAGTCTGTAATTTCAAGAGTACCGTTTGAGTGACTCGAACATATAAAAATTATATTAGAATCCTAACTTCGACGGGGTGGTATTCTTTTTACATCTTTCAATATAGAAATAAAATTAAAAAAAACTTAACGATTGACGATGAAATTTTGCGTACTTTTGTTCTTTCATTTTCAATTAAGCAATAAGTCTTGAACATTGCCTATCAAATTCTGGTCGCTAATATACAATATTTAATAACAGTTATTTAAAAGCATTTTAAATTATATTTTTTCAAGATATCACCAGTTTCAGATGTAAATTAATTGCCACAAAATATAAAATGTTCACAAAAATGTCTGCACAAGCTACGTATAGCAACTGATTCTCAAAACTAATTTGTAATGGTTCTAATTTCTATATTCTCAATCAGTATCATAAGATACGAATTTCTCCAAATTTTAGATTGTATCTTCTTTGTATTTATAAAGATGGTATAAGTTGTATATAGAATTTCAGCTACAATTAGCTTATTTATCATTTAAGTGGCATAAGAGTCTTGGCTAGTATCAGTTATGCAGTATATAAACACGAAAGTGCCTCTCTCGACCCTCACTACAAAAATACCAATCTTCATCATAAACTTTGAATAGCAACTATGCGTATACTATACACGGACCTAGTTATCTAATTATTGCAAGTTTTAATATATTATACTATATAGCATATAAACAGGTATATAGCATATAAACAAGTTTGACGCTTATATGCAAGCATGAAACTGCTCATCGATTTTATAATGCAAATGAAATATGTGAGTCAAATATATAGTTTCCAAAGACTATCCAAACAAATGAAATATGTGAATATAATCAAGGGTTAATTACAGTCAGACCCCCTGTAGTATTGGAGATGTGTCACTTAACACCCCTGAAGTTTGGAACTCTAAAAAAACCCCCTTGACTTAGTTATTTTCACTCTCCTTTTCTATTAAAGTGCACTCTTGTCCCTTAAAATTCCTATTCTATCCTCATTTCTCAAATTCCTATTGTTGGTTAAAAGGAGGGATGAGGGTAGAGTAGGAATTTGAGAGACAAGAGTGCACTTTAGTAAAAAATGAGAGTGAAAATAACTAAGTTCAGGGGGTTTTTTGAGAGTTTCAAACTTTAGGGGTGTTAAGTGACACACACCCAATACTACAGGGGGTCTGACTGTAATTAACCCTATAATCAATATAGGAAGTGACATTATTTGGAAAGTTCAAATTATTTATTGTTTTAGTACTTATCATATAATATAACTATTTGACATTTCAATTGGTACATATCATCAAGATTCATCTTAAGATAAGTTTGTTCAAATTAATCACAAGAGCAGTTTTATCAATCTATTATTTTCATAACATTAAAGCACATGACATAATTTTTACATTTTTTTGTATTCTTATACATATTAATAAATACAACAAATAACATAAATATAAATATATACGTAGACTCTCTCTTCGCCCTCCATAACCCTTCCTCCAACAGACACGCACCCATCTTCGACCATCCATAACCCCTTCATATACATACATACACATAAGACACACACACACATACATGCCTACGTACACACCTCTCTTTTCCCATTCGAAAACCTTTCATCATAATATACGTGCATACATATAATATCATTGTAATCACTGTACGCCCGAAAATTGCATCTTTGATTCCATTGCAAAAATTATTTGATTACAACGAAGATTTGAGATTACAAAAATTCCGAAGAATTACAAGAACGGGAATATTAGTTTATTCCCTTTTTTATGTGGGTTCGGGTGGCGGTGGAGTCTCGTTGCTGCCTCCGTTGACCGTCCGACCAGGAGAAGATGGCTCTGCTCTTTTCTTTGATTTCACGAGCTCGCCCGAAATCTTCCCAAAGTCCAAGAATCCCAAAAATCAAAAGTCCTCTCTCTCGTTAAATTCCTGTATTTTATAAACCGAAGAAGCTCGAAATCCGGCTCAATTCTCTCCTGAAAAAGCGGATCACGGATTATCAGGAAAATAAAATAGGAAATAAAACAACGGGAAAACAACGAAAAACAACCCGCGGGTGGCAACCCGCGGGATCGCCCCCGCGGGTTGCCACCCGCGGGAATCCTCCCGCGGGTGGCAACCCGCGGGGGCTCCCGCGGGTGGCAACCCGCGGGGGCTCCCGCGGGTTGCAACCCGCGGGAGAACTCCCGCGGGTTGCTTCCCGCGGGGGTTCCCGCGGGTTGCAACCCGCGGGTGCTCCCGCGGGTTGCTTCCCGCGGGTGCCCCCGCGGGTTGCAACCCGCGGGTGCTCCCGCGGGTTGCTTCCCGCGGGTGCCCCCGCGGGTTGCAACCCGCGGGTGCCCCCGCGGGTTGCATCCCGCGGGTGCCCCCGCGGGTGCAACCCGCGGGTGCCCCCGCGGGTGCAACCCGCGGGTGTGCCCACTTAGCAAATTTAGGGGTTTTTTTTTTTTTTTTTTAATTAATTTATTTATTTAATTATTTTTAGTGTCTACATAACCCCCTCCAAAGTTTTTGAAGTTCAGTATTGAACCGTACTGAATTTCGAAATACTTTAGATTTTTTAATTTTGGTTATAGACTTTTTAAAAGATTTGGTCGATAGGGATAACTGTTAATATATTTATTTATTCCATAACAAGCAGATGTATGATTTTAACGTACTCATTAGAGGACAAGCAGAGGTATAATGTTAACGTGCTTATTTTAGGTCAAGCAGAGGTATAATATTAACGTGCTTATTTTAATCCTAATCGTTCAGTGACATCTAGTATGACGAATCAGGAAAAGACAGAGGTGACATTAAACGTGTCTTGGAGCTTAACCTATTCAGATGATCTGGTCGTGATAGGGTCAAGCTGACTAAACAGAGGTGACGGTTAACGTATTTAGTTTTGGAATCGGACTATCAGAGGTAACTGTTAACTTGATAGGGAGATGATTTTCGTCAGAGGTAATTTTCAACTTAACGATATCAAAAGCACGTTCATCAGAGGTTGTAATGTTGGACTTGATGAAGTGTGAATTTTCTTTTCTGTCAGAGGTGAAATCTTAACGTGACAGGGGATTTAATCGGATCTTATCTCATTTGATTTTGAATTATGATGTCAGAGGTATGATTTTAACTTGACTAATATTTTGGAGTGTTGCTTGCTCTGTTAGAGCAAAATGACAAGAAAAGTTTTGCTGTCAGAGGTGAAATCTTAACGTGACAGGAGATTTATCTGATTAGGATTTTTAGCAAACCCCCAGCTATCAACGGGTTTGATTTGCCTTTACCAACTACCGTTTGAGTTGGGCTAGCCATGCTATTCCCCTCAGCATGGTGAGTTGTCAAGAATTTCGTTTGGGCTTAAATGCCAAACTTTTCCTCTTCCCTTTGCCTTAGCAGCTTAGGGCAGTGATGTATTCTTATATTCGGATAAGAATACTGTTGTGACAGATTTGTCGTGGGATTTTTAGCAAACCCCCAGCTATCAACGGGTTTGATTTTGCTTTTACCAACTACCGTTTGAGTTGGGCTAGCCATGCTATTATCCTCAGCATAGTGAGTTGTCGAGGGTTTCGTTTGGGTTTAAATACCAAACTTTTCCTCTTCCCTTTGCCTTAGCGGCGTTAGGCAATTCATACTTTTACCCCCAGTATGGTGGGGTTGACGAGAAATTTATTCTCTCCCCGTAGCCTTAGCGGCGTTGGGCAATTCATACTTTTTACCCCCAATATGGTGGGGTTGACGAGAAATCTATTCTCTTCCCGTAGCTTTAGCGGCGTTGGGCAATTCATACTTTTTACCCCCAGTATGATGGGGTTGACGAGAAATTTATTCTCTTCCCGTAGCCTTAGCGGCGTTGGGCGATTCATACTTTACCCCTAGTATGATGGGGTTGGCGAGAAATTTATTCTCTTCCCGTAGCCTTGTCGGCGTTGGGTGGTTCATACTTTTTACCCCCAGTATGGTGGGGTTGACGAGAAATTTATTCTCTTCCCGTAGCTTTAGCGGCGTCGGGCAATTCATACTTTTTACCCCCAGTATGGTGGGGTTGGCGAGAAATTTATTCTCTTCCCGTAGCCTTGTCGGCGTTGGGCAATTTTTTTTTTTTTTTTTTTTTTTTTTATGGGGGTTTAAATTAACCGCCCTGAGCTCGTCTTGGGAATTGTTGTAAGCCCAAGTGGTACCTTTAGACCACGCACATTAAATTTGTCGGAGTTAGCTCTAACTCCTTTTTTGTTCAGCTTTGAGCTGAACTGCTCCAGCGTCAATCAACGCTTGAATTTTATCTTTTAAGATAAAACAATTTTTTGTGGGGTGACCTACAATCCGATGGTACAGGCAGTAATTCGGATCGTTAGTTTTCCCTACTTCTTCAGGTCTCTTGCTCTCCGGCAATTTAAGCATCTTGCGTTTGGTGAGCAGATTGAACATAGTAGCAGTATGTTCATCCTTGAACGAATACTGCTTTTGAAGTCTGGGCGACTTTGCTGTGTTGCTTGTAGTTGGCCATAGTTTCTGCTTCAGTGTACTTTCTACCGCCATTGCCGTTATGTCTTTCCCTTTTGAACGGGAAAAATGGAATGAAGATTCGTTTGCACCGTCTCCGGTTGCAGACTGTTGCATTTCGAGACGTCGAAGTATTTCTTCGGCCTGTTCGCCCTGCTTAAGCAGATCCTTCCATGACTTGGATTCGACCGAACCCATCTTGTCTAAAATATCGGTCAACAAGTTATGTCTGCAGGTTTCCACAAGCGTATCCTGCGTCATGCCATGTGGGCATCGAACGGAAAGTTCTCGGAACCGCTCGACATAAGTTTTGACCGTTTCGCCTTCTTCTTGCTTCGCTGCTAGCAAAGATAATATGGAGACTTCTGTATCATCTTCAAAGAATCGGGCTAGGAACTCACGTTCTACATCAGCCCAAGATTTAATTGTTCCCTGGGGAAGTTGCATAAACCAGGTAAATGCGGGCCCCCGTAAAGTGCTCGCAAATATCCTAGTCATAGTTGGATCATTCCCCATGAGATGTCCTGTCTGTGAGAGGAAATAGAAGATGTGTTGCTGCGGCGAACCTTTACCGTCGAATGATTGAAGATTCAACGGTTTATATTTTACAGGATAGGGTACGGTCTCCCATTCTACGGGATAGGGACGGACTACCCCCACCTCTTGTAGCTTTTTGCGATGAAGAAGAGCTTGTAATTGGTTCTCCATCTTCTCTATTTTCTCTGCGTGAGGATTGAGGATAACTTTCACTTCCTCTTCCTCTCTTGAATGAGGAGGCACTTCTTCATCTTCGTCTTCGCTGTCTTCATTTATTTGGACAGGCCGTTTTCCTTTCTGCCGACTAGAAATGGACGGCGATGATTGGTTCTTTCTAGTTTGAGCCAGCAACTCAATCAAAAGTTGTTTCATTTCTTCTATAGTCTCCTCGTGCTGTTCGAGACGTTTTTCTTGTCTCTCAAGCCTTTCAGAGACTTCTTCTAGAAGCGCGCCCTCTGGTTCGCTAGAAACTCCTTTTGATCCTGGAGTAATTTCTTTATCCGAAAGGTTGTTTCCGACCACCTTTTTGCCTTTATTAACCATATTTGATGAGGCAGCAGGTAGATCGGTCCCAGAGTATGCCTTTTTCACCGTCCGTATTCTTTTAGGTTCGGTGATCCGCTCAAAAACGGATTGTCTCGGATGGCACTCGCAGTTTGATAGAACAGCTGAGATTAACTGTTCGCATTGGCATTGAGGAGTATTTTGTGCAGAGTTCTTCTTCCAATTGAGGTATTCTCTCAAGTCTTGAGATATCTTCTCCTCTCTATTTGCATCTTGACGTATTTTGCGTCTCAAATTTGGTTCATAATACTGGAGAGTTTGTAATATTTCAGGGCTGAGCTCTTTTCCAGTATTAGATTGTTCTCCAACCCTTCTGCGGATTCTTCTGGAGTGTGTGCTGGCCTGCGCAGTTGTGCGGGCCTCGCACGCATCTGACTTGTTCTTCGGGATCTGGAGGATTCTATCATGAATATGTTCATCCGAAGAGAAATTTGAAGATCTATCCTCAGGTGAGTTCATGAGCACATCCTTATATTTATTTGTAGAGGAACGGGATGGTACATCTGAGAGAGTAACCAAAAATTTAGATGTGCGCTGTGTGCTCACTGCGCGTGTGCCCGAATAGACACCAGAACCAACCCTTGATTTTTCCTGCGGAGTGCAACCCACGGGTTGCAACTTGCGGTGTGCAACCCGCGGTTGGAACCGCGGGTTTGCACCCGCGGTTGCAACAGCGGGGTTGCACCCGCGGGGTGCAACCCGCGGTTGGAACCGCGGGTTTCCACCCGCGGTTGCAACCCGCGGTTGGAACCGCGGGTTTCCACCCGCGGTTGCAACCGCGGGGTTGTCCCCGCGGGGTGCAACCCGCGGTTGGAACCGCGGGTTTCCACCCGCGGTTGCAACCTCGGGGTTGCCCCCGTGCGGTGCAACCCGCACTTCTGCCTGCGGATTTTTATTTTTGGAATTTTTATTTTTGGAATTTTTTCTTTCCGATGTTTCCTGATCTGGATTTTCCGAGCGCAATTTTCCAGAGGCACTGTTGAGGCGGGCCCGCTGTGCCTTACGCCTCAGGTTTCTCTTCTGAGAGCGGGTTAGGGACTGGTTTGACTTTTGGCTTGACTTTGGGACGGGCGATAACGCCTCGTAAATTTCAACGGGCGATGACGCCTCGTAAATTTTCATAGGCGATGACGCCTTTTGATTTCCAGTGGGCGATGACGCCTCACCTTTTTTCATCGTCACCCGGCGATGACGCCTAGGCTCCGAATCAGAGGAGGAAAGAAATTCCTCATATTTTTGCTGGTCAACTTCTATGACCAGCATCTCAACCATTGAGCCAATCGGCACCCGGTCGGACTGCGCCACCAAATTCTCTGTGGTAAACAGAGGAGCTCCCACTGTGGTCGCCAGTTCTTGTACGCCCGAAAATTGCATCTTTGATTCCATTGCAAAAATTATTTGATTACAACGAAGATTTGAGATTACAAAAATTCCGAAGAATTACAAGAACGGGAATATTAGTTTATTCCCTTTTTTATGTGGGTTCGGGTGGCGGTGGAGTCTCGTTGCTGCCTCCGTTGACCGTCCGACCAGGAGAAGATGGCTCTGCTCTTTTCTTTGATTTCACGAGCTCGCCCGAAATCTTCCCAAAGTCCAAGAATCCCAAAAATCAAAAGTCCTCTCTCTCGTTAAATTCCTGTATTTTATAAACCGAAGAAGCTCGAAATCCGGCTCAATTCTCTCCTGAAAAAGCGGATCACGGATTATCAGGAAAATAAAATAGGAAATAAAACAACGGGAAAACAACGAAAAACAACCCGCGGGTGGCAACCCGCGGGATCGCCCCCGCGGGTTGCCACCCGCGGGAATCCTCCCGCGGGTGGCAACCCGCGGGGGCTCCCGCGGGTTGCAACCCGCGGGAGAACTCCCGCGGGTTGCTTCCCGCGGGTGCTCCCGCGGGTGGCAACCCGCGGGATCGCCCCCGCGGGTTGCCACCCGCGGGAATCCTCCCGCGGGTGGCAACCCGCGGGGGCTCCCGCGGGTTGCAACCCGCGGGAGAACTCCCGCGGGTTGCTTCCCGCGGGAGCACCCGCGGGTTGCAACCCGCGGGAGCACCCGCGGGATGCAACCCGCGGGGGCACCCGCGGGGGCACCCGCGGGAAGCATCCCGCGGGAGCACCCGCGGGTGCAACCCGCGGGTGTGCCCACTTAGCAAATTTAGGGGTTTTTTTTTTTTTTTTTTTTAAAATTAATTTATTTATTTAATTATTTTTAGTGTCTACAATCACATTATTCTCTTTCCCAATAAATACAAGTCGCGCAAATATGTCTTGAACTAATCAAGTTTCACATTTTGATTTTCCAATTTGGTTAAGTCTTGGGATCAAATTGTGTATTATACCATCACACTCATAATTACTTCATATTATTGTTTATGTGACGATTATTATTAGACTTTATGGGTGTTTATGTCAAATTTTCAAATCAGCAAGTTGTGGATGCACATCAAAGATCGATCTATAAAATTCTAGTTAGAAGTTCAAAAGGATATCATGCAATCATATGAGAACTTTATTTTGTTGTTGTTGGGGGGGGGGGGGGGGGGGGCGCGGGAACCAAGAGAAAAACTCTGCACACCAATTACGCAACTCAAATTTGATTCTCGCATCTTTGCCTCCTAAGTGAGTAGATATCTCATATAATTAGTTTTCAAATTTAAATTAGATCTCATTCAATTACTTAATTAAGGTTTGGATTGCTTACTCAAAATTTGCTTAAATATCAATGACAAAACCGTGCTCGAGTTTGTCTTCCATCATGTAATCATATTATTTCATTCTTAAATTTCTCTAAGAATCTTAGATTAAGAAGATACTTGCATCATTGAAAAGAAGACTTTAATTGCTTCAAAAGATCAATTTTTAGAAAACAAATGTCGGATGTTAAAGTCATGGCTCAAAGACTCCAACCTTGCACGCGATCATGGAAGTTCAAATCAGGCACATATTATCTTAGATCTTGTCTATAGTTGGCTCTGACTGAGCCCAAATTGGCTCAATTTGGACTCGAGGTAGCTCTAATTTGATTGGAATTGATTTGGTGGGGTTTGGCCGGGAAAAGAGAGAGAGAGTAAATTAGGCTTTAGCTTTGAAATTTTTGTGAGGATTGAGAAATAGACACTAGAGATGAACATTTATGAGTGATTCTTGAGGAGGCTAGATAAATAAAAATGATATTATTAGGGTATTTCGGATTAGTAAAAATTCTGAAGTGCAATTAATTTGTATACAAAAAAGAGTTCAAAAGTTTCTTTAGTTTGAGGGCAGAGGATTAAGAATTATATTGTTGTAAGTACAGTATCTCATGGATGTTTATATAGATGAAGGGAATAATTTAGTCGCTCATTACTTCGAGAGAGACCTAAATTATGTTTATCTCTTGCTCTAAAAAATTCAAGTTTTATTCTCCTCTTAATGAGACAGTACTGGTCATTCTTCTACAATATCTCTTTTAATTAATAGAGATATTATGGAAATTTTCATACTTATTCTAATTACATCCAACCCCTATCTCCATTTATTTATACATATGAATCAGATTTTAACATCCCAGTTTATTTATTTGAATATGCTTTAAGCTCTAATATAGTTTGTTATCTATTAATTAATTGTCAAAAAAAAATTTATATCACAGAATAAATGAATTATTTTTATTTTCTACATATATTAAATAAATAACTGTATTTTAAATTAGAATTTATTCATGTGGTTGTTACATAATATCAATTTTCAGCGTTGCTAAATTTTTAAAATATAATAAAATTCATAACTTGATACCTATCTTAAATCCCTCATTTGACATCATTAGGAATCAAACCTAGAATCATTTTCTCGGGTGTATGGGATGCTACCGATTGGACTATCCGACACTGATATTGTAGTATTGTTTGTTGTGCAGATAAATAATTAAAAAGAATATGAGAATGGTAAATTTAACTATGGAGATAAATCGAACTAAATGAAAGAAAAAGATTAATGCAGTTGATTCCAAAATTTTAAAATATACTATATTAATGTCTCTCTTGTTTGCTAAAACTGTATTGTGATGTTGACTGTTGCACGGACAAGCACGTTTACAGTAGTTCTACTTTCATCCAACCAAATACGTTTGCAGTAGCTCTATTTCCATCCAAACAAAATCATTTGGTCGTAAATCTTCTTTGAAAAAATTGACACGGTAGGTGCCATGCATATGAATATTGTTCAGAGTATGCAAACCAAGAACATGTTTTCTAGGTTGCAAGCCTGTAGCCCATCACACTCACCTACCCATGATGCCAGAATTTTTACAGCGCATAGACATGTCGCTTTGCTTTCCATCTCTTTAACGTGAGGTGAGCGTGATAAAGCCTTAACACTTGCCGTAACTTGTGAACTCTGAACTCAAGTAGATACTGATCAAACCCTTTCCAATTTATCTCAACCAAAACATAACCAAAATTGTGTTCAAATTAAATAAAAACCATTACATTTTCTTCACTCTCGAGTACAGGTGAGTGCAGTGTGAATTAATTAGAACGGTCACTATCCTTTGGACTATAATTCTTGTGATCTCTCTATACCTTTCTGGTTCTCATTTAGCTACCAAACCCTAATCCTAACTTTTTTCTGAAATCGATGCGAGGTTCGCGTGACCTTTTTGCCCTTTTGAATGATTCACATCCCATGGTTGAGGGAGAAGCACGTCGGCCTCGCCATTTCTATGGCGTGCGTACGTTGATGATGCATGCATGGCTTGAATAGTTTCACACGTGAACCTTTTCATTGTAATTTGATTGACAAAACTAATCTTTATGCTATTATTAAGCCCCAAGCTGCAAGTTTTCTAATTGCTTTCGGCAATTATTAAACTGCAAGTTGATGTCATTCCGTCACTATGATTGTGCCAACAAAAATTATAGTGTATCGATCTATCAAATTGCATGTAATATGGCTATTCTTGTAAAAATTCACAAAAAACCCACCACCTAATCTTAACATTTAAATATAATTAATTAGTGAGCCACACATTACTCTTGTGGATGAGGGGAAAAAAAAAAAAACAAGAATTATACCTTTTAATTAAAACTCAAACCGAAAGCTATACGGTTCCTAACTATATAAGCAAGTTGCATGCGTATTAATTAATTTACGGTTAATCTTCGTAAAAACTTCACGAAAAATCTAGGGTTTTCATGCTTTATCCCCTTGATTCCTGATCACATGATCGAAGGAACAGTTCTAGGCCGCACAACAGTAACTTTGAGAGATTCATTCAAGAAATGGCGAACAATTATAAATAAGCCCCTAGGGCAACCTACATCTCCCATCGCATTCTACTAGCACTCTACAAGCAAATTAAGATCTATAGCTAGCTAGCTTCACGATCAACTCTTGTTAATCTCATCAAAGCTTCAAGCTTTTTCCAACCGGCGATTACAATGGCACCAAACGGCGAATTATTTGGCAGCCCCTTCTCACACCCTACCTTCACTACAACGATCAAGCCCCAGAAGGCGGCCGCGAACAAGATCTCAACTGCTGAAGGCCTCCAGCGAGCAATCTCCGATCTATCTTTCCAGCTGAGCAAGGAGCCCATCGAGAATATCGTGGAATCGAACCTGCCACCAATATCCGAAGTGGAGGACGCAAAGTGCGAGTGCTGCGGCATGTCAGAAGAGTGCACGCCGGAGTACATCAGCCAGGTGCGGGACAAGTTCTCTGGGAAGTGGATTTGTGGGCTGTGCTCGGAGGCAGTGAAGGAGGAGATGGAGAAGAACGGCGGGAAGCAGGAGGAGGCGCTGCAGGCGCACATGAGCTCATGCGTGAGGTTCAACCGGTTCGGGCGGACACACCCGGTGCTGTACCAGGCGGAGGTTATGAGGGAGATGCTGAGGAAGAGCACGAGAGTGCCGAGGGCTAAGAGCACAAGCCCGAGGGACCTGAAGAAGGGTGGGATTGCGAGGAGCTCGAGCTGCATTCCGGCTATCACCAAGGAGATGATGGAGCAGGCGGCGGCGAACTGATGGGCGGCGCACGGATGAGGGCGAGTGGGGTTGTTTTTTTGGTGCTCGGACTCTCCTTGAGGTTTATCTGACTTTATCTCCCGGTTAGGGCTTTATTTGCGTACGTACACAAAGCTTTACTTGCTTTCTTGGTAGAGGAAGCAGTGATGTTGTTTAGCCGGTGGTCATTCTTTGTTCTCTCTCATTTGGAGAAAATTTGGGAGTATTTTTAGGGTGATTTTGGCCGGACTTCATCTTGTATTAATTAGCTGTTGCATGCATGTAGCTCTTCTGATTAACTAGTGAATCTAATCTTTATGAAATATGAAGCATTATAAAATATTTCGCCCTCATACAAGCATTGGTCTATCTTTCTGATCCCATCTATGTTGTGAGGCTATCATCTTATTTGTATGTGAATCAAACACAGAAACTGAATCTTAAGCATATTAATTTAACAATAATTTTTCCTGAAGTTGCCAACTTCTTGAAAAGTTCACTCATAATCTATAGGAAAGATCTCTCAGCTAGAGAGAAGTTATTAATATAACGTATAGTTTTAACGGTTAGTGAAGAATGTTTGTCTCCAATATGGTACCAATTATCCTCTCATCCCCTTCTCTGGAAGGAGGCTTAGGGGTCATTGATCTCAGGACTTTTAACTTGTCACTTATGGCCAAATGGAGGTGATATCTAATTACGAGGAGTCAGGGTTCACTTCAGAAATTATTACTTAACAAGTATGGCCCGAAGAGAGGTAAGCTGTATGGGGAAATAAAGAAAAAGTACAATACTTCGGCCTTTTGGAAGAGAATGTTAGTAGTAAGATATTTAATCTGTCACAGTCTGAAATACAAACTGGAAAAGGGGAACAAGATAACCTTTTGGTATGACAGATGGTGTTCGCAACTCTCTCAAAAAATATTATACCCAGATGTCTTTCAAAAAGTCAACAATAAAAATGCCAGGATTTGTGACTATTGGGGTCGCTTAAAGTGAAGATGGAATTCCACAGCATTATCTGGACATGATTTTGCCAGAATAAGATTACTTAAACAGTCCCTGATCACCTAACCCCCTCTCCATCAAAAGAGGATATACCAATTTGGAGATGGAGAAGAATGGTAACTTTACAGTGAAATCTACATACCGATACTTCGTCAACGGTGGAATCATATCTGCAAATACTGCATAGATTTGGAGAGTTAAATGCTTTCAGAAGGTCAGACTTTTTCTTTAGCTAATTTGAAAAAACGCCCTCCTAACCTGGCCAAAATTACAAAAAAGAGGCTGGATTGGTCCTAACATCTGTTTACTATGCAAGAGGGATACGGAATCAAGCGAACACATCTTGTGTAATTGCTCGTTTTCTAAAAGTACATAGGAGGCGTGTGTCAGGGCATTAGGTTTGAACATCGGAACTGCTCTAGATGAAACTATCTGGAGGAACCTCGAGAGGGGGAACAATGATAGCCATAGGCTTAGAAGTGTTATAGCGGCATTTTGCTGGAATATGTGGAGAGAACGAATTAATAGATTATTTAATGATAAATATCATTCTATTGTGTACTGTGAGAGACTCATCATTCATGATTTCATTATTTGGGCAGGTGTTCCATCCGATGAGGAGAGACTTCACTTTTTAAGTGGCTCTTCGGGAGATGATGTCGATGTCACTCTGCCAAAAGAAGAGTAGAGATCTCTATCAGAGGTGCAAGGGCAGATAGACTAACAGTGAAATGTACCTCTTGCTGGATAATTGTATTTTTATTTTGGCTTTGCTTCTTTTCTTTTTAGTACTTTTAAGAATTTTTGCTTTGTAAGCTTATGATTGGGCCACTCTATTTGTGGACCCTAAATTCTTATGTTCTGTTATTTTCTCTTTAATGGAATACAGAGGGATATATCCCACCGTTTAACATAAAAGAAAAAAAAAAATTATCCTCTCATTGAAGTGAATAATAGAAATTAGATAATATTAAAGAATAGTTTCTACCTATGGCACCTAAAAAACTGCATATTCTCCACGATTTATTTTGTTCGGTCTAACATGTTGCTCTCTATCTCCTAGAATTTCACTTATAAAAAAAAGCCTTGGGTATATAATAATCATTTGTTTAATCGTTGATGTACATAAAAAGTTATGTTCTCATGAAACTGGATTTTGCACTACTCCACTTGATTGAAATTCAAACCTCATGACTCATGATATATGTTCATGATTTTTTATGTGAACAAATTCTAAGGGATCAATGAAAATTAATATGCTGCAGACCAATTAAAGTAAGAGGCAAACATAATTAAGTAAAAAAAAAATATACGTCATTGGAGATTTTTTTTTTTTTTTTTTTTTTTTTAACAATATCACCCACTAACCACTTACCAAAAACAAGTCAAATGCTTAATATATATTACTTTTGCATATACATAAGGCCTCAAACAATGCTTAAAAATTTGAGAACACAATCCTAGATGTATTTAGAAGATTAAAAAAAAAAAAAAAAAAAAAAAAAAAAAAAACAAGAGTGATTAGTCTGTCAAATCTCATAAATTTACAAGAAATAAGATATGGATATATACAGGAAACTAAGCATGCACCATAACACTATGCATGTGGATCACATGTATGGTTCTGATTTTTGAGTTAAAAGTTGCACTAGAATGGCACATTCCGTTTAATTGTTGATTTTTGTATTGAAGCTTGGATGAGCATCATCAAATAATAAAGTTTCTCACGACTTAACCTAACATTTTTCTCTAAACTTAGAAAGAGTTTGGATATAATAATCTTAATTGATATGACTTTCTTAACATTATCTGTCTTTTTGGATTTTATTCGTTGAATAGAAGCTTGTGTTGGGCCTTTGTCAAGATTTCAAGGTGACATTCGATGGCCGCTTAGTGGCCATCAATGGCACTCATCGATGGGTGAAACAAACTCTGCAACAAAAGTCAATACAGTATGGAGCATCGATGTGCCAATTGACCCATTGATGGAAGGTTGTGTGACATCCGATTTGGTGTTGGTTTTGGACTTGTGAGCTATCAAATTGGATCCTTTTGAAATTAGGAGTTATTCCTAATGATCTCAAACTATTAAAGGATATTTGGAAGACTTTTGGAGAGAGCTTTCTACGGTTTTTGTAAACTCTTTTGTAATATTTGAGAGTTTGTAACCGTTTTATTGGGAGGTGATAGATCTCTTTTTTTAATTTTGAGGGATTTGTGAGATTCAATATTTGTATTTGAAAATATGATCAAATAATGAATATTTGATATTTGATCTTAATTATCCGTAGACGTATGACTTACTTAGAACGACATTAAATACTTGTTCTCTACTTTTATTTGCTTTATATCTCATAGCTCTAATTTTCTGCAATTTACTTTTGTCACTTATCATTTGGATCTTTAATTCTTAATCTACTTGAAATACTTGCATTTGCATGTCTAATATTCGTAACAAGTGATATCAGATCTATTTGATATTATCTTGTGCGCCACTGATTTCCAATAGCTTGGATAAGTGTCAATAATCACTCTTACTTTTATTAAGTTTTCACTTAGATGTACCCTATTATTCTAAAATTTCTATTTAGCTCTATTAGGAATATATATACCTGTTATGAAACAATTAAAAGATGGATATCAATTAAGTTCTCTATAAGTTTTCATGACTTTTTAGCTCCCTCACCATTAATGGAATGAATATGGTAAATAAAGATGACATTTTAGTTCCTCTATCATTGAAGGTAATAAATGTGGAGAGTGTGGATGACCTTTTAGCTTTCTGAGAAGACTTTTAATCTTCTAAGATTAGTTTCTCTGTAAATAAAGGTTGTCCAATATATCTTGTAACTTACTTGAATATTTTATACTTAATGAAAAAAATTATCTCTTCACTCTACCTCTTGTCTACTACTTCCTACATTTTGTTATTCCACTAGTTTTATATTAGTTAACACGTTATCAGCACGAGCCTCTACCATTGGAGCAATCAAGTAAAAATTCATATCTTTGATTGATTGTTGCGCACTTGTCTATACATTTAGGTAAATTTTTTCTTTGTTTGTCTCAATTCATTTCACTTTTTATGGCTAATATTACCAAGTAGGAATTTGTACCTCTTAATATCTCCGGAAAGAACTACTTATCATGGATATTAGATGTTGAAATCCACCTTGAGGCAATGGGTCTTAGAAATACTATTATTGAAAAGAATGATGCATCAAATCAAGACCATGCCAAACTATGATTTTTCTTCGTCATCATTTAGATGAAGGATTGAAAACTGAATATTTAACTGTGAAAGATCCACTTGTCTTGTGGAATAATTTGAAAGATAAATTTGACCACCTGAAGATGGTCGTCCTTCCAAAAGCCAGGTATGATTGGCATCACCTACGGCTATAAGATTTTAAAACTGTTAATGAATATAATTCAACCATGTTCAGAATTACTTCTCAATTAAGATTGTGTGGAGAAAATATAACTGATGAGGATATGCTAGAGAAAACATTATCTACTTTTCATGTCTTGAATATGCTCCTGCAGCAGCAATATCGAGAAAAAGGTTTTAAGAAGTATTCTGAACTTATTACATATCTTCTTTTGGCTGAACAAAATAATGAGTTATTATTGAAAAATCACGAGTCCCGACCAACTGGTGTTAGTCCGCTCCCTGAAGCGAACGCAACTCAACATCAAAATTCTGGTCGTGGTCATAGACGTGGCTGTGGAGGTGGTCATGGAAGAGGCCGTGAACGTGGCTTCAGTCGTGGACGCAGTCATGGTAGATTTATGCCTTATAATCATAATAATCATAATAGTGGTAAGAAACAAAACAACTCCCAGCAGTGGGACAAGAATGATAAGAAAGATGAAAAAAAGAAAATTTATGAAGATAAATGCTATCGATGTGGCATGGAAGGTCATTGGTCCCGTACCTATCGTGCGGCGAAACATCTTGTTGAACTTTATCAGGCATCATTGAAAAAATGCAAAAATGTTGAGACAAATCTTGTTGATCATAAGGATGTTTATGATGATGATGATGCCAATATAACACGCCTTGATGGAGCCGATTTCTTTGAGTATCATGAAAGTGCAAAATAATCAGATGTCAAATGTCTCATATTTGCTTAGAATTTTGTTCGCATCTTTTATGTAATTTTCTTAATAAGTTATGAATTTTATGCACCTTATTAATGTTTATTTCTCTTTGTTATTTCTTCCTGAAGAAGAAATGGATGGCAAAAACATGGAATTTAATGGTGATGAGAATATTTGTCTCATTGATAGTGCTACTACGCACACTATACTTAAAAGTAAAGAATATTTTTCTCATCTAGAAATGGGAAAAACTAATGTTAATACAATAAGTGGTAGTGCTAAATTGATTGAAGGCTCTGGAAGAGCCACTGTATTTCTCCTTGAAGGAACTAAATTTGTTATAAATAATGCACTACTATCTCTCAAGTCTCAAAGAAATTTGTTAAGTTTTAAATATATCCGCCGAAATGGATATCATATCGTGACACTAAATGAGACAAATGTGAAATATTTATTAATTACAAGTACTATTTATGGGAAGAAATGCGTGTTAGAAAAGCTCCATTCACCCTCTTCTGGCTTATATTATACAAAAATAAGTGCAGCTAAAACTCATCACCTAGTAGACTAGAAGTCTATTAATCCTAATGATTTTATGGTTTGGCATGACCGCTTTGAACATCCTGATTCTATAATGATGAGATGAATAATTGAAAACTCACATGGCCATTCATTGAAAAATCAAAATGTGTTGAACTCAAATGAATTCTCATGTGTTGCTTGCTCTTAAGAGAAATTAATTGTTAGACCTTCACCAACTAAAGTAGGGACTGAATCCCCTGCATTTCTAGAACGAATTCATGGTGATATATGTGGACCTGTAGATCCACCATGTGGACCATTTCGATATTTTATGGTGCTAATTGATTCATCAACAAGATGATCACATGTATGTTTATTATCTACTCACAACTTGGCATTTGCATGATTGCTTGCTCAGATAATTAAATTGCGAGCATAATTTTCTTATTATGCAATTAAGAGAATTCGTGTAGATAATACTGGGAAATATTTATCATATGCTTTTGATGATTATTGCATGTCCATAGGAATAACTGTTGAACATCCTGTAGTTTATGTTCATATACAAAATGGTCTAGCCGAATCATTTATTAAACGGCTACAATTAATTGCTAGACCATTACTAATGAGATCTAAACTTCCCTTATCTGCTTGGGGACATGCTATATTACATGCAGCAACACTTGTAAGGATTAGGCCAACAAGTTATCATACTTATTCCCCTTTACAATTAGCATTTGGTTATGAACCCAATATTTCTCATTTGAGAATTTTTGGTTGTGCGGTTTATATTCCTATTACACCTCCCCAAAATTGGGCCCCCAAAGAAGATTGGGGATATATGTCGGCTATGAATCACCTTCTATAATTAAGTATATTGAACTATTGACAGGTGATTTATTTACTGCAAGATTTACAGGTTATAATTTTGATGAATCACATTTTCCGATATTAGGGGGAGATAAAGATCATCCGAAAAAGGAAATCACTTGGAAAATATCATTAGATTTCCTTGATCCTCGTACAAAAGAATGTGAACTAGAAGTTCAAAGAATTATACATTTGCAATTAATTGCAAATCAATTACCAAATGCATTTAGTGATTCCAAAAGAGTTACTAAATCACATATTCCCACTGAAAATGCTCCGATCAGGATTAATATTTCTGAAGAACAAATTAAAAGTGCTAATGAGTATAAGGCACGCCTGAAGCGTGGGAGACCTCTTGGTTCCAAAAATAAAAAGCCTCGAAAGAAAAAAGAATTAAATAATGATAATAAAATCAAGGAGTCAAGAAATAATGAAAGACTCCAAAGTATAGATAGTGACAAAATTCAACCTCCTGAAGAGGTTTCTCCTGAAGAGCATAATTCTGAAGAGAATAAAACTATAGAAACTTCAATAAATTTTGTCACTACAGGAAAAAGTTGGAACCACAAAGAAATAATTGTTGATAATATTTTTACATATAATATAACACTTGATATTATGGAAGAAGGCGAGGATCATGAACCTAGATCGGTTGATGAATGTCGGCGTAGAAATGATTGGCCAAAATGGAAAGATGTGATTCAATCTGAATTGGATTCATTGGCGAAACGAAAAGTTTTTGGGCCTATAGTCCAAACACCAGAAGGTGTAAAGCCAATGGGATATAAATGGGTATTCGTGCAAAAAAATAGAAATGAGAAAAATGAAATTGTGAGATATAAAGCATGTCTTGTAGCCCAAGATTGTTCATAAAGGCTTGGATTTAATTATAATGAGACATATTCACTTGTGGTGGATGCGATTACATTTAGACATCTTGTGAGTTTTGCAGTGCATGAAAAACTTGATATGCGTCTAATGGACGTAGTCACTGCTTATTTATATGGAAATCTTGACAATGATATCTATATGAAAATCCCTGAAGGATTTAGCATGCCTGAAACATGTAAATCAAATCATAGAGAAAATTATTCCATCAAATTGCAAAGGTCCTTATATGGACTCAAACAATCTGGATGCATATGGTATAACCGTCTTCGTGAATGTTTAATTAATAAAGGCTACATCAATGATCCAATATGTCCATGTGTTTTCATAAAAAAAAAAAAAAAAAATAGCTCAAGTTTTGTACTTATTGCAATATATGTTAATGATTTTAATTTAATTGGAACTCCTGAAGAGCTCCAAAAGGCGGTTGAATATTTGAAGAAAAAATTTGAGATCAAAAATTTTGGAAAGACTAGATTTTGCCTTGGATTACAAATTGAACATTTGGAAAATGGGATTTTTGTTCACCAAACTGCTTATACCCAGAAAGTATTAAAGCGAGTTTACATGGATAAAGCACATTCATTAAGTACCCCAATGGTCGTCCAATCACTTGATCTTGCTAAAGGTCCTTTTAGACCTAGAGAGGAAGATAATGAGATGCTTGGTCCTGAAGTACCATATCTTAGTGCTATCGGTGCATTAATGTATCTCGCTAATTGTACACGACCTGATATATCATTTGCAGTGAATTTATTAGCAAGATTTAGTTTCTCTCCTACACGACGACATTGGAATGGTATTAAGCATATTTTTTCGCTATCTCCAAGGAACAGTTGATCTTGGCATATTTTATTCAAATAAATCTCGACATGAATTACTTTGTTATGAAGATGCTGGATATTTATCTGACCCACACAAGGCAAGAACTCAAACTGGTTATTTATTTACAAGTGGCAGTACAACCATTTCATGGCGATCTACAAAACAATTAATAACCGCCACTTTTTCGAATCATGCTGAGATAATAGCAATTTATGAGGCTAGTCGAGAATGTGTTTGGTTAAGATCATTGACCCACTATCTCTGGAAGAATTGTGGGTTATCATCTGAGAAAGAAAATCTTCCGACTATATTGTATGAAGATAATGCAGCTTGTGTAGCTCAATTGAAAGGATGATATATTAAGGGAGATAAGACGAAACATATTTCACCTAAATTTTTCTTTACTCATGATTTGCAAAAGAATGGTGAAATTGATATGCAACAAATTCGATCAGATAATAATTTGGCAGATTTGTTTATCAAGGCATTGCCAACTACAACATTTGAAAAATTAGTGAAAAATATTAGAATGCGTCGGTTAAAAGATCTCAAAAGATGTTTAAATCAGGGGGAGAACTTAATACACAAGAATAGTGTACTCTTTTTCCTTCACAAAATTCCTTTTTCCCACTAGGTTTTTTTTTTTTTTTTTTTTACTTAGTAAGGTTTTTAACGAGGCATATTTTTTATGTAATGGACATCCAAGGGGGAGTGTTATGAAACAATTAAAAAATGAATGTCCATTAAATTCTCTATAAGTTTTCATGACTTTTTAGCTCGCTCACCATTAATGGAATGAATGTAGAAATAAAGATGACTTTTTAGCTCCCCTATCATTGAAGGTAATAAATGTAGAGAATGTGGATAAGTTTTTAGCTTCCCAAGAAGACTTTTAATCTTCTGATATTAGTTCCTCTATAAATAGAGATTATCCAACATATAACTTACTTGAATATTTTAGAGTTAATGAAAGAATTATCTCTTCACTCTACCTCTTGTCTACTACTTCCTACATTTTGTTATTCCACTAGTTTTATATTAGTGTTTTTTAACAATACCCTTAAAAAAAAAAAAAAAAAAAATACTTGTTTAGCTACGAGCATCTAACTATTGTTTTACTTCCTTAGATACAAGTATAAATGTGCCTACCGTGATTAGCATTGGGCACCATTATGACAAAGGGTGAAAACTGGCATGACAGACCGTTGGCCCGCCCGGCCCGAACTCGTCGAAGAGGGGTCAGACCCGGCCTAAGAAACTGGGCCACAGGCCCTATTTGCCCCGTGCAATGGGGATCCCATGCCAGACTCTATTTGTAACGATTAAATTTTTTTCTACGTATGGTAAGGAGTGACCGGTCGCAAACCATTACAAATGAACAGTTGTAATATAGATAACTTATTTGCACCTGTTAAGTAAATCATTACTAAAAATACTATTTAGTCGCGGCTTATATACTATTATAAAATAACCATTGCAAATAGATTGCTTATTCGTAACAGTTTGTGAATTGTTGCAAAAGATGTTACTTTAGCAATAGCTTCAAAATGTTTCTAATTAACCGTTATAAAAAGATAACTTATTGTAATGCTTAACTTAACTATTGCTAAACATGTAAATCGTTGTAAATTGTTACAAAAGATCCCGGCTTTTTGTAGCTAGTTCTGTTCCTATGAGTATAGGTTGATCAAATACCAAGATGACAAGGACATTGTTTCGACAAAAGCAAAGAAGCTTGAGGCTGAAGGCTAGGAAAGATATTTAAACTCCTGAGTAAATCACTCTCTCTCTCTCTCTAAACCGTCAAGATCACATTTATATTTGTTGTAGCATTATCCAAACCGAGACTTCATACAAAGTTGAACTTGGAACCTCTCACAAATTGAAAAGAGGTAATGTAAACTCATTTGCCTAATTTTGCTGTATTTATTCTGGTAAGACATTCTCTTGTGCGACTACATACTAATTTATTAATATTTATCAAAAATAATTAGATTTGACTGCAGCTTATATCTTCTCACATAGTGGTTCGAAAATAGGGGAATACAATTAACATATATACTAGAGCATCTGAGCTCTTGGATGACAACTATCATAAATGTATCTTTTGAAGGGAGTTTCTAGATGGGCACAGCATATTTCCTAGTGAGCCCACTTGAAAAGATCGTTTTATTTACCACTTTGCCATTATTTTTTTGGGTCAAAAATACTCTTCCTTCTTGATCAGAAATCTAGAAGTCTGATCCGGGCTAACCAGCCCGGATGAAGCCTCCCCATCCGGGCTATCAGCCCCGGACACGGAGCATAAGTCCGGGCTGGTTAGCCCGGATGAGGGATGAGAGATAAAAAAAAAATAAATTTTCATAATATGTGCAACTGGTGTAGTGGTATCATACTTCCCTTCCATGGAATTGACCAAAGTTCGATTCTCTGGATGCACAATTTTCATTTCTTCTCTTTTTTATCACCTTGTTATGTTGAATTACTCCCCCTACTTTGTATATTTAATTTTTGCCATGAAGATGAAGAAGAAGAAGAAGAAGAAGAAGATGAAGAGGAAGAAGAAGAAGAAGAAGAAGAAGAAGAAGAAGCAGAAATGAGAGAGAGAGAGGGGTAGATTAGGAATTTTGGTGTGCTCACTAGGAAAACCCTCTCTTTTTAAAAGAGAGGGTGTGCTCACTAGGAAAAAGTGGGCTCACTAGGAAAAAAATCATGCCCATCTAGAAATTCCCCTTTTGAACTGTGCTGGAAGTTGAGGCCAGAGGCAATACTTTAACGGGTCTAAGTAAATATTATTTTCACTAGAGATTATCAACTTTTCAGAAATATTAGAGCGAAAAATTTCTTTGTACACCACATTTGATTCCTTTAGATTTTGGAGCTACATAATTACTTAGAGCGAGAGAGGAAAAAAAAAATATTAAAAATATAATATTTAAGAATTGAGAAGGATTAAAGAGATTGAATATTGAGAATTGAGTTTAAAATTATGGAGTAGACAGAGATTAAGTTTTTAAATGAAATTGATAATGATTGAACTGGATTGCAGGCAGATGCAAATGTCCAAAAAAAATAAAATAAAATAAAAAGTTTAACCGATGAATTAAAATTATAAATATATAAACTACAAAGTTTATTGGGCCTTTAAAGGAGACTTAAGGCCAATATTTTAGTCGCCTAAAGCTTGGGCCTTTATAATGAAGGAAACGTAAGGTCAATTTTTACGAGCAGGCCCTGCTTTTGAGATTCAAATGTGGTGGAAACTATATCAAACCAAGCACAGGTGATAGGACATTGGGGTTTACATCCTGTCCATTTTTGTAATATGGAATTATTTAGTACTGAAATTAAAGAAAAAAAAAATCTACTTTTTTCCCTTCATCATATTTTCAAATTATTCGTTGATCTTGATGTATTATTCTTAGATTTAATGTCAATACAGATAATTTAAAATTGTTGTCACGAGCTATTTTATAAACCAACGCTGTTTGTTTTCCCATTCAAAATGTCGTCAATTTTTTTCTTGAGGTTTTTGATTTATATGATTAGACCATGCATAGCAACGTGCAAATGGAAATTATGTGTTTTGATGAAGTCCAACTTATATTTCAAGTTGGGGATATATTCATGAGGGGCCTTGAATTAGTAAAATGTTTCAGGTGTTGAATTACTAATTTTATGTAAGATATCATAATTATAGTGATGAAATTTCATATTATTAAGGGATTGTTGGATATGTTGTTAGCATGGGAAAATTTTCCAACATAGGCAATAAAAAGTTTATTCTTTTTATTGTAAAATCTTGATCCAACCCTGGATCTTTATCTACAATGTCTTAGCTTCTAACTAAAAATAACTAAATTTAGCATTCATTTGCCCATCCATCGATGAACAACTTTTTGTAAACTGAATATCTTATGCCCACTTGATGGAAAAAGAAAGTGAACCATAAAATTCGTGATTTTTATCTAAAAGGTTCTAAAAAGATATAGATGTAGATAAAAATGCTGAAATAAAATTAATTTGCTTAAAATTGGATTTGTTTAGACTGAAGATGTAAACAGAACATATACATTACTCAGTATTTTTTTATTTTTGAGCATAAACGATGACTTATAGCCCCTTGTGATCATTAACCACAAGCCTATCCCCATGAACGATACATTACTCAATATTTGAGGGGGAAGAAATGACTTTTGATGGCGGCAATTGCAATTTGATTTGGTTTTGGTTCATGGCAACAAGTTCTTTATTTTATGTGGTCTCTCTCTCTCTCTCTCTCTCTCTCTCTATATATATATATATATAAAAACAAAAACAAGGATAATCTAATCATAAACCTGATCACCTATGCTATTTATTTTGGGGAGAACGCTTTGCCACCTTTGGATCATGAACATGAAGTCGAGAACAACTCAAAAGTTAAACTATTAAATGGTGGCCCCTGAATTAATTATCTTAATTCATTGTATTTCTTGAGAATCTAAAGAGTCACTACAATGAATAGTTCTTAAGAATCTAAAAGGTCATTTAGACAGTGTGAGAGTCATTAGAAAAGGAAAATGTATATGCATTTAATACGGTAGATGAAGAATCATTTGTATCACTATATATATAGATTGATGGTAGTGTATTTGGATCTGTCAAGAAGTTCAATATAAAGAATATATTTCCTTCTCTTCATACTTCTCCACCTATAAAATCTATCTTTACTCTATTATCATCAAATTAGTATCAGAGCACAATGAAGAAGAAGAAAAGAAGAAGAAGAAAGTTTTGAATTGATGGGTCGAACACAAGAAAGCATGATGCCTTAAAGATGGCATGGAATGACCGCTTGGTTTGCAACGACAAGCAGGTACGATATTCTGGAGAATCGTACGAGCTGTTAGGGTCGTATGAGCGAGCAAATAAGAGCAAGTAAAGTGTACTGATGATGTTTGAATTGTGATGACTGATGAACTCACAATGATGAGTAGGTGTCTTACGATGGAAGCAGTCAAACAATAATGATTGTTGTAGTTATAATGATGAGTAGGTGATTCGCGCTGGAGATTGTCAATTACGACTGTTAAATTCACAATGGTTAGTTGGCAATTTAGTTGGAAATAGTCACATGACAAAGTAGACTTAGTTAAAATCAAACTCAAGTTAGAAATATTATATATATGCAAGTAACAAGAAGGCATAGGCCTAGTAGACACTTGAGAAGAGTGAATAGAAATGACTAAAATACTCACAATGACTATGAGGTACCCAAAAAAGTGGAGCTCATATATGTGAAGTCAAAAGATCAAGTCGCCGATATATTTATGAAGTCATTGAATTAAGTTTGAAGTATTTTCTTTATTGAGGAGTAAAATTGGAATGATGAATTAAGATGAAGGAAGAATGTTAAAATTAATTATCATGATTCATTATATTTCTTTATAATCTAAAGAGTTACTAGTATGAATGCTTATTGAGAATCTAAAGGGTCATTTAGGATATCTATAATTCATTAGAAAAAGAGAATGTATCTGCATTTAATTAGGAAGATGAATAGTCATTTGTACCGCTATATAAATGAGTTGATTATAGTGTGTTTGGGTGTGCCAAGAAGTTCAATATAAAGAATATATTTCTTTCTCTTCATACATCTCTACCTATGCAATCTATTTGTGCCCCATTATAATCAATTCCATTTTTCTATTTGAACCCATGCATTTCTCTTCTTCTATCAGCTGTGATTATACTCACATATGAACTCCTATAAATTTATAAATAATAACTTAATTTATTTGTATTTAGTTACTTTATGCAGAATTTCTGGGGATGATAACTATAGATGATATTTTGTTAATAATGCCAAAATTTAAAAAAATGCCCCTGGTTAGAAATTGAAATTAGAAACGGATTAACAATCATACGAGTTTACTCTAATTCTGAAATGAAAACTGAAATAGATTACGTGCAATCGTGGAATTTATCCTTATTCAGCAATTAAAACAAGCTGAATAAGACAATGGCCTAGATTACTTAGTACCCATGCATACCCAATGATTTGTATCTAAGAGAAGCAGAAGGATAGAAACAAAAGCTCCTCCAAGCCCATTAATAGGTTTCTACCATCAATCTAAACTAGAGCTAGATTTTCCCATAAAATGATTCAAGACTGCAGTTAGCATCCATCAAATGCGGGGAACGCAGCTTATCGTTCTCCCAATCTTTGGCAGCCCACACCGGTCATTGGAAATGGACCTACGTCGTGAGCTCTTTCTCGCAATCTCCCTCATTGCACCGGCCAAGGAGAGTTCAGGGTTGAGCCTGGTACCGTTGAACTGCTTGCAGAGAGCTGCATGGGACTCTAGAGCTTCCTCCGTAGTGAGGCCTGGAGATTGCCTCATCTTCTCCTTCACCGCCTCTGCACAGAGACCGCAGACCCACTTGCCGCAAAAGAAGGCCTTGATTCGGCCAATGTAAGTGGGAGTGCAGTCTTCAGACATGCCACGACACTCACACTCGACTTCTCTTCTTGATCAGCGTTGGTTTTGTTCGCCAAGTTCAGATCTTTGATTATGATATCTGGAACTATTGCTGCAGCATCTGAGTAGGGTCTTCGGAGCCCTTGATCCTTCTGCAATCATTTTTAGAACAATGGAAGAAATCAGAATTCAGAGCCTTGGCACATAAGACTACATACGTACGCAGAGAGTACGGTATTTATGCGCCAATATCGAACAATTTATTGAGTTTGTCTTCAACTTACATAAACATAAAATAATCATATCATATATTTAGAGGCACAAGTGTACCAAACAAATTAGCACAAGAAAGATCATATAATTTCCATTTCTAGCCTCAATATATAGTTAGAGGAAATCAAAGTATTCAAGCACATCAGTTCACCACATATTTAGCATATATGTGGAATTTGAAGAATATTAACTACATATTTATGAAACAAAAGACACATCTCTAGCATAGGTAGGCGATCATCTACTAGTCAAATTCTCTTATCAATTTTACATAATATGTAACAATAGGATGATCAATCACCTTTGGCGGAAGGAGTTGTGATTCTCTCTCTGCAACAATTTGTTTGGTTTGCATGGCTCTTGAAGTAATGAAAGCTCGATCCTTTTCTTTTGAACTCTTCTTGTTCACTACTACCGGCTTAAGGTTTGCTTGCTTGCATGCCCTTTTATAGACAATGAGAACTTCACAGGACTTCGAGGGGAACCTAGGAGTTGTTAGGGTGTATTAAAATCAAAAGTAGGGGGTTCTTAAAATTAAAAGTAGGGCAATGTGACATAGCAGTTGACTACGGCTTTACTTGGATGTAGATGGTGATTAGATGGAGGATATAGAACACTTTTTAAGTTAGAGTGCTTTTTATTTGCCACTAATGTACAAATGGATACACTTGCAGCTGGTTGAGGCTGCAACTGGGACCAATGATCGATGATCGACATGAAATTGAGGGCAACATCAGCCAATTAGAAGAGATCTTAAAGAAGGAGAAGGCTTGGATGTTCCAACATGTTGAGATCATGGTCGATGCACGAGGTGTTGATTGAGACCTTGGCGGTTGAACTGTTCATCAGTAGGTTAAGAGATCCGTGCATAAAAAGAGTTGGATGGGACCATTGTTGAGACCTACGTGCATGAGAAAAGGGCTGTTTTATTTTTATTTTTATTTTTATTTTTATTTTTATTTTTTTGAAATTGCTGATGATCATACATGATGTTGTCTTTAAAGTAATATATTGTTACCACTGAAGTAACTCATATGGTATATCTCTAGATGAAGGCCTAAGAATTACTAGATGCACGTATGGTTTGAAATAATGCAGAGTGCCGATCAAGTAACATGGAGTATCAGGCATGAATTTATATATACAAGAGAATTGTATAGTCCGAGTCCTACCTCGAGTTAGTTTTATTTTATTTGTTCATCCGATAATATGCACCCCTAACAAAGAGATAACAGTCCCAATTATATAAATTGTATTTTTATCTTAATAGTTTCTTCTAAAGGTTAATTTTTCATCCAAAAGCATGAACCCTAAAGGCATGTGGATCATCATACAAGTTATGGATATAGATTTACGGTTATTACTAAATGTAGCTTTTAAAAGTAAATTTAGTAATCCTGCAGTTGCAAAGCAACCTAATAAACGGGCCAAGACAAATAAGCTGAGAGGACAACCCACAACTTTGCATACTTCGCTGAAAAAAGTATCCATCGACTTCAAATCTATCTATCGATACATTGTCTTGAAAGAAATCAAGGGTATCCATTACTATGATGACCAAAAGATTTATGAAAGTTGCAACTTTTGACTGGTGACCTTGATGTTCCAATCTGCAATTTAGCAATTGTTTGTCTATTTTTAACACAATTCCTTCGGGAAAGGTATTTGTTTAGACATCAATAATTTCACTTTACTATAATAATTGCCATTTGTTTATCGTTTTATGATGAAACTTCCTTAGCTAGGGTTTCTGAACACGGAATAAAATTCACAGTTGCCATGCATCTTTAGGATGAAACCTAGTATAAGTAATCTAACTCGGGGTAGAGTTAGGAATATAATCGCTCTTTTATAAATCCATGCACTTCACAGGTCTCAAATCATGCATACACTTGTACTCATCTTATTCTTAACCTTCATCAAGTGAAGTATCAATACTGGTTTCTAACTCCAATAATAAGTATAGATCCCAACTGCCAATCTTTTTAAGAAGTTATGTGCATCTCTATTATCTCTATATAATTTCAACTTGGTTAGCTATTCTCTTAAATTACACGTGAAGTTTATGTAACGTGCAACCATGCAAAAGTGCACATATCTCCAGTCTCAATTTGGTATTATTTGTAGAATAGGTTTTATAGTTTCAACTCATATGAGTTTGAAAAATGGAGGCAGTAACTTTCGTAATTCCTAGTTCTCATGTACATCAGCTAGCTACCAATTTGCATCCTCCTATATTGGAATTTAATATGAATGCTTCAAACTAAAATCTTACCCAATTCAGGTACTGTAAAAACACTAAAATCCAGATTTTGTAAGGAATGATCTTGCAACCGAACTTTTAGTTCTTCTCCGTTTCCATCGGTAATTTCAGAATTCTATAAAGCAATTCAAATGGATTGTATCTTGTAGTTTCATGGACACAATTTTATGGCACTTCTTTCCCTATATAGGAATTTTAAATTGAGTTCTCTAACTCACTATAAACAGGCTAATATTATACTTTATTTTCTATAATTTCTGTTTTGTTTATTGAATCATAAATTATGTTCAAACATATGATTTAAAGTGAGTTCTCTAACTCACTGTAAACATGCTAATTGTTATATTTTATTTAACTAAAGATTGCATTATGTACTTGAAAATTCAATGAACACCGAAATAAGATATGATAAGATACCGACCTGTTATACCATGTGACTAGTGATAGATTATTAATCATTGTACTGTTATATTACTGAATATTGAATTTTAATTATTATCACCAATATATATACTAAACTGAATTTACTGAACTGAACAATTGATACTAAAATTGATATACACTGGGTTTATGGGGGAAATTGAGAATCCATGTGATTTGATGGCTGAATATAATTGCACCACTATTTTCTTTTTGGGAGGGTCGGGATAGGCTCCGACCAAAACTGTCATTGTTTCCTTTCTTGTGAAGATCGAGATAGGCTCCAATCAAATTATTATTCTGTTTTTCCAGGGTTACATGGAGATGAGTTTAGACCAGTCAAATTCATATCTTCCTAAATTTTCAAATACCGTAATTAAAAGATGTTGTCTGAAAGATTAATAATAAGCCACGTAATATTTTAAGATATGAGATTTTTCCTTATTTTAATTATATATGACTTCTTATTTCTTCACATATTTGTTATATATTACTGGATCGCTTTATTGACGATTCTAATTATGCATGACCAGACGCAAATTATTATCTAAAGATAGATCCGTTGGAGACAGAGTAGGACAAAATGTATTTTTAAGAGCAGACGGAGCTACAAGATATACAACATCTTTAGTACTTACTATCTTATTAGAAAGATGTAATTAGTATATATGACTACATTTTATTGAATGGAAAAAAATTTATTATTATTTTGACTGGAAATTTATTGTTTATTACTATTTGTTGCTCATATTATGTTGTAATGTGACTGTAATTTTTGTTGAGCCTTGTCGAGTTATTAATCGACGCTAAATATCCCGGCTATCCATACTATGGAAAGTGGGGGATTACAGTTTGGTAACATTCAATTTAATACTTTATCAGAAGAACAAAAGAAATTAAGTCTTGATCAAGGCTTCAAATCTATAATTGCATAACAATTATTGATCAGTTAAAATCTCAAGCCAATATTGTTGCATTACTCTAACATAATACACTGACATCTTTTTCTCCATCATAAAGCAACCTAAAGGTATCGCAGAAGTTAGCTGAAAGGACCACCCGAGATGGTAACCTAAATCAGAGTAATTTGCATCCCTCGCATCCCTCGCGAAAAAGTATCCATCAGCGTCAACCCCAACAATAGGTACGTAATCTTGAAATAAAGGTAAAATGGCTACCCATTTCTAGAATGTCCAGCAACACTTCAAATCGATTGCCTGAAAGTTTAACGAATAGTTAGCGAGTTATTGAGCTTTTCATTTTGAAAAGTTTATTTACACATCGATGGTTTTGCTTTTTGTAAATGGTTATATTTGTTGCACAAATGGAGGCACGTAATATATGCATATCACACATTGACGATAAGTGAATAAGCATGTGGCTCAATAGTAAATATGCTGAAAATGTCTTGAATATAACCAATCGATAACTCTTGAAAATGTTAAAAGCAATGCACAAAAAGTTTACTTATGGAAGATAATTTTAAATTAAAGGCCAAAACTGCTATTAAGTAGAGTTCAATTCCAATAATTCAAACTTTCTTATGGTGAACAAAAGACATGTTGGAGTCCGTTCGAAAAGAGAAGAAAACTACACTTGCTATGCTTGTGATTACAGCAAATGGCTGTATAGGTTCTTGGTACCTGTACATTGGATAAGGTTTCACTTCGGAAATTGCTATATAGGAGGAAGCAAATTGGCCAACGGATGGAACGTCGCTAAGTGGTACATGGGAGCTAGGAATTAGGAAAGAGACCACGCCCCATTTTCCCTTATCCAAAGCAACTAACCCAAGCTTTTACCAATGCTTTTACTAAAGCTATGCTTCTAAACCACGATTTTACATAACACATGCAAGCGATGAGTTCGTAGTGTTGAATTTGGGTGTGGCTCTTTTAGTCTCACATCGGTTGGGAGATAAGGAGACACTATTCATGAGTCCTATAAATAGTACCTTGGGTCTTTGGATTTTAGTATTCCAAAAATAATTAGTTGTTTTATAAAACTGTCCTGATAAAACAGATTTTATTTTAAGAAGTTTTCAAGTTATAATTTTGGATTTTTGGATTTTGAAAAAAAATCTCCTATTTTTGGGAGACTTTCCAATTTGTCAAAAGTAAGATATCTGCTTTCCGTAACAAATGGCATCAGAGCCGAAAGTTCGACCTTTGCAAATTATTAAAAAATGACAAATGGTATCAGAAGCATGGGATCAGAAGCCAGAGAAGATGACAGATAAAAAATTGAAAAGAATCAATTGTCAAGCATGTTGTACCATTCAATCTTATCTCACAAGAAAACAGAAGTATCCGTTCATGAGAGAAATGTCTTCAAGCAAGATGTGGAATGAGCTGGAGAACAAGTTCATAAAGAAGAGTAGTGAAAATCGGCTCTATTTGAACAAGAAATTGTTCCGCTTCCAGTATCAACCAGATACGTCCATCAATGATCGCATTGCTACTTTTAATAAATTAATAACAGATTTGTTAAATTTAGATGAGACTGTTGAAAATGAAAATAAGGCTTTATTATTATTGACCTCTCTTCCTGATGAGTATGATCACCTTGTCACTACTCTCCTTCGTGGTAAGGATAAAGTGAATTTTGATGAAATATACAATGCATTGTACAATTTTGAAATCAGAAAAAGTATGGATATAATACAGCTGAGACGTATGTTACCAGAGGCCGATTTCAAAATCGTAAATCTAATCAGAGAGGTAGATTCCAGGCAGACCTGATAAAGATGAATATGTTTTTTGTCATAAAAAAGGGTATTGGAAAAAAGATTGTTCAAAATTGAAGAAGAATGTGAGGGCAAGACTGATTCTGATGCATGTGTAGCCAAGTATAAAAATGATGACTCAGATTTTGTATTGGTTAGTCTAACTTCAGTTTCTTATTCTATGATGAATGAATTTTGGATTCTTGATGCACCTATTATATGTGTCCTCGCAAAGAGTGGTTCTTCAATTTTGAAGAGTTTGATGGAGAAACTGTTTTCATGAGCAACAACAGCTCTTACAAAACAACTGGGATAGGTTCAATCCGTTTAAATAATCATGATGGATCAACCAGAGTTTTGACAGATATTCAGTATATACCGGATTTTAAGAATAATCTTATCTTATTATATCTATCTGAGATAGATTTTTCAGAGTTACTTCAGGCGCACTTGTTATGATGAAAAGTATAAGGAAGAATAACTTATACTACTTTCATAATAGTACAGTTATTGGATCAAGAGTTACAGTCTCTGAAGAGGATGCAGATGCAGAAACAACCATGTTATGGCACATGCAACTTGGTCATGCAGGTATGGGAGTTTTGCAGAATTTAATGAAAAAAGACTTACTAAAAGGTGCAAAAATCTGTAAATTGGATTTCTGTGAGTATTGTGTCATGAGAAATAAGACAAGAGTGAAGTTTGACACCGCTATCTATAATACTAAAGGTATTTTAGACTATGTTCATTTTGATGTTTGGAGGCCTACTAGAATACTTTTTTTTGTGAGGTATGCATTACTTTGTTATTTTTTTTATAATTACTCAAGAAGAGTTTGGGTGTATCTGATGAAGATTAAAAATGAAGTGTTAGAAATTTTTCTAAAATGAAAAAAGATGATTGAGACTCAGACAGACAAGAAGATAAAGAAGCTCAGATCAGACAACGGTGGTGGGTATAAAAGTGATCCATTTCTGAAAATTTGCCAAGATGAAAGTATTGTTCGACACTTCACCAACATTGATTCACCACAGTAAAATGGGGCGGCAGAACGCATGAACTGGACGTTGCTAGAGAAGATTTGGTGTATGTTGCTTAATACTGGGTTAAGCAATGGATTTTGGGCTGAGACGGTGACTTATGCATGTCATCTCATTAATCAATAACCATCAGCTGCGATTGAAGGAAAGACGCTGATTGAGGTATGGTATGGAAAACCTACTTATGATTATGATTTTTTACATATGTTTGGTTCCACTGCTTGTTATTATGTGAAGGAGTCTAAATTGGATCCGAGAGTAAAGAAAGCATCGTTCATAGGGATTAGCTTGGGTGTGAAAAGATATCACGTTTGGTGTCCAAATTTGAAGAAAATCATTTTTAGTAGGAATGTTACTTTTGATAAATCTGTCATATTGAAAAAGGTGACACTTAGTAATTCTGCAAAAGAGAAGAAGACCAGTAATGTTGAACAGCAGGTGGAGGGCGCTCTGCAACATGTGGAGTTTGAAAAAACCAAAATTGACCCAGTTTATATCGACAGTCCAGTGAAAGAGGAGGATGCTGAAGAAAAAGAGGAAGAGATTTCAATTCCAAGAACCTCCACAGCAACCAAGCCCAATTGCACATGATAGGTCAGATCGAGAAATTAAGAAACTTGCTCGTTTCCTTAATACAGTGATGGTCTATGCACTTCCAATTGTAGATGATATTACTTCCACCTATAGAGAAGCAATTAGAACTTCAGAAGATGATGAGTGAAAGAGAGCAATGGATGAAGAGATGCAGTCTATTCAGAAAATTCAAACTTAGGAGTTAACTCAACAACCTAAAAGTAAGAAGGTAATTGGGTGCAAATGGGTATTTGTAAAGAAAGAATGATTTCCTGACATGAATAATATTCGTTACAAGGCAAGATTAGTGGTGAAAGTCTATCCTCTGAAGGAAGGAGATGATTATAATGCGGTATTTTCTCCAGTGATTAAGCATTCTTCCATTCGGATTCTGTTAGCCTTAATACAACGGTTAGATTTGGAACTAGTTCAACTTGATGTGAAAATTACGTTTTTATATAGTGATTTGGAAGAGGAAATCTATATGACTCAGCCAGATGGATTCAAAGTACCTGGAAAAGAAAATTGGGTTTGCAAATTGAAAAAATCGTTGTATGGATTGAAACAATCTCCGAGGCAGTGGTACAAGCGATTTGATCGGTTTATGATAGGGTTAAAGTACACAAAAAAAAAATTTGACCACTGTGTGTATTTTTGCATGTTATATGATGAGTCTTTCATTTATCTACTCTTGCATGTGGATGATATGTTAATAGTTTCAAAGAGCCAAGAAAAAATTAAAAAAGTTGAAACCTCAGTTGAATCAAGAGTTTGAAATAAAAGAATTGGATGAAACTAAAAAGATTCTCGACATGAAAATAAGCAGAGATGAAAGAAAGGTAAGGTTTGATTGTGTCAGAAACAATATCTGAAGAAAATACTACAGCGTTTTGGCATGACAGAATAATCAAAACCTATGAGTATCCCACTTGCTTCTCATTTCAAGTTAAGTGCAGTTTATCTCCTAGCACTGGTAAGGAACGTGAGTATATGTCGAGAGTTCCATATTCAAATGCAGTTGGTAGCTCAATGTATGTTATAGTGTGTACGAGATCTGATATTTTACAAGCAGTTGGCGCTGTGAGCAAGTATATGCATGATCCTGGAAAAGAACATTGACAGGCTGTGAAATGAATTCTACGTTATCTTCTGAACACCGTAGATGTTAGTTTGGTATTTGAGTGTGATGATACTCTTAGTTAGTGTGTGGTTGGATATGTTGATTCTGACTATACAGATGATTTAGATAAACGTCGATCAACTACTGCTTATGTATTTACTCTTGCTAAAGCACCAGTGAGTTGGAGGTCTACTTTGTAATTCACAGTTGCTCTGTCTACAATAGTAGCAGAGTATATGGCAGTTACAGAAGCTGTAAAGGAGTCAATTTGGCTACAAGGGTTGCTTGAATACTTGAGGGTTATTCAGAAACAGATTATTGTGTATTATGACAGTCAGAGTGTAATTCACTTGGTAAAGAACCAAGTCTATCATGCACGGACAAAGTATATCGGCGCTAAGTATCACTTTGTGCAGGAAATTATTGAAGAAGAGAAGATACTACTTTATAAGATTGGAACTGCAAATAATCTCGCTGATATGATGACCAAGGTGGTGATTTCGACCAAATTCAAGTATTGTTTGGATTTGGTTAATATTTTGCCAGTTTGAAGATCTTTGGAGGCGCTGATGATGTGGGCCTTATTCGCTAAACTAGAGATTGTTAAATTTGGGTGTTGTTTTTTAGTCCCACATTGGTTGGGAGGTAAGGACACACCACCCATGAGTCCTATAAATAGGGTTTTTTGTTTTTAATATTCCAAAAATAGTATTTATAAAACAATTAGTTGTTTTATAAAACTGTTCTGAGAAAACAGATTTTATTTTGAAAAGTTTTCAAATTTGAAAATTTGAAAATTGTAATTTTGGATTTTTGAGTTTTGAAAAAATTCTCCTATTCTTGCAGGGCTTTCTAATTTGTCAGTGATTTTTGTAATTTAAAACGTTGATGATAATGGATTGATCGTTGGCGCCCGAGAACGTAGGTAATATTTACGGAACTTTATTAAATTTTGTATCTTCTCTTATTTGCATTAATTTCTTTATTCTCTGTCATTAGTTCTTATGTATCACTATTTTGATTGCCTATTTGTGTGAGTAAAATATATGCTTTCTGCAACACGTAGACCATGCAAACTGCAACTATGCAAACTCTCGAATGTTCGTGCAAGAGGTTTGATGCATTGGATCATATATATGTTGCTTATTCTGTCACATTGAATCTTCAAACATGAAAATTTTGCAATAGTTCTATACAACTTGCATTTCTAATATGAGATTAAATTTTTCTAGTAAAGATTGTTGCTATGTAAAACAAAATCATGAAAATGCATGTGAATTGTTTCATATTATTTTGAAAATTCTGACAGAACTGGAGTGAGTTTATTCTAGTAAAATTTATGTTATGCATATTTGGGCAAAATTTCAGTCTGGAACAATAAAATTCCAATAAAGGAGGAAGCAAATTGGTCAGCTAGCTGAGCAGTACATGAGAGACTAGGAATTAAGAGAGACCACCTCCATTGTTCAAACATCTATAAGCCAAGATCTATAACCCATCTCTAATGAAATTATTTGATCAGTTGAGATTTCAGAAGAGTATGCAAATATCCATAAGCTGAATTCTGCAACCTATTTTAGACTGATATATCTAAATTGAGACTTGAGAATGATAAGGTTGTGCAATTGTATGTTGACTCGAATGGTAGGAACATAACGTAAAAGGATATCATATGATGAACCAAACAAAATGTTAAGTTAGTTCACTGTGAGTATAGTCCCACATCGGATAGGACAAAGAAAGTTTATGGGTTTAAATACAAAGTTGGGACCTTTACCTAATGGCTTAAGTTTTTGGGTCAAATTGGTTCTCAGTTTTGTGTTTAGGCCCATCATGCTCCCATTTGAAGCCTGAATTGGTCGAATTAACTTTGGGTTTGATTTCCTACGTGTCAATTAGTTCTCAGCTTTGTGTTTAGGCCCACCATGCTCCCACACAAAAATTAATGGAGATAACACTTTGACAATTATAACTGTTAATCAGTAGGCTAGAAGTCCATGTGTAAACAGTTGGAAGGGACCATTGCTGAGACCTTTGTGCATGAAAATGGTCGTTCAATTTGGATAATAATTATCTTAAAACGATATTTTCTAGCTCCGCAAGTAACATTGATATTATTTAATGAAGTCAGTAACTAAGATGGTCATCTCTCTTGATGAATTCTGATGAAGGCTTAAGAACCGAGACACTGTACATGATATGAGATAGTGTGGGTGCTTATTAACTACCTGTGACGTGGGGTTTTTGCATGAGAATTTTAGTGGCTTAGTCTTTGAGTTTAAGCTGACTTGGTCTGCTTCTACTGATTCCCATCCCAAAAAGGTCACCTCAAAGCCAATACGATGAATCCCATACCTAAAGAAACAAATTTCATCATACAAGGACAATCCGATACTTTAATATAAGACAAGCTAGGGTAATAAATATACGTAGCTGGCAAATGTTCAAATTAATTTTTAAACATCTGATTTCATAACGATAATAGATTGATGAAAAGCCTAAACCATTGTTGTGTAACCCAACCTAGTACTTTTGACATATATCGTTGTCTTCGACATTGCAAAGCAACCTAAAGTTATATCATGCAAATAAGCTTTCAGGACCACTGAATATGTTAAGTTAACCGAGCAAGTAATTAGCATACCTTGCCGAGAAAAGTATCCAGCTTTGTCAAATCTATCAAAAGGATAAAACACCACTTTGTAATTTATTTTTTCGTTTACATTTAGTTTCATAATGAATGGTAAATTTGAACAATACATTGGAGCTAGGAACTTGGAAATGGGACAAAGATATTGTAATAATTGCATCTAATCTTTCTTCTATATTATCTGTCTTGTTTTAATCTCCCTTGGTGATGACACTAAACATTTCTAATAAAACATACGAAATGCTATAGAATTGTTTCCAGTTTAAGATAAAATCACTACCCATATGATTATCGGTTGCACATCATTCTTACAAAACTAAAAGACTGATATTTAATATTTAACTGGATTAGCTGCACAGAAACAGGCCCTTGGTACCTGCATTAGATATGAATCGTGATTGCAGTTGGAAAATTGCTCAAAAGGAGGATACAAATTGACATGACCTCCTCCATTTTTCAAACATTTACATGCCTAAAGCTACAGCATCTATCTGAGATTTGAGACCTAATCCTAATTATTAGAATATTTTATTGGCACCTTGATAAGCTGACAATGCTGTGCAGTCTAAAGGAGCATACATGCAGGTTGCCTTGGCCCCCAGGATGTGACTCAACAGTATCGAAATTATATAGAGACGGATAGAGATGCACAAGGCATCCGCGGACAAGCAAAGTTGTTACAAAGGTTATGTGTGATCGTCTAATGTGGTCGCTCTCCAATCCCAATCACTTCCTACATTTCTCTAGAGACTGTGATGAGAGATTGATGCCATCCCAGGCAAGCTTCTCCCCAACAAGTGATCAGAGACTACGATGATATGGATTCTTCTCCTCCTTGCAACTATTAATACACGATGAGAAAGACAGGGACAACGATACACATACATATCCCTCTTCGTTCACCAAATTTGGAGTTAGATCCACCATGCTTTTCAGCATTTAGCATTTTCTGTTGCTACTGCAGATTGTTGAACTTTCGGAGGAACGTGAGAGCAATTATAAAGAAAAAGAACTAGTAATAGAAATAGACAAACATTTGCTGGGACTGCTCTCTCATCTCGAGGGTTGCCTAGACGTAGAAAGGATATTTTTATTGCAATCTCAGAAAATGTGAAAGTGCCATAGTTAGAACAAATAATTAGCCAAACATAACAGAACTCTAAAACAAAGATCGGATTTAGTCATAGCTAAGAAAGACATAGTAGAAGAATATAAAACAAGATCCTTCAAATAGTCATCATTTTCATTTTCCTACAAGCGGCACAAATGCCCAATTTTACAAACAGTGCAGTCTAAGTTTGAGATGATTATCATTCCTCGTATCAAACTACAAGTTGATGCATACATATATAGCATAATTTAGGTTCCTTCAGTTACATATTTCATTAAGAACCTTTAAACAAAGGACCAGTTGACGAACATGAAGCAAATGCAGTGGGCTTCCTCTTCATCATTCAACACCTTCCATGCAACCGCTTTCTCATAGGAGACCGGCCTTCCCATGCTTGAAACACAGATACCACCCTGAAGGCAGGCAAAGCCCTGCTAATTGAAATAGCAGACACATTAGTTAAAAAAAGAAGTACAAAATAGATCTGGAGGCATATTAAACAATTAAAGTTTTTATAAAAAAAAAAGGCAGAAGCAGCAAAAATCCCCCCATGTTTCATGCCAAGTGTCATTTATGTTCCTTTATTTTCAGTTGTAAAGTACATTCATAAAACAAGTGTGAGCGAGTTACAGACCTGCTGCATTATATTCGGAAACTCAGTGCAGAGAGTTTTGCGTCCTTGGTCATCAAATATCTTCTCCAAAGTGATTTCTTGCAGTGCAATCAGTGTTGTCTCCAGCATGTCAAGTCCTGCCTGGTTTGCAAAGGTGAAAACCGGCATTGTCTGCAAAAGATAAAAAGGAAGAGCAAAGCCTTATTTGTCAGCTGAAAAGACATTGTATTGGAATATAATTGAATGTTCTATCACCCATGTCTTTCTAAAAAGCATAATTGTGAAGAGACAAACATTTATCACTAAGATATTTCACCTGGTCATTCTACTTAATACTATACTATCAAAGCAAAGTAAGGTACCAAGCATAAAATCAAGCTCAAGAAAGATCTATAAAAAATAAATAAATAAATAAACCAAGTATATACTGTTCGTAGCAAAAAATGTGCTTCCTTCCATTGAATACAGCTTAGATTACAACGAAAGTGAACAAGAAAAGAACAAACGAGAGGATTTATATTTATCGCTCTCTTTTACAAAATAGTGGGTTCTCATTGCGGTGGGATCTATCGAAATAGCTTCTTTTGACGATCTGAAGACGATGATCTTCTTACTTGAAGATGATGGCCGACTCTTCTTGATCTTTTCTGATCTTGATTCGTTCAAGGCTCTCACGCGTAACTTGAACTTCTTTTATGCTCCAAAAAAATCCCTAGGGCTTCCTCAAGAGAGTATTTATAGCCTTAGGATAATATGAGAGTTTCTATTTAAATAGAATTTATGCTCATCAAGGATTCCAATTAAATATCTTAGTTTTGATTTAAATCTCTTGATTTAGAGTTCTGATTGGACTCAATTTGGGTATTTGGATAAGTCCAAATCTCAATCGTAATCAATTTATGATTCTGGTTATCTGCTCATGCGGAGCTAATCGCGTCAAAACGCGGAGCTATCGATTAGCTTCGCGTTTTGTTCAACGCGGGGCTAAGAATAACCAAACGAGGAGCTACAAAGTTAGCTCCGCGTCTTGTTGTGGAAAATCTCGTTTATTTAGAAATTTTCACTGCCAACATATACAACAAACTCTAAAGCTTTCCAACTCTCCACATACAGGTGCCGAACTTCTACCAAATGCATATTATCAGGAAAAGAAAACCATTCCATAACCTTAATAATGAATGCAGGTTTTTGTCATGCATTTTCAGCTCAATCAGCAAGGGGCCCTCTATCCCTAGGCCATGAAACGTGTAAAAAGCTACTAAGCCAATAAAGTTTATCATATGGGGTCATGACATGTTCATCTCAAGGTACACAAAAAATAGGAAAACACGATATAATAAGACATGTCAACTTCTACAGGTATGCTAAAATTAGGAGGAAAAATAAATCTTCACATTCCCACTCTTGGGTAAGGTGGTAACGATTAGCAAAAATAACAAAAGATATATATAAAGGCACTCTGAAAGCATCCAGTTCGCTATATTTTACAAGACCAAAACCATATAGCCTCTGTTTATTTTGTTGTTAGTGGAGTAACAGATGAATTGTAGTATCTTCACAAAGTCCTCCACAATATCATCAATAAATCTTAACCTAAGTGAAACATAATCAACTTGAATATGGACAGCTATTCGAATTTTAAGGGAAAGACTTGATTTGTTATCTCATGCCTACTTTTCATGAAATACAACCAATTGAAGGGGAAGGTTTCTTCTAAGAATAGAGAGCTGAGTCAACTATTCAATTAAATAAAGGAAAGATAAAATATCCACACAGTGGCATTTTGATACCACCAGGTATGGGGAAAATTTTTTTTATAAGTAATCAAAATCAAAATTGGATCTATGTCCAACGGATCACACCTATAAAAAAGATATTTTGTTTTGGTTTGACACGTTGTCACATATGAAATAGCTGATGAGATAAATTTAAACTTTTCCCTCGTGAATCTCTTTATTATAGAAGTTATTATATCAGCAGCAACATCTCTGCCCATGATGAATTCTAATTATTGGTGCTTCGTAATTTTGACATGATCAACATGCTTTCTTAATTTCAAATTATTCAATTTCAATTATTAATTACTAAAGTATATGTGTGAAACACAATCTACTAATTTAATCCATTTAATATATCCTATAACTTCCTAACCAATCTTGGTTTCTGGGTGCAACTTGGGCTAGGTTCAATCCAATCCCAGCCAACCAAACACATTCTCGTCGAATAGGGCAGGTTCGAGCTCTGGTTGGTTTAGAATACGTGAAGGCAAATACAAACCAATAAAGATAATCCTGGCTCTCATGCTCCTAAACCATCCTGAACCTAATTTAGCCTAACCAAAATCCAACCCAAACTTAAATAGCTAGTATGTGTATTACTTGCGAGTTTCTCATTAATTAAAATGTTTACTGGTTCTTTATCATCATCAATAATCTTACATTGTGGGATTGAGTATTTTATCTTGACTGTTGGCACATAAGATTTATTCGTAAGAGTTCATATTTCTATTATACTTTTACATGCTTAAATGATCCATGGGGCAAATCTCTCACTTTAAGATCAACTGAACACAACCCAGCCAGCTCAAATTAATCACTTTAAATAATGGGTTGGGTTGGGTTTGCTAATTCCTAACCCGAGGGCAGGTTGGGTTAGGGTTGGGATTTTCAGCGCCTGTTGTTGAGTTTGTGTCATATCTATTGAGTATTTAGTTGTGATCCTTCAACAAGTTCTAGTTGGACATCGGGCCAAATTGCCAAATATTCTATTTGGCTTGAAATGCCACTCGGACAAAAATATTGTTATCGTAATAGGGTTTAAATTGTAGTATTATATATCCCTTATATGATAGATGAGATATAGGGCATTGATTATTATGCTAGAGAGAGAGAGAGAGAGAGAGAGAGAGAGAGAGAGCTAACCATGAACTAGAGAGGTAGAGAAAAATTATTATCTTTCTTGTAACCTTATTCTGATTAAGTAAATTTCTCATTGTTGCTTCTTGGACATAGGTCTAATTTGGTCGGTCATGTGATTATTATTTTTCTATCTCAATGATCTCAATATATTGATCTCATAGTGATTTGAGATCAGATTTGGGAATTCTTTTCTCAATACCTAGGCAACCCTCAACCCAACCCAACCCAACACATCCAACATGCAATCCTATCTTGGCCAGAGCATAACTCTAAACTGCCAAAGCTCTATGGAACAAATAATGAGCTTTTGCAGTCAATTGCCACTGAACATCACTTTCTATTAAGTTGGTGCAAGAATCATAACTAACAATATGCATAGAGGGCTTGTTGCAGGAATATTACCAATTAACCACTCAATTTAGGTGCAAAGATTAGCAAACATTTTATCTCATGCAACTAAAGAAGCAACCTCCAACTTTCAAAAGTACCTTTAACAAACAAATTTCATTTGAGTTGGAAAGATGATAGGTTGTCACAGAGAGCACTCCTCCGAGTTGCATTACGTACCTAAGAGACAATGACATACTTCAACGAAATTTGAGTCAAATTCTTTACACAATGTGTTTGAAAGGTATGACAGACGAAATTAAATGGTTAAGCTTTTAGTGCAGCTGCGAATGTAACGGTGCAAGCAGGTTGTCACTATTGAAGCTTGCATCTTACAAGCTCCACAATTAAGCTCCTTCATGTTTCAAAATTTAACCACGTACGAAAGAAATATTCTAGGCAATTCTAGTTACTAAATCTTACAAGCTCTACAAATAAACTTTCTTGTTTTAAATTTTAACAACGAGAGAAAGAATACAGTAGGCATTCTAGTTACTAAAGCCATTAATTGGTATAGAGGTGGCAAATGGGTCTCAAACCGTCGGGTCAACCCAAAACATACACGGTTATATTCCAAGTATGGATACGATATAAGAGTACGGGTCACACACAGGTCATCCCACTAGACCTGGTTATTAATTGGTTTGATACTGATTTGGCCCTCAACCCGTTGTGACTCAGTTATAAAGAAAAATAAACAAAGAAATAAGGCTTTTTATCCCAATATTTGGAGTAGGCTACGTGAACCAAAAAAATAATTATGATGAATCGAGCACATAGATTATCCTTCTCTACTTATTCCTATCAAGCAATATATCTTCATTCAAGCCTCTAGCACATATATATTTCCAGATAACCTCTATCTATATTTTCTCAGATCATCCCTTTGCACTTTTAACTTACCATATGTTGACAAGCTCACCTCATCAAACTAATGCATCCGTGATCTATGTTGCACGACCAAATCATCATAGGTGGTTTTCTTGCATCTTCTCTTCTATGCAAACTATTTCTATCTTAGCTAGAATACCCTCATTTCTCACATTATTTCTCATAGTTTACCATGCATCCAACTAAACATGCAAGTCTCCACTACAATCATCTTATTATACATGCATGATATCTCTTTAAAGCAAAGGACCACATAGAAGAGTTAGCATAATAAAATCCGATAAAACCTTCCTTTCAGTCTTAATGGAATGCTCCGATCGCATTAAACTCCTGTTGTACCCCTTCATTTCAACCAATCGGCTTGGATCCTATAGTTGCCATCAAATATAGATCTCCGTATCCTTTCAACAATAAAACCCAATTATCTAAATTAATTGTTCAACATCGCACCTCTGTCGAACGTGCATATCTCTATTACACTTATTTTATGAGTGTGACATCTCTCGAAAGCCAACATTCTATACCATGCGAAAGAGTTGGCTTAATAACAATACAATAAAACCTTACCTTCAGCCTTAATTGAATGCTATGATCGCATTAAACTTTTATTGTGCTCATCCATTTCAATCAAACAGCTTAGATTATGTGGTTGTCATCATTATAGATCTCGTCCTCTTTTTGGATAATAGAATATTATAAGTACCTAAACTAATTGTTTATCGACACATTCGACCACGCTTCTATTGAATCAATCTCTTTTGCAATGTTCAACATTACACATCTTGTGATCCCCTTGATATGTTCAACTGTACACCCGAATCAAGGTCCATTGGCTTCTCTTCCTTTGCAAAGTTCAACATTATACTTGTTGCAAACAATTTGATATGTTCAATATTACAATGAATATCTAAAGCTAAGAGCCTATATCGCATTACTATACCCACACTTGGTATTACTGTATAATCGATGCAACTAGCTCTATCTACCCCTCAAGTTACAAAAAAAAACAAAAAAAATCTGGATCGAGTATGAAACATCTTTCTAAACAAAGTATTCGCTAAAATCAAATCATAGGACAAAACAAAATTTTGAATCAAATTATCTACTCATTTCTTTCTCCAAAGTTAAATCGTCCATATATACTATCAAACCCATTACAAATAGTCCTTGCATGCCCATTAAGGTCATACCTATGAAGAGCTTTTCCCTAATAGTTATCCCATGTGCTATCTTGTCTAGATCTTCCCAAAATAGACACTAACATTAAGAATCTCCCTACCTAAAACAAGTTCAACTAGTAAACTCCTATCACCTTTCCTTCTAACCTCCATTACACTTCAAGCAACTATTTAGCTATTATCACAACTACCCCATTATAATTTCTATCTCTAACCATATATCAAAAATTATAATCTCAAGGCTCTATTACTCTAGTTTCCTCAACTACCATTTAGTCTCCTACACACAAAAAACTACCTGTCCTTCTAATTAAATAATATAGTCGTAAGACAATCAATATTCTACGACACGAACTGAATCTATGCTCATGAGCTAACTTATTTACCCTCTCACCCACTCATTTAGGTATGGGAACCATTATTCATTTGACATCACATTCAGTTACCTATGGGGCACAAAGCTTCTAGACAACGCCCTAGTGACCCTTGCCCATTTTTCAATATACACAGGCTTCGATGAAGCACATTGCTCAATAAGCAACACTCCAACAAATTCAATTTGTAGCTCATTTCGCAATATGTAGAAAGATTTTATGTTGACAATATGTAAAAAAGTTTTATACTGACTAACACACGTTTACCACAACACTCCTTATTTATCTTACCTTGAGACAGGTAGGGAAAAGATGAAAACTTAAAGCACAGTGAGGAGTTCCGACAAAGAATACAAGACAAAAATAATAGCAAATTTTATCAGGGCATTGATGGCAAGAGCCTTTCAAATTGCAACTTTATACATTAGTTTGAATCTCACATCAACAAATTTTTACCAAGAAAATAAATAAGCTCTCAGATAATAGCAAATTTTATGAGGGAATTGATGGCAAGAGCCTTTCAAATTGCAACTTTATACATTAGTTTGAATCTCACATCAACAAATTTTTACCAAGAAAATAAATAAGCTCTTAGATAGTTGAGTTGTCATCTTTAGTTGCAAAAAGTATTGTGGCAATAGTTGGAAGACAAAACCACAGTCTCCGGGTCACACGTTCGAGCCTACCCACTCCTAAATTTCTTTCAGAAGAAAAAGAATCGATTCACACCTGTTCTGCCACTAAGTTGGTTATGCAGGTGGGATACGGCTACATGTTTATAATATTAAATTAAATTTGCATAAAAGTCCTTAGTAAATTATGGATTTAAGTCACTTAGAAATTTAAAACTTCAAAACAACAGTTTCTGTTGATGGACATGAACAGAAATAGTATTTGATAATGGAGATTGCAACTCAGCTTCATTACATGCTAAGGACATGCTATATTTTGACCATGAAACCCAAATGCACGTAATAAATATCCTAGTTGAATGGTTGACAATTTCAAGATATTTGTTATAAATATTAGAATTGTGGAAAAAGCAAGCAAATCTCTAGTATATTCCATGTATTGACATATCGGCTAGTAGCTGTTCGCCAGAAAAATCTGTATTTCTCCCCATTACAAGGCCTCATTTACCATCGACGAGACTTATAAAAGAATATAGAAAAATTACAAACTTTTCTTATCAAGACAAAAGGAGGAGCGGATTACGTCGCGCTTTCCTTTTATTTGATGTGGGGTCCTTCAATGTGTCAATGGAAGATCGATCCCGTGTTTTATTGACAATCAGATCACCTCCTTTTTGGGCTCAGATGGTGGAGATGGAGTAAAGGTTGCAAGCCTCCACTTGACATTCATTCTTTTTTTTATCAAGCCAAAAAGGTTCTCTTTTGGGGGCTATTTACAGCCTTGCGAATGGTGTAATAGCCTTGCGAATGGTGTAACCACTCCCTTCTTTAATCTCCTTCATAATGGGATTAAAATCACTTAATAAATGGAGACAATAGGGTGTAATCGCCCTTATTTAGTGCTGGAGAAAATGGGGCATGACCACTCCTATTTTGTAGTTTGAATGAGTCAAATGTAGGGCTAACCCAACATTCAAACTGTTGCGCGTGGCTAAGAAATAGCCTCGCGCCTATCTTCTAAGCGAGGCTATGGATAGCCCTGCGCCCAACTTTTGTGCAGGACTATAGATAGCCTCAAGCCCAACTTTTGTGCAAGGCTATGTATTAACATCGGCCATTCTCCTTTGTGAAGCTATTTTAAGCACTTTTGGTAGGAAATTCTTGGTCCCCTTGGTGTTATTTTTTCCCGTCTATAGTAGCTCCTCTCATCTTTATCCCAAAATGCATATCTTGTAAAAATAACCTAGTATAAACAAAGATGTGAAAAGCATAGCCTTGTATCTATTGTGCCATCGAATTTGTTTTGTCAAAAATTTGCTTCTTCCCATCATGACATTATGAAGGCTCTAATATGGGATTATTCCGTAGGAAAATCTAAGTCATTAGGTGTCTCTCTACTACTTACTAATGTCAGCAGTCAAGTCAGCTTCCACGATTAATGATGGAATTGGAGAAAACACGCAAGATCATAAAATAGTTCATCCCAATTATATTTTGATACGAGAACATAACCACTCCCACTCAGAAATACTAGTGTTACAACACCTTGCTCTTTTATCTCTCTCTCTCTTAACATTCATTTGTCTTTGCTCTTATTCTCACTTCTTACAACTTCTTACTTCTTCTCACACCTTATCACATGGTTTTTGCTTCAAACTAAACAATCTTATTTATACTTGTTGTACTTAGTAAACGTATTTTTCACAATTTCACCTTTTTTCACATCCTAGCACTACCCGAGTTTTTAGCCATCCTAGCTTGACCATTTAGCATATGCTTTCACACATACTTCACACTATTCTCATAACCACCGCATGTTCCATACTAGCCACCAAGTTTGAACAAGTTTGAATTCTAACCCTCCCCTCAAACTTGTTCACCATTCCAAGTTTCTCATTAAGCTTCGAAAATATTTTTGTTTTCAGTGGCTTCATGGAAATTTCAGCAATCTGATCTTCAGTTCTGTAGCATATTAGTTTCACATTCTTCTCCTTGACACGCGAGTTCTCTATGGCGCTAAATACATGGGCAGGCATATGTAACTACTGAGTAATTAGATGAGAGAGCTAAGCTTGATAAGGTTACATAAAGACTAAACATTCAATAGTAGAATATACCTGAATGAATAAATTCAGAACTTATCCAAATATATAAATTACATAAGGGCTCCAAGATTTAAACACAAAGATTATTAGATAAATCATGGAACGGGTTAAAGTCAAGTGCAAACCTTCAGAGAACAGCAAACAATAGCATCTGCATGATGCCAAAGTACTTTGAGTAGGGAATCACTACCTTCAGAAATGGGTTTAAGAAGCTCAATACCCGAATTACACCTGACAAAGAAATCAAAAGTTATGATTGTTAATTAAAGAGAATTATTCCTTTTGATAGAAATTTCTACACTAGTTGTTACCTCATGAGGCAGTAAATGCATATAAAAATGTACCAAGACCCAGTTCCATAGAAAGATCATTTCAAGGTAAATTACAAGCAAATTAAGAATCACGTTACATGTGGAGAGAGTTGATGCAATATTATTCAGGATGGTAAATTATTTTGAAAGAAGTTAGCGGCCATTCAGCATCTCCCACAGCTATCCAAATAGGAAACACTCTACATACAGCATCTAGGACTTCTACAAGTATATAATAACTCTTGAAGAACTAAACTATTAAACAGCTATTACACAGAAACTTTTCACAGAGGTTGCAGAGATGGAAAAGACTTGATTTCACGCTGATACTACGGCAGAGGCTTCACATCGTTAATTTCTTCGTCCTTGGAGATTGGCAAAATTACATTAGAATACAAGTTATTAAGGTTCCAACGTTATTATTTTCATCTTCATTTTACTATTATCATTGGGAAACCCGATTAATCAGACTGTGGACATATCTTTCAGTACATTTTATTCAGAATACAATCAAGGCTCCAACAAGATTATTTGTTTGACTTCATTTAACTATTCATTAGGACAACAGTATAGAGCCTAATAAACATTCTCAGGAGCACAATAGTCAGAATTAACTAATATAATTTATCCATATAGATTTGGGGACATCACGATATACATCCGCATTCATGCATGCATGTGTAGATAAAAATTGGATATGGGTTTTCCGCAACATTTATTGTACATGGACATTGTCCAGATAGGATATCAAATATATATACAGTAAAAAATATGGATATTATGGACCATGAGCAATAGACCCATAGCCAATGGAGCAACAAGAATTAGTTGTTATAATTTAATGACAAGGAAAAGACAAATTTAAATTATATATAATTATTAATTTAAGAATATAATAATTTAATAGAGCTAAATGGAAGAAATAATCCATCTAGCCGACCACGAAGTTTGGGATAAAGGCTTTGCTATTGACAATGCACATCTATCATGCACATATGAACATGCACTAGATCTAGGCAATTGCGAAGTCAAAAAGATACGAGTGTGGATCAACCAAAATGGACGAAAGCAACACTCAAAGGATTCAGTAGCTCGTTAACGATGACTACAGACCCAATCATTAGTTGCTAGAAGATGGGAAACACACAATTAGACCGGGTTACAATAAAAGTAAAGACGATAGCCAGAATGGTTTATAGAAAGAACAGGAAACAACGCTCGTAAGGAGTCTTATTGAAACCAAGAAATATAGGCCTGCATGCCATACACTTTGGTTATTTGAATCCAAATTCAGAATTTCAGATTAGAGAAAATTTCCCAGTTCAGTATCAAAACCAATTGCTTATATATGGAAAATTGATATCTGCATCAAGCAAGTATGGACACAGATTAGCAGATAATTCAACTCTGTTTACATACCCAGGCAGCAGTATTTAAAGACAAAAACTATTTTCAGAGACACAACCTGCTATTGCATCATCTAAGAACAAAACACATTATAACTAGACATGTAGTGGATTCATCTTTCATAATATGTAAAGTGCATGACATGGAATCTTCCTTGTAAGAATATGACAAGTTGTACCAGACTAGAAGAACTTACTATAAATTTATGATTGAAAGAAAAACATAATCAGATACCCCTTGATTGCCTCCGTTGCTGTGGTAACCCAAGGCTTCACCTTTTTTATCACTTAAAACTGTTTAGTTTGCCTATAAAGTAGCTAGAAACAAATTTCACTTGGGTGAGCAGGTTCTCCGATACTAAAAGACATTAAAGGTTCCTTCTCTTGAAGGTCGACGAAGGATGAATCGATGTCAAGTGACAGTCGATTCTCTTTTCACAAGGTATTCATCTGCATCAATCCATTCATTTTATCATCCATCCTCATCATCTACCATCAGTCAATCCTTGAATTCTTCAGTGTTATCGGAGATCTCCTCAACTCCACCAGCTAAGAATTTGGAGATTTCCAGAGATATTTAAAAAACGATTGAATATGTTTCAAGAAAGAAGAAGAATCTGAAGTTGCCTATTAGATTGTCGTCAAAGACCAATCAGCTGAAGATCTAGTGTTCATTGTTGATTCAGGGGGTGTGATTACGAAGAAGGTAAATTCAAGGCAGAATCTTGATGACGATGATATGATATTGGTGTTTCATAACTCTTATACAAGTGATCATGTTAATTGTTCTAATAATTTCAAGAAGCAAGTTTCATTTGCTGAATGATTCTGATTGTTACAAGACTTTGACTTCATCAAGTAAGGAATATTTACAATCTCAACTAGATTTTTGTCCAATTTATTTTCATTATTAGAAGAGGATAATGTTGTTGAGGGTTTGGGTTCAAAATTGGTTAGATCCGAGATTTATTTGTCCAAGTTGCGAAACGTGATATGGGTGCTGGTCACGTGATCAAGTACATCGGACTTATAATAGGATTGTGTGAACTGATCGTTTCAGATCCCCAATTTCTTCATCTTCTTCCAGCCCTAGACTTCCACCAAATTCGTTAAATTCTTCAATCAAATATTCAAGCAATGGTAAATTTCTCTTTTCTTTTGAAGAATCTAAAGTGAAAGGTCTTTGTTTTAAGTGTGGGATTTGATTTCATCGAGCTACGGAGTGTAGAAATATCATCAAATACCATCAATGCAGGCGATTAGAACACGAAATCCAGAATTGTTGGATATGGTTAAAAGAATAAGGATTCTTTAATTTTCCAAATCAGCAGAGGTTTCCGGTGGACTCGATTCAAGAAGAGGGGTCAATCTTCGATGAGGGCGCAAAGATCAGACAAATTAAATTTCTTTCAAGCTAGGGAGGTGAATAGATCTTCTATGTGTAGCTTTGGTGGGCTTCAGTTTTCGAATCCAAGATCTTATAGTGGCATGGAGTTGAGTTTGTCGGCAAATCGAAGGTCTTTCTTGGATCTCCTCGACATTTTGCCAATCCTAGAATTATATCTTCTACGATATGGAGAAAGAAAGATACTCATGGAAATTCTTAAGGATCATATACTAGATTGGATGAGCATTCTAAAGGCAAAGGTGTAATGAAGGAGAAGAAGAGAAGGATCTTCAGGTACGCATCCTCTTTTTTCTTTAGTACATTTGGATCTATCGGTTCCAATAGCAGTAGCTATAAAAAGATTCAATAATTATGTGGTGATATCTTTTATGAATGAGAAAGTTCCAAATATAAATATGTTGACTGCTAAACTGAAAAGACTATGGCCTTGGAAATTAGAATGGAAATTTTTTCCATTTTAGGAGAATAAATTCCTTTTTAAAGTTTTAATATCTCATAATATAGTATAGAGTAGTAGCCCAATGTATTGTTAAAAGTGTTGTTTGAAAATTTATAGTGCAAGAATGGTCAGAGATGGAGAGAGTTGCCTTTAAGAAGAGAAAAAATACAGATTAAAATAAGGAATTTGCCAGTATATTGTTGGGAGAGTGGATCTATTGGGAAGATAATTAAGGGATTTTGTGACTTGGTGGGTGGTTCTAGATGATCTCATGCAGAACTCTAGTCAATTTGAGAAGGCTATGGTGATGTGGAAGACTGCGAGAAAGGATCCCTAGAAAGGCAAGCTACTAAAAACAGTGAAAGATCTCTTTCTTATGATAGCTCTTGGGAGCAAATTGGAGAGGAGGGTTATAAGGAGATCAATTTTCTGAGAGATCTTGTATTGGTCAGAGGAAGAGGCTACAAAAGGTGATTATAGGAAATCTCCAACTGAAAAGGCAAAAAGATTGATATTTGTTACAAGATGTCCATGTTCCTCTTCAAGAAGACACGAATCCTTCATTTGTTGTTATCAATAAATTATTAACAAGAAGATAGTTGTGTTGCACAACTCCTATGAAGTGCGGACACTTCAAAGCGAGTATTATGTCCGTGTCGGATATGTATCAAACACAACACTTGCAGGATATATGTCAAAATGTATTGAACATGCTAAAACTGCATCAGAATTTCAAAACCAAAAAATTTGCGTGTCGGAACCGTATCAGTTTTCAAAAAGTCATAGTGATCGCATATAAGGGCCATATCCGCTTTCAAAACATCATAAAAATCACATTTTGAGCAATATAGAGTCATTCATTGCCTAAAAATAGAATTTTTTGACATAAAAAAGATACTAAGTTAATAGACTCCATATACCTTGAAAGAATAGAGTCGTCAAATATTTTTTTAATGCACTAGTCAATTGGATTAAATTTAGATTTGTTTCTTTAATTTAATTACTTAATTATAATTTATATTTTAAATTATTAAGATTTTTTTAATCTACTTCCAAGAAATGATAGCTGACTGGTTGAAATGGAGGAATGTAACAGGAGTTTCATGCGACCGTAACATTCTGTTAAGACTCAAGGAAAAATTTTATAGGACAGCTATTAGGCCAGTTTTATTATATGGCTGGTTGAAAATGAAAGTTGAATTCCACATCTCACAAGAATTAGGACTTGACTGCATAAATACATGATGTAAATGATATGCCAATGCTATTCCATGATGTTGTAAAAGAATGGCATCATACCTGTAGCTATGACAGATCCAATGGGCAAGCGTAACTGCCTCCGGACTTCCTGGTGGTGAGTGGAGACCATTGCAACCAAGCCGAGAAGGTGACAGTGCCAGAGCAACCCTCTGGACTGATGATATTATGTTGCGTATGTATTGCCTTGCCATGGTTGCCACATTTTCTTGGAGGTGGTTCTCAAAAGCAAACTGTAATGCTATAGTCATCACAGATTTCAAGCTGCCACAACTACCAGTTGAGTCACCAGGAACTTTGCTTTTTGTTGGTCCTACTTCAAGAGCAGAAGCAAGATCTAGAGTGCGATTTGGACTCGAATTTCCCTGCACCAAACAGTAATTTTGTAAAGAAATGATGGAAAGGCCTGAATACACATTATAAAACTGGGTTACAAAGACAATTACCAAAGCAATTTCATAATAGTAGTTATCATATGTCAATGAAATTACAATTTTTAATTCTGCTCTTATATGAAACGCACTTACAGTAACACAGTCGAGGGGAATAATGCGGAACCCAGAAGGCAATAATGGGGCATCATCAGCAAAAGATGCATCAATTGGGGCAAAGACAAGCTCAGAACAGGTCCCTACAGCATTCTCATCCAAACCACTGCAGAGCTGCACAAGAGCAGACAATGGCATGAGCATCATACAATTCAGTTGCTGTGTATATGTTAAAATATGCAACTACCAACAACAAAACCCGTCACTTCATTTTGGTTATAGCTCTGCCAATGAAAAAAGTGCCTCTATGATAAATTTCCTTCAATACAAAGTTCATTTGTCTAAGAAAGCTTTCAAATTTTCTCAATTCATTTTTTGTTGCAATACAAAGTTCATTTGTCCAAATTGACACACATTGATTGATTATATTGTATTGATTAATGAAATTAGTACTTCCGCATAAAAGACGAATGAGGCATATGTTGTTGTTGGAGCCCTATTGTCGCAGCAGGTTCAGTCCGCCTAAACGGATTCAAAACCGGCCCAAATTCAATTTAACCTAATCTCAATTTCTCTTGGGGGTGGCGGCTATTTAGTTTCGGCAAAAGAAAAAAAGTGGCTGCTGCTATTGGTTTTCGGCCGAAGGAAAGAAAGGTGGCTGCTTTTCTTTTGGAATGAAGGGTTCGGCCAAAGGAAAACATGGAGGTAGGGGGCTTCCTTTGTGGTTGCGGCTGAAGCAAAAAGAGTGGCGCCTGTAGCATGAGAGGTGAGGGTTTGATCTCAATTCTTGTGTGATTTCATTTATTCTCTCTTGTTGCCGAGAGAAAGAGAGTTATAACCTTTTTTTTTTATATAGTGGAAGTTTTCGACCGTATCATCGTGAATGTAGGCATATTGCCGAACCACATAAATCTGTGTATTCACCGTCTCTATTTCTTTTTCCCTTTTAGTTAACTATTATATTCCGCTGGTTGTTACATTGGTATTTGTAATTCAAAATCAAATTGGCAATATAAAGGAATTCTTGTATGCCCGAAAAATTGAATCTTCCTTTATATTGCCAATTTGATTTTGAATTACAGCAATAAAAAAAAAATTACAAAATAAATTCGAGATTACAAGAATGGGGATCAATTAATTTCGATTCCCCTTTATTTTTGTAGGTTCTGGGAGCAGTTGAGTCTTGATTCTGCACTCCGTTGACGATCCGATCTCTCTGAATTGAAGAACTCCTCTCTGGATTTTTGGACTTCGGCCTCTGGAAAATTGCCTCCCTCTCTCTCCAATCTTTTTTGTTCTGAACTTCGCTCCAAATTCTATAGATTGAAGAGCGCTTCCAATTCGGCTCAAAATTCTCCCTGAAAAATCGGATCACGGAATTTCAGCAAAATAAACGAAACGGAAATAGACGGAACATAATTCGCGGGCTGGCACCTGCGGGAGCGCTCCTGCGGGTGCCCACCCGCGGGAGCCTCCCACGGAGGGCACCGGAACCCTCCCGCGGGTGCCCGCGGGATTTCGCCCGCGGGTGCTGGCCACCCGCAGGAATTTCTCGCGTGGGTAGGCCCCGCAAGGATTTTTTTTTTAATTTTATTTTTATTTTATTATTATTTTTTTATTTTTTTAGTTATCTACAAAACCCCCTCCAAAGTTTTTGAAGTTCTGCATTGAGCCGTATAGAATTTCGAAACACTTTGGATTTTTTTAAATTTTGGCTATCGGACATGTGAAGGATTTGGTAGACAGAGCTAATTGTTAACATATCTCATAGAATATGAGCGGAGATGTGATGTTAACATGTTTATTCAATAATAAGCAGAAATATAATTTTAACGTTCTCATTAGATAACAAGTAGAGATATGATGTTAACGTACTCATTGGGTGACAAGCAGAGGTATGATTTTAACATGCTCGTTAGATAATAAGCAGAGGTATGATATTAACGTGCTTATGTAAGGTTAAGCAGAGGTATCATGTTTAACGTGCTCATTAAAATCCTAACCGTTCAGTGACATTTAGTATGACGGATCAGGAAAAGACAGAGGTGTCTTTAAACATGTCTAAAAACTTGACATATTCAGAGGATCTGGTCATGATAGGAATGAGTTAACTGAACAGAGATGACAGTTAACGTATTTAGCCTTGAAATTTGACTATCAGAGGTAAATGTTAACTTGATAGGGAAAATGATTTTCGTCAGAGGTAATTTTTAACTTAACGATATCAAAAACAAGTTCATCAGAGGCTGTAGTATTGGACTTGATGAAGTGTGAATTTTTTTTTCTGTCAGAGGTGAAATCTTAACTTAACAGGGGATCGATCTAATTAGGATTTTTAGCAAACCCCCAGCTATCAACGGATTTGATTTACCTTTACCAACTACCGTTTGAGTTGGGCTAGCCATACTATTCCCCTCAGCATGGTAAGTTGTCGAGAGTTTCGTTTGGGCTTAAACGCCAAATTTTTCCTCTTCCCTTTGCTTTAGCAGATTTGGGCAGTTATATATTCTTATATTCGGATAAGGATATTATTGTCATGGAATTTTTAGCAAACCCCCAGTTATCAACAAATTTGATTTGACTTTACCAACTACCATTTGAGTCGGACTAGCCATACTATTCCCCTCAGCATGGTGAGTTATCGAAGGTTTTGTTTGGGCTTAGATGTCAAACATTCCTTCTTCGCTTTGCCTTAGCAGCTTTGGGCAATTCATGCTTTTACCCCAGTATGGTGGGGTTGGCGAGAGACTGGTTCTCTTCTCGTTGCCTTGGTGGCATTGGGCAATTCATACTTTTTACCCCCAGTATGGTGGGGTTGGCGAGAAATTTATTCTCTTCCTTTTGCCTTGACGGCGTTGGGTGATTCATGCTTTTTTATCCTAGCATGATGGAGTTGGTGAGAAATTTATTCTCTTCCTTTTGCCTTGACGGCGTTGGTGATTCATACTTTTTACCCCCAGCATGGTGGGGTTGGCGAGAAACTGGTTCTCTTCCCGTTGCCTTGGTGGCGTTGGTGATTCATACTTTTTACCTCCAGCATGGTGGGGTTGGCGAGAGACCGGTTCTCTTCCCTTTGCCTTGGTGGCGTTGGGCGATTCATACTTTTTACCCCCAGCATGGTGGGTTGCCTTGACGGCGTTGGGTGATTCATGCTTTTTACCCCCAGCATGGTGGGGTTGGCGAGAAACTGGTTCTCTTCTCTTCACCTTGACGGAGTTGGTGATTCATGCTTTTTACCCCCAGCATGATGGGGTTGGCGAGAAACTGGTTCTCTTCCCTTCGCCTTGACGAAGTTGGGTGATTCATGCTTTTTACCCCCAGCATAATGGGGTTGGCGAGAAATTTATTCTCTTCCCTTTGCCTTGACGGCGTTGGGTGATTCATGCTTTTTACCCCCAGCATGGTAGGGTTGGCGAGAAACTGGTTCTCTTCCCGTTGCCTTGACGGCGTTGGGCAATTCATGTTTTTTTACCCCCAGCATGGTGGGGTTGGCGAGAAATTGGTTCTCTTCCCTTTGCCTTGACGGCGTTGAGTGATTCATGCTTTTTACCCCAGCATGGTAGGGTTGGCGAGAAATTTATTCTCTTCCCTTCGCCTTGACGGCGTTGGGTGATTTTTTTTTTTAAAGGTTTGATCCTTCTATTATATATATATATATATATATATATATTATTTGTTTATCTCTATTTTTTTTTGTGATGACGTCCCTTTTTTTTATAAACGATGACGCTTTTTGAATTTTTTTTTTTTTTTAAGTGATGACGCCTAGCTTTTTTATTCATTTTTTATTATTTATTTATTTATTTATTTTGGTAAGCGATGAGGCCATATAAATTTATTTTTATTTATTATTTTTTTTGTTTATTTTTATATATTTTTTTTATTTTTATATATTTATATATATTTATATTATTTTTATTTTTTTCTGTTCGGCATCCGCAGGTGCATCCATGGGATAACAACCCGTGGGTAGAATACTCATACCGCATGTTTTTTTCTTTAAATTATTTTTTTTATAGCTTTGTCAATTTTTTGTGAACGATAACGCCATCTTTTTTTTCTTTTACTTTATATTTTTTTGCCCCTTTTTTTATTATTATTTTTATTCTTTTATTTATTTTTATTTTTTTTCGTGCGGGAGAGAGGGAGAAAAGTGTGGATGGTCCAGGTGGGCCCCACACGAGCACAGTACTTTTTTTTTCTTACGGATTCGATATACCGCGGGTTGCATCCCGCGATTGCATCTGTGGGTTGCGTCCATCTGTGCGTTACGTCCCGCGATTCCACCAGCAGGTTGTATCCAGATTTTTTTTTCTTTTTTTTGCGATAACGCCTCAATTTTCTTTTTTTTTTTTACAAACGATGTCTTGTCATTTCATTTTTTTTTATATGGCGATGACACCTCATAATTTTTTTTTTGACAGACGATGACGTCTTGTCATTTTTTTTATGGGCGACGCCTCAAAAAAAATTTTTTGGACAAACGATGACGTCTTGTCAATTTTTGGTGGGCGACGACGCCTGACATTTATTTATCGTTATCCGGCGATGACGCCTAGGCTTCGAATAAAAAAAAATTTAAAGATTGGATTGCGCCACCCAAACTCCCACTGTGGTCGCCCGCGGGAGCGATACGTTCCGTTTTGTTTATTTTGCTGAAATCCGTGATCCGATTTTTCAAGGAGAATTTTGAGCCGAATTGTAAGCGCTCTTCAATCTATAAAATTGCGAGCGGAGTTCAGAACAAAAGAGATTGGAGAGAGAGGGAGGCAATTTTCTAGAGGCCGAAATCCAAAAATCCAGAGAGGAGTTCCTCAGTCCAGAGAGATCGGATCGTCAACGGAATGCAGAATCGAAATCAATTGATTCACATTCTTGTAATCTCGAATTTATTTTGTAATTTTTCTTTTATTACTGTAATTCAAAATCAAATTGGCAATATAAAGGAAGATTCAATTTTTCGGGCATACAAGAATTGGCGACCACTGTGGGTTGGCGAGAGACTGGTTCTTTTCCCGTTGCCTTGGTGGCGTTGGGCAATTCATGCTTTTTACCCCCAGTATGGTAGGGTTGACGAGAAATTTATTCTCTTCTCTTTGCCTTGACGGCTCCACGGGAGGCTCCCGCGGGTGGGGTGGGCACCCGCGGGAGCGATCCCGCGGGTGGGCACCCGCGGGAGCACTCCCGCAGGTGCCAACCCGCGGGTTGTGTTCCGTCTATTTCCGTTTCGTTTATTTTGCTGAAATCCCGTGATCCGATTTTTCAGGGAGAATTTTGAGTCGAATTGGAAGCGCTCTTCAATCTATAAAATTGGGAGCGGAGTTCAGAACAAAAGAGATTGGAGCAATTTTCCAGAGGCCGGAGTCCAGAAAGGAGTTCCTCAATGCAGAGAGATCGGATCGTCAACGGAGTGCAGAATCAAGACTCCAACCGTTGCCAAAACCTACAAAAATAAAGGAGAATCGAAATCAATTGATTCTCATTCTTGTAATCTCGAATTTATTTTGTAATTTTTCTTTTATTGCTGTAATTCAAAATCAAATTGGCAATATAAAAAAGATTCAATTTTTCGGACATACAAGTGCCCACCCGCGGGATTCTCCAGAGGGTGGGCACCCGCGGGTGGCAGCACCCGCGGGAATTTCTCTTGCGGGTAAGCCCTGCAAGGATTTTTTTTTAAATTTTATTTTATTTTTATTTTATTATTATTTTTTTTTTATTTTTTTAGTATCTACAGTATTATTTATTTTTCTAACAATTGGTATCAAAGCCTAGTTCGGATCAGATTTCACTCAGATCAGTGTTGATTTTGAGTGGGAGTTATGGCAGAATATTGGAAGAGAAAAATTAAAAAATTTGATGGGACAGACTTCCAATGGTGAAATTTGCAGATGGAAAATTATTTATATCAGCAAAATTTACATCAACCACTATTTGGGAAAAAAACATGAATGACTGATGAGGAGTGGGAATTGTTGGACATGAGGGTTTTGGCGCAAATTCGATTGTCTTGACAAAGTAGGTTATGTTCAACGCCTCCAAAGAGAAAACCACTTCAGCTTTGATATCAGCATTGGCTACATTTTATGAGAAGTTGTCTGCTTCAATAGACTGTTTCTAATGAAAAAGTTGTTTAACTTGAGAAAGCCCGCTGATAGTTCAGTTATTAATTATTTGGACGAATTTAACATATTATAGGCACAACTTGAATCCTTACAGTTTATCTTTACTGATGACATTAAAACTTTAATGTTTATGTGTTCGTTACCGGATTGTTGAAGTAATGTTGTGTCTATTCACAATACTTCCAATGCGGCTCTTAAATTTGATAATGTTGTGAATACTATCATGAATAATGAATTGATGAAAAAGAGCATGGGTGAGAGCACAGTTTCTACAGGTACTGCTCTATCTGTTGATAATGACGAAAAAAAGGAAAGGGGTAGAAGTTTAAGCAGGGAGTCGAAGCAAAGATCGAGATCAAAATATAAGGGAAGTTTAAAAAAAATACTGTTGAAAATGTAAGACAAAGGGTCATATGAAGAGGAATTGTCCAAATAAAGATAAGGGAGCGAATGTGGTGAATCCAAATAAAAAGTATAACGACTTGTGTTTGTCTGCTCAAACAGATTCAATGTCAGATTTGTGGTTTGTAGATTCAGGGGCTTCATTCCATTGCACTGCTCGCAGAAAATGATTTGATAATTATGTTCAAGATGAATTTGGGTAGGTGACTATTGGTAAGGGGCATGAATACAAGATTGTCGGTAAGGGAATAATTCAGTTGAAATTACACAACAATGGAAAGCTACTTTTACAAGAGATCAGGCACATCAGATTTGAAAAAGAATTTGATATCTGTTAGCAAGCTGGATGGCAAGAGTTATCAAATCTCATTTGAGAGGAAACATTGGAAGATTAGCAAAGGAGCAATGGTAGTGATCAAGAGTGAGACAGTGTGAACACTATATCTACTCTCAAACTCGGTGGATCACGTTGTTTCTTTGACCACCGTAAAAAATGGGAAGGCTACCTTATGGAATCAGAGGCTCAATCACTTGAGTGAGCGGCATGAGGGTATTGCAATCCAGGGGTATGTTGATAGATATGAAAGATGCTAAATTTGACTTCTGTGAGAACTGTGTTTAGAAAGCAAAAAAGAGTTAGTTTTATGAAGGTTGGCAAAGAGAAGAAAATCGAGATATTGGAGTCGGTACATATAGATGTATGGAGGCCTTCTTCGGTGAAGTCTTTTGGAGGTAATTCCTATTTTGTTACTTTCATAGATGATGCAAGCAGAAAAACATGGGCATTTAAACTTGAGCAGAAATTCGATGTCTTCAAAATCTTCAAGGTATGAAAAGTTTTTGTTGAAAATGAAACAGGCTTGAAGATAGAATGTCTGTTGTCAGATAATGGTAGGAAATTCTGCAATAAGGAGTTCGATAATTATTGCTCTACCCATGGGATCAGGAGAGTGAAGACTGTACCGAGAATACCGCAGCAGAATGGTGTGACTAAGAGGATGAATAAAACTATTTTGGAACAAGCTCGGAGTATGAGACTATATACAGGTTTGCCTTTGCAATTTTAGGAAGCCACTGTACATACGGCAGTCTATCTAATCAACAGAAGTACAGCCAGTGTTTTAAATAGAGGAATTCCATAAGAGACGTGGTCTGGTAAGACTATGAATTATTCATTCTTAAAAGTATTTGGTTGTATAGCATATTCATATATGTATCATGAGATGAGAAAGAAACTTGATTCTAAATCTCAGAAGTGTGCATTCATTGGATACGGTGGCGATGAATATGGTTATCGTTTGTGAGATTATGAGCATAACAAGATAATTCGTAGCAAAGATGTATTTAATAAGGGTTGTATGTATAAAAACCGAATGGAGAAGAATAAGAAAACAATTGAGAAATAGAACTTAGAGCTGGATGAGCCACAGGATGGGATGGATTCCATGGATGAAAGAAAGGAAAAAATACATAAATCTGAAGGAGAAGAAATGGCTACACCTGAGAATATACAAACTTCAGATGAGACCGAACAGGAGAAGGAGCCACTGGCTCAAGTAGATGACTCCAGTTCTTCATCAGAGAAAGAAAGTGTTCCCAATTTGAGGAGCACTAAGATAAGCAAGCCAACTCAAAAACTTTATTTTTTTTTATATCATGTTTTATATACTGATGCAGGCGAATCAGAGAGTTACCAAGAGACTAAGCAGGATAAGTTTCGTCTTAAGTGAGAGCAAGCCATTAGTGATGAGATGTCTTCTTTGGAGGAGAATCACACATGGAAATTGGAGCGACCGGCAAAGATGAAAGTGTTGCATAAAAAGTAATTATATAGGGGTGAAATATTAGGCATGAGGGACACAAAAATACAAGGCTAGACTTGTAGCGAAGGGATTCGGTCAGATGAGAGGTATTGACTTTAATGAGATATTTGTATCAGTTGTTAATATGACTTCTATCAAAATAATATTAAGTATTGTGGCTGTGAAAGAATTGTATTTAGAACAACTTATTGTGAAGACTGCTTTCCTTTATGGTGATTTGGAGGAGAAAATATACATGAAACAGCCAAAGGGATATAAAGTTAAAGGAAAAGATAATTAGGTATGTCGACTGAAAAGAATCTTGTATGGGTTGGATCAGGCACCAAGGCAACGGTACTTAAAATTTGACAAGTTTATGTTGAATTCAGATTTTGCCAGATGCAATTCAGATCATTGTGTATATCTACAAAAATACAAGAACGGTAACTTTATAATACTTACTTTGTATGTATATGATATGCTTGTGACAGGTTCATGTATGAAGAAAATCAATGACCTGAAGAAGTTAGCAGGGAGATTTTCTATGAAGGACAAGGGTGAGGCGAAACAACTTCTTGGGATGCAAATTACCCAAGATAAGAAAAAGTAAGAAATTGTAATTATCTCAGGAGGGATATATCAAGAAGGTGTTGAAGAGATTCAACATGAATAATACAAAACAAGTAACTACAGCTCATGATAGTCAATTTAAACTGTCAAAGGAGCAAAGTGCCAAGACAGATGAGAAGTATTCATCGGTTGTTGGGAGTCTCATGTATGCAATAGTGAGTACAAAACCAGATATTGCACATGCAGTGGGAGTTGTGAATAGATTCATGAAAAACCCCGTGAAGGAACATTGGCAAGCAGTAAAGTGGATTTTCAGATATTTGAAAGGTACTTCAAAGTATTGTTTGTGTTTTGGAAGTGATAACATTGATGTGTAAGGTTTTGTGGACTTGGACTATGCGGGTGATAGAGATAATGACAGAAGCACCACAGGTTATGTCTTTACTGTAGGAGGGACAGCGGTAAGCTGGATTTCAAAATTACAATCAATTATTATTTTATTTTTAACGCAGGATGGAAACGATTTAGGGTTTGTGCTGGAGAAATTGGGGAAGACCTTAGAGTTTTGGAGGATAAATTAGGATTTGGATCTCACGCCCAGGCTCATCACACGCCCACTCTCTCACGAATCACTCGAGAAAAAATTTGATAAAGCAAATCACATGCTCTCAAAAGAAATAATATTTCACTCTATTTTAAATTAGGATTTGTAATACTCCAAATTTCGAGCTACATGTATTGCTCTCTTGAGATCAGTGGTGCCGAATAAGTCTACCGAAATCAATTTTGGACACCGAAATAACTTTCGGTTAACGTAACTTTAAATGCACAAACTCAAATGACATTCGGTCTTCACGATTATTAATTTTGTAATATTTAGGATTTTTGGGGATTTTTCTTACGAGGCGAAAAATACTACCAAAATTGCTAATTTAATAATATTAAAATCATTCTTCTAATTACTTCTAAATTTCGGTTCATTTATTATGGACATCGAAATGACAAACGGATAATTTTGTAGAGTTTCCCTCGTCGAGCACTACGTCCTACATAAATTTGGTAGTATTTGGAGAAACCTAGGCGGAACCGAAATTATTAAATTATATTAAAATAATAATAATAATAATAATAATATGAAATGGGCGTGTTGTGCTGTCGTGACAAACAAAAGGGGAGTGGCATCTGGGGCTAGGTGGCAAAACTGTGTGAACATTGGGAAGAACAAAAAAAATTAAAAATTAAAATAAAAATAAAAATAAAGCTCACAACCCTCTCCCTTATCTCTGCCTCACTCTCTACTTCCTTTCTCCCTCTCTCTGCCTGCACCAACAGAACCGAACTGAAGAAAAAAAATAAATAAAGAGAGAAGAAAGAAAATCAAACCGAACCGAGAATTTGAACCGAATATTCGAGATCAAGCCGAGGCAAGTAATACTGTTATTTTGGTTCATTTCATTATTTTATCTATTTTCGTTCGTTTATTTATTTAATTTTGTGTACGTAAATTATCTTGTAAAAATACGTGGTTCATATTTTGGACCATTAACTGATATTGAGAACTAAGCCGTGTCAATTTTGATATATATAAATATTATTACGTTTGCTTATTTTTGGTTAAAAAAAGAAAAAAAATTACATACCATGAAATTAAATTCAAACTCGTGCAAATTAAAAGTTGTATACAAAATTAAAGGTTGCATGCAAAAATAATTCTGCATGGAAAACTACATGCAAAATAAAAACCCTGGGCCTTTCCTGCATACAAGGAAAAAAGAAAAAAAGACAAAAATTCACGAGCAAAATTGTTGGGCTTGGCCCAGCCCAGAGAAAAAAAAAGAAAAAAAGAAAAATAAAATAAAAGAGTAGTGGGATGGGCTATAATATGCAGGGAATGGGCTGAGAGAAAAGAGAGAAAGAGAGACAAGTGAGAAAATAGAGAGAAAAGAGAGTTTGGTGGGTTGGGCTGAGAGTAGAGAGAAAATAAAAAAAAAAAGAGAAAAAAAAAAACTGGGCCTGGCCTAGCCCAGAAGAAAAAGAAAAAAAAGGAGAAAAAGATTAAAAATAGGAAACTGGACCTGGCCCAGCCCAGTAAAAATAAAAGAAAAATAAAATAAAAGAAGTGGGCTGAATTTAACTTGGGCCAGAAAAAAAATATATAGAAAAAAAATAATAATAGACTGGGCCGACTAGCCCAGCCCAGTAAAAGAAAAAGAAAAAAAATAAAATAACAGTGGGCTTGGGCCTGGGCTTAGGTCTGGGCCTGACAGGAAAGAAAAGAAAAAAAAATAATAAAAATAAGTGAGAATTTGGTGGGATTGGGTTTGGGCTTAGGTTGGATTTAATTGGAATTAATTGATGGATTGGGTTTGGATTTTAATTAGAAATTAATCAAAGAAAAATATATTAAAATATATGATTTGAGCCTAGAATGGAATAAGTCCATAAGTTTGAATTTATAAATAATGCAGTATTATTATATGATGCACTTGGTTCCCAAATTGAATCATTGATTGACATTGAGAATGAAACCAGATTATTAAAATAAGTTTGATGATATGTATTGTGGTACAACTGTGCACTAACATCTATCATGCTACATGTCATGTGTTTTGATATTACAAGTCATGTGTTTTACATGTCATGTGCTTTGATATTACAAGTCATGTGTTTTAATATTACAGATCATGTGTTATAATACTACATGTCATGTACAGTCGTGGAAATGCAAGCATGTTATCATGAATTGAAAAATAATTAAAGGATTATAAAATTTTCATGTGCATAATTCATTATGAACACGGGGATGGGAGAAACTACATGATGGATAAGAATTGTATTGTACAAGAATTTTTTTGCCAACTTCTTGACTGAGGTGCTGAGGACTTTTACTGCAGCAGCACTGGGTGGTACTGGGCCACCGTCTGATACATGAGTCACTATAAGAGTGATGTCCGTTACTGTTTCACAGTACAGGGTTTGACTTGAACACCTAGCGGTGTGTCATGGTTCAGCGCCATGGGTTTGAGGCCGGGTCCCGGATATGCACGGGCACTTGTACAATACGGAAATTGCGCGCTATCATATCCATTATTTAGTTTCAAATGCTAACAAAAATTTGACTTAGACATGACATCTTTACAAGATATGATCTTTACATAATATTTACATGTTATTTACAAATGACATATATAATCTTGTTGTTATATTTTTCATTATTCACGTGACTGTTCAACATTATCACGATTTAATTGCATTTTTTCTGTTTATTAAGAGATATTCCCAATGAAAGCATTTTATTCATTTGCATACTTTTATCTTTAATATTGTAACAGTACACATATATTTTCCTTGTGTTACTTGCTTGGTTTAATCTCCTAGGTTTCGAACCTAGGTTTAGAGGACCAAGAAGGAGAACCAGCCTCGACTAAGGATCCGTACTTCATCGATCAGACCGAGCAATATTAAGTAGTGAAGTACGTTTCGAAGAATCTTGTATATCTTTGTCTAGACACTGCTTTTCTCATTTGCTTCTTTTGTGTTCATATTTAGAGCAGTGTGTCATTCTATGTAATAAAATTTTTGTAAAAATGAAATCTTTTCAATTTCAGACATGTTATTTACTTATCTGATTGTGGCAGTAGTTACGGTTATTCCAAAATCCTGTGACTGTTGGGCTGTCTAGTGCAAGTAATAAGTAACGTCCACCGTTTTGGGAAGCAGCTGAAAAACGGAGGCGTTCCAGGATTTTACAAGCCATATATATAGAGAATTTTAAAACAAGATAATAACCAGTGTTCTAAAATGCGGCTTATGCGGGCGCATATGCGCCCGCATAAGCGAATGCGGGTGAAAAAAGCGGAAAAAACCAGTAATCGCCATGTCCATGCGGACAAGGCAATTATGCGACCGCATAATCCGATTATGCGGATTATGCGTCGCATAATCCTCATAATCCGATTATGCGGTCGCAACGAAACGGGTTTGCATATAAAACCCGACCCGACCCGTTCTCTTTTGTCGTTACTTAAAACCCGATTTCCTTTCCTCCCCGAAGTTCCGACTCGAATCTTCGACACCAGCAGGAAAAAACTCTCGCCCCTGAAAAACCCTAAATTCCCTTCTCTTCTCCGATCGACCAAATCTTCTCCCCTCTTGAGACCAATCGGAGCTACTTTTCTCATCGGCTACCCTCTACCATCAGTTCTTCACCCAGACTCGTCCAATCGGAGTTCAATCGGAGCTCTCAGGCGAAAAAATTCGATCGCTCCCAAAAAACCCTTAATTTCCCTTCTCTGTTCGGATCGGGCTAAATCATCTTCTCCCTTGAGTCCAATCGGAGCTCGGAATCTCACCGGCTACCCCCAATTCTTTGCCTAGAGTCGCCCGATCGGAGTCCAATCGGAGCTCGGAGACTCTAACTTCGCTGCTTTCTCTCCTTGGTAATATCTTTACCTCAGTTTATTTTGTTTTCACTTTTTAGTATTTTCTTTAGTATTTTCTTTAGTTGAGTTCAATTTTTCTTTTGAACGGATTAAATTCTTTAGCTGAGTTAAATTTTGTTTTTTTTTTTGAAATTTTGTAGCTGCTGTTAATAATAATTTGGAATAAACTAGTAATTTGCAGTTGGATTTTTTTTCCTTTAGTTGGATTTTTTCGGGTTACAGTTAATCAGTAAACTAGTAAACAGTTAATGACAGTTTTATTCTTTTTCCTTTGGAGTTGGATTTTTCCTTTAAACTAGTAAACTTAGTAATCACTAATCAGTTAATCAATTTAATTTGTTCATAAACATAGAATAATTTGGAGTTGGAAAAAGAGGTGAATTTCCTGCATCCTGGATTACAGGTAGTGGACAGTATTTATGTAGAGCCAGTTTATATTCATTTTATATGCTTACGGTTATTATTTATAATTTTTTAGAGTTTTATAGCATTAATATATCCATTTTTTTATAATTGTTATATTAATATATATTAAAATATTAATATTAAGCATAATTCCGCGTAATCCGCATAATCGGCACGTAATCCGATTATGCGTTATGCGGTACTGGACCGCACGTATACTGAAAACGCATTCTTGAATATTGATAATAACAAATCTCTAAAAATCTAAACTCTAACTAAATTCCTAATCAAATCAAATCAAATCCAACTAAATAACTAATCTCATCTCTATCAATTCTCCCGTGCTTGGAAATACTCACCACCTGGTGAATAGCGATAAGAAGAAAGTCAAGCATGGTCAACTGAAATTGGTCAATCTTCTCGAGATCATGTAAACCTTTTCACCGGACTAAATATAAGAAAATAGAACAGTTTGGAAGCCAAATGTATGCTATATGACATTTCCAGGGTGACGACAATAACAATTTTAGAAAGTCTGGAGAGAAATCAAAATCTATCGCTTCTGTAGAAAATGAAGAATTTGGAATGTGAACTGAAAAGTCACTGAAACACGATCCTCATGAATAGGGCAAATAAATATTTCTGTAGTTGGCTCTGGCAGAAAAACCAGATCAACGACTTTTGGACCTGTGATGGGTTCTATAATAATTTCGATCTCAACTATAATATAATCACCTAAATTCTCGGAAGCTGATATGTCAATAACTGTACTTTTCGAAAGGCACTGATATTCATAATGTCAAACTTCTCCACATAACGAACATTTAATAGGACACTGACGAGCCGAGTGTCCGTATCCTACACATTTAGAGCATTGTTCAAAAACAAGATGCGGAGCATACCGTGCACGAAGAAAAAACTGCAAATGATTCTAAATTGGACGAGATTTATAGTTGTAGAGGTACCAATCAGAAGCTTCCCTAACCAACTTTAATTTGGCATAATTGTGTTTCTGCTCTGAAGTCAACGGAAAATAACAGAAAAATTGCTCCAGATGGTTTTCCCAACTTTCATAACTATTAGGGTCATTATAACCGTGAAAATACGGAATTGCTTCGTATATATTATGCTCCACTTGTTTGAAATCAGTATCAGTATCAGTATTTATGTATTTTCCACAGAATATGAATCTCATAATAATTAACTCCAAAATTCATAGCACAAAATTTAGAAAATACCAAACAATTACAACTTCTTCACTATAGCTCTAATTTGATGTGAATTGGGTTCAAAACGGTCTAAAAAATGCAGAACTTGTCTGTTGAACTACAAGCAGGTCGGGCCTGCTATTGGAAACCCAATTTCTATTTGCATCGGAATTTAATTTTGGGTCAAATTTGGCTCGCTGGCTCTAAACCCAAATCAATTTTCGAGTCGGATCTGCTTGTTTGAATCTGACTCAAACTCGGGCTTCCTTGACAATGAAGTCTGAACTTCAGGTCGCCGTCATTGGATGACGAAGAAGAGGGTGGTGATGGGCTCAATCTTCTTCTGGAGAAGGAATCGATAAATTGGGACGGAGGTGCAATCAAGAGTGACTGGTTAGAGGAATCGCAGTCGAGGAATTGGATCTGCGACTGGTCAGAGGATGATATCAGAGGAGCGACAAACCGGCGATTGATGAAGTGGGCACTATTCTCAAAAGGGAGGCAGAATTGGTGGTTGGTGATGGGGTTTTTTTGTTGTTGTTGATGGGTAAGAACGTAAGCTTTGAGGGAGGTTGGACTTCTAATTGAGGATTTTCTAATTGAGGATGAGATTAGGAGGAAATCATCGTGTGGTGTTGCTGTGGAAAAGAGAGGAATTCGGGATTTTCCTTGTTTTTTGGGTGCTGGTGGGTTTTGATGAAGGGCAGCGTGGGAAGGAGGAAAGGGGAAGGTGTTGCTGCTGCGGAAAGAAGGGAATTTTTTTAGGTTTTTTTTTTGTTCTCCTTGCTTTCTTCTTTTCTTCTGCATGTTGCTTCTCTGCTCTCTCTCTCTCTCTCTCTCTTTCTTTTTTTCCACTTTCTTTTTTTTATTTGATTTTTTTTACTCAATTTTTTTTTAATTTTTTTTTCTCTCAAATCTAAAAGAAAATTTTAAAAAAAATGGAGACAGATTTGGACTCTGATACCTGAAGATGTGAATTTTGAGCTCTGATACCAATTTGACACAGGATGGAAGCGATTTAGGGTTTATGCAGGGGAAATTGGGAAAGAATTTAGAATTTTGAGGGATAAATTAGGGTTTGGACCTCACACCCAGACGAATCACACGCTCACTCTTACGAATCACTCGAGGAAAGATTTGATAAAACAAATCACATGCTCTCAAAAGAAATAATATTTCACTCTCTATTTTATATTATGATTTTACAAGCCATATATATAGAGAATTTTAAAACAACAAGATAATAATAAATCTCTAAAAATCTAAAATCTAACTAAATTCCTAATCAAATCAAACCAAATCAAACTAAATAACTAATCTCATCTATCAATTTTCAACAGAAGCTGAGTATATGGCAGCTGCAGAAGCAAGTAATGAGTTTATTTGGGTGCAGCGATTGGTTAGTGAATTGGGTTTTCATGGAGTGGATTGCAGGTTGTTCAGTGACAGTCAGAGTGCAATTCATTTTTCTAAGAACTCAGTGTATCATTCACGGACTAAACATATTTACTTGAGATATCACTTCATTAGATCATTATTAGTGAATGATCAATTGAAGTTGGAGAAGATTGAGAGTAGTAAGAATCATGTAGATATGTTGACAAAACCGGTTGATGAGAAAAAATTTAGCTATTGCTCAATTTTGGTGCATTTGTGTTAAATGTTGGAATTGGGACTTTGAATAGTCGAGATAAAAGCTTGGGACGCTAGTATTATTATGTATAGAAATTATAATTTTTTACAATTTTTGCAATATGTCTCCAAGTGGGAGATTGTTGTTATTGGAACACTATTGTCACAGCAGGTTCAGTCCGCCCAAACGAGTCCAAAACCGGCACAAATTCAATTTAAGCTAATCTCAATTTCTCTTGGGGGTGGCAACTATTTAGTTTCGGCAAAAGAAAAAAATTGGGCCTACTGCTGTTGGTTTTCGGCCGAAGGAAAGAAAAGGTGCTACTGCTATTGGTTTTCGGCTGAAGGAAAGAAAGGTGGCTGCTTTTCTTTTGGGCTAAAGGGTTCGGCCAAAGAAAAACAAGGAGGTGGGGGGCTTCCTTTGTGGTTGTGGCTGAAGCAAAAGGAGTGGCGGCTGTAGCATGAGAGATAAGGGTTTGATCTCAATTCTTGTGTGATTTCATTGATTTCTCTCTTATTGTTGAGAGGAAGAGAGTTGTAACCTTTTTTTTGATATAGTGGAAGTTTTTTATTGTGTTCCCGCGTATGAAGGCACATTGCCGAACCACATAAATCTGTATGTTTACTGTCTCTATTTCTTTTTTCCTTTCGGTTAACTATTATAGTCCGCTGGTTGTTACATTGTTATTATTTATTTTTGCTAACATCATATAGTTCTCAAAATCAAAAGTTCGTTATTCGCAAAAGGTAGTATCAGAAATTGATCGCAAATAAAGCTGAATGATGAAACAATGATATATCATAACTTCCATCTAAAACCATATCATTAAAGAAATATGATGAATGCTACTATCATCTCCATGACAGGAGACACAAGGAATATAAAATGCATATCGAAGGCTTACTTGCAAGAGAAACAGATCTCTGGGCACAAGACAAATGAGGTATATGGTTCTCAATATTAGAAGTTGTTTTATTCACAGAAGAAAGAATCAGAAATTGTTCTATGACAGCAAATAAAGCTGAATTATGAAATAGCAATATCCCATGACTTCCATTTAAAACCATATCATTAAAGAAATATGATGTATGCGACGATCATCTCTATGGCAGGAGACAAGAAGAATAAAAAATGCATATCGAAGGCTTACTTGCAAGAGAAACAAATCTCTGGGCATAAGACCATCCTGAGTGTGGCCTATATTTTCCAATTTAAGAACTTCCAAGAACTGTCAACAACGTGAAAAAAGAAACAGTAATAAGCAGAAAAGACTGAAGCTAAACAGAAATTGTAGCAAGAGTATATATCCCACTAAATAGATAAGAGACCAACTACACCATTGCTTACTTCTTCATGCTCAAGAGTATGTGCCAAAGGAAGTATAACCTGACCCCCAAAGCCTGCAATTCGAGATGCAGGTAAAGAGCAATGAGTAGCTTTGACAGCTGCAGCAGAATATGCATCTATACTGCTGTCTGCCCATTCTGATCGGTGCTCTCTCAGGAACCTTAACAGCAGCACTGGAGACACATTCTATGAAAGCAAAAGATGGAACTAAAAGAGTAAGTACAAATATGACTGATAATCAATAAAACAGTTAAAATTTTATGAAAAAAAAATGATGAATAATAATATTTAAAAGCACAACAAAAAAAATAGACAATTTGAAGGAATACATCAACCCCCAGATTCGGTTGAGCAGGCAAGCCGGTTTTAACCCAACCCAATGTCAAGGACACGAGCTATAACTACACTTGTCTATGTCGCTGCAGCCTCTACCAACTTAAAAGGAAGGCAATCATCAATAATCAAAAAGCTTGAAGAAACATTAATTCATAAATGTCATCTTTACTTGGAACAAACTATACTTTACTCTCCTACCATAATTCCATTATCTTCCTAATGCTCTACAAGAATTGCAGACCTGATAAACAAGTATCATGCTAAGTTCAGAGATGAGCTTAAACATGCCTTTGTAATCTACACCAACTAAAATGAAGTCCACTATAAGCAATTAGTGAAGGCTTCAAGATAAATTATATGCATAGATGTCCTCTATAGTTGTTTGTGTTATATTAGAAAACTACCTTATATTTGGATTTAATTTAGATTTAGTACCACATCGCCTGTTGGATTGTTTATATGGTGTTGACATCTATAAATATATGTATCTCTTAACTCATAATAAAAAGATTGGATAGTTCTGATTATTTCATAATATAGTATCAAAATCAGTATGAAATAAATCTTAACCGTCAATCTCAACCATCCTAATCGATAGCCGACCCCGATTCATGTCACCAATTCGATTCTGACTCCGACTCTACAATCACGTCAACAATTCGATTTGCATCTGCTTTATTTTTTGCTTCTTCTCTGCTTCATCAGTGCAGAGACTCTAACGAAAAAAATTTATCTACTGCCTACTACTGTTTCTAAGAAAAAAGTTTATCTATTGCCTACTACTACTTCTAAAAAAGAAGTTTTATTGTTGTCTAATACTGCTTCTAAGAAATAAATTTTTCTACTATTATCTATCAACTTTCAATGGAAGGATAAAAGCCTATTATGGTGGTGACAAGCACTGTTCTAAAAAACGCCCTACGTGGGCGCATATGCGCCCACATAGGCGTTTTATCCACCGAAATACATAGAAAAAGCAAAATGCACCCAATTATGCGGACAAACGGGTTATCGGGTTTCAAACGTTAAAAATTTGCCCGACCCGCACCCAAAACCTGACCCGTACCCGCAACCCATTACTTATTTTCCTTCCTCTTCGATTCGATGACTCCTCTCCCGAATCGAGCTCCCGAGCCCAGCAGGAAAAAAAATCCTAATTCTCTGATCGCCCCTTCCCCCTCCGATCTCACCGGCGACCCGACGATATCTCCTCCGGCAACTGCGGTCCTCAAGGCGAGCTCTCCGGCAGCGGCGGCGGCGACAACGCAGGTAATTTTTTTTTTCAGTTAAGATTTTGGATTTCTTTAGGGTTTCGATGGTTTTTTTTTTTGTATTATTCTTCTTGAATATTTTTTATGATTATTTTGAGTAAACTGAGTTGATTTTAGGGTTTAAATTTTTTGGCGAAAGAAAATATTCAGAAAAATTAGGATTAGGGTTTTATTTGTGAAAAATTAGAGTTAGGGTTTTTTTTGTGTTAACTATTAACTGAGTAGAATTTAGAATTTGAGTTATTTTGAAAAAAAAAGAGATTCAGCCACTGCATTATTTTGATTCTTCACCTCCATTAATCACTTTTTTGTTTTTTGTTCTTCACCTTCAACGATGACCACTTCTGCAGCACAAACATCAATAATTTAAAATAATAGCTAAATTCTTTTGAAATAATTCTACACCACAAACTTTTAGGGGAGTTTCTTTTGATAAAGAAGTTGAATCTTACTTAAAATTTGTTGGATTTAGTTATTAATGAGTAATGTACAGTCTAGTGACTTGATTAGCAATTTAATTTCTATTTGTACTTGACTATTAGTACGTATGCACAGTAATTGCTGAACAATTTAGAAATATTTTTCAAACTTATATGAACACAAGCTTTTATGATCAATTTTAATTTTTTTAATACTTGATTATTTCTATATCCAAACCGTACATGCATCTTGAATTTTTTGAATTTCACAAGTCCCCGAACTGAAACTTATCATACACATATTTTGTATTAGCAATATGTGGATTATTTATGTTCATTGTAATTTGTAATTTTGTACATGCATCGTGTAATTTTGTAATTTATAATTGGATTATAGCCAATTATCTTCATTTTACATGCTTACAGTTATTATTTATAATTTTTTAGAGTTTTATAGCATTTAATATATCTAGTTTCATAATTATTATATTAATATATATTAAAATATTAATATTCCGCATAATTCCTCGTAATCCGCATAATCGGCGCGTAATCCGATTATGCGTTATACGGTCCTCGACCGCACGCATACTGAAAACACATTTTAGAACATTGGTGACAGGTGTGCTATGATGATTCAAGTAATTCATCTACTACTACTAATGTTGCTCATCTATTTTAAATTAATCTGTACTACTGAAGAGGTAGACAGTATTTTCTAATATGTGTAACAAATTGGATGTAATTGATATTTATATTCTAATTTGAGGAGTGTTAGATTAGAAAACTATCTTGTATTTGAATTTAGTTTATATTTAGTCCCTCATCGCCTGCTAAATTATTTATATGGTGTTGAAACACTTATAAATAAATGCTGACTCATAATAAATAGATCGGTTAGTTCTAATTATTTCATAATAGTTTGCTTGTGCAACTTGTACTAGATATTACAACACAAAATATCATCAAACCAGTATACCAAAACTTGAGCTAGTGTTTCCTTTCTTTTGGTACTGCAGTAAAACAGCTAATATTTACCTACTATATTTATTCAAAGTTCAGAAGTTAGGCTTCATTAGAACTCAAAAAACGAAGTGAGAAATTCAACACTTCCTCATGCTCTTGCTAGAATTAACTTGAAGAAAATAAGGCACACGATGTTCTATATGTATACCTGTAAAAGCATGGATGCCTTGGCACAAAGCACAGAGTTGGCAGTTGATGGAAAGCCATTTAAGAAACCAAGATTCAAGCTCATCATCTTGTTAGGCGAAGAGTTAACAAGGATAGTAACATCATCCATACCATCGCTACCGACCATGGACCATCCATCATCAGCAAAGCCATTTAGAGCTTCATTAAAACCCCTAAGAGTATACACTTATTAGGATCCCAGTCAAAATAGGTAGAGAAACTAATACAGCTTAGAAAAGGAGACAAGTGAATTTGCCCACCTGCTCAACCTCTGGCTAAGTGCCCTTAGAGCTGCAGGTCGTCTACCAAATCCAGTACTATTAGAATGAGAAATTTCATATGCAATTTGCCTTAGATGTCGTAATGCCTACATTAGAAAAAAGAACATGTGTGAGCACAGTGAGAAATTTTGCATTGCCCTGAGTCCTAGTCTTCTGTTTCCACCTTTCATCTTAATCCCACCTTCTGTTTTTAGCCAAAACAACACGTCTGTTTGCGTAAGGCACAAAGCCGACTTCTTTACGAAACAACAAAGGTATCCACAGAAAAATACAACTAGATAAGATAATTCAATCAAACTAAGCTCTGAAAGAAAGGTTTAGACGCTCACCGCCATGGTTGTCTTCTGAGCAAGTACAGTTGATGATTCATATAGTGGACGCAAGACTTCAGGTACACTCCATGGCTGTGCAAAGCAACTGTAGTTTAGAACTCATTACATGCAATTATATGTGATCACTACAAAACACCAATGAAGTCAACTAAACTATTTATACCTCCAAGTCCATATGATCAACAATATGAATTATAGAACCACCCCCCTCACAGGGTCTTATCAAATACCCACTTGGGAGCATCTCCGCCCTGACAAAAGGCTGCACAGGCGGCATGCTTGGACCACCTTGTGTGCTGTTAAGTGATCTTTCACATACCTAATATAACTCAATGCAATAGAATAAGAGGTAAGCATAACAAGTAGTAAACAATATGGAGCAGATTCCTGTTCGTAGTACATAATCATATCATACCACAAGACTTCCATCTTCCAGAACTGAAGTATAACGAAGCAACCAGAAGTCACGGGCAGATGCCAGTGTCGTAGGAGCATAAAGCTACAAGAAACCCAGTGCTCATTTCAAATTTAGCATCAAGTTTTAAGTTATGGTAATCATACATTTAAGACGTGAACATATACCTGCATGTACAGCAGCTCAATGGTTCCACTATTTCCAGCAGGCAGCACGTTAATGACATCCACAGATCGACAATCACGGAACCACGATGGATGATCTTTCAGGATCTCAGCAACCTGAAACAAACTTAAAAGGTTAAACACTGAGACTAGCTCAACCATCAACTACAAGATCAGATAAAATTCACTGTAATTTGGAAGCTTACCCTTGTAGGTTCTAGACCTACTAGGCCGCAAGCTCGTGCTGCCACACCAGGGCAACCATGTGAGATAGCAACGATTCCAATGGAATCCGGACCAGGCTGCACAAGACCCAAAGGATCAAAAATGATTTTGCTCCGCAAATTATAGATATCAAAAACAAATAAATCCATACAGAAAAATATAGAAGTTCTCATCACTGATCAAGAGAAAGAAGGAGAAACCTTCATCCCAGGCATCTGAACCCACTCCACAGCAGTTCCAGTTGCCTTTGAAAGAAACTCTGCTAAAGTTTCCTCTGCAATGGACATAAGTCTGGGGGAAAACAATCAAAAACTATTAGCCATGCCACAAAACAAACTCAAAACAAATATACCAAGAAAAGAATCAGATAGCATTTCTCCTTACCCAGCAGGACTAGCATCCCTTGGCGGATGCTGAGGCGTCAAATGATGCTGACCACTTGTCACCACCGACTCACAGCTCGTGTCTGTAGTCGCTAACGCAGTCTAAACAAACAAGCATGAGATTATCATCCTCAATTCTCAACACCAAAAGAATATGATAAAACAAGGAAGTAAATGCTTACAGCCTGCGACTTTTGACGGAAGTAGCCATTGTCATACACCAACTGCGACACCTGTTTCTGCAACCGATCATTCTCCTCCATCAGCAGCTTATTCATAGCCGTGAGCTTCCGATTGACGGCCTGAAGCCGCGACGCTTCCTTCCGCTGTTTTTCCCTGCATCTGAAACCATAATGCACAAACATAAATAAACACTTTCCAGAGAGACGCCACGCCGCCCGCCCCCCACCCACCCCCGCCAAAAAACAAAACCCCCACCACCCACCAAAAAAAAAAAATTTCCTCTATCAAAATCAAAATCAAACCTTCTATTCTGAAACCAAACTTTGATCTGTTTGGGCTCAATGTTTGAGAGGATGGGGCACTCTCTGATCAGCTGCTGCCTGCGAAGCGAGCTCGGCTTTGGGCACTCATGGTACAGCCTCTCCAGCGCTTCGACTTGCTCAGGCGTGTACCGGACGTACTTCCCAGGGTCCATCCCTCCCTTCCCCTCTTTACAAGAAGTAACAGCCATCATTTCTCCACTCTCTTCAAACAACTCCTCTCGTTCTTCAAACCCCTCTTTGAGTTTTCGATCAAATTTGTTATTTTTTCTTCCTTCTCACCATTAGCAACCGCAAGGAGATCACTTTCAGCATAAAACAAAATCTTTGCTTCAGATTCTTAATATATGCTCACCAATAAACAACAAGCCGAGATTTCAGTGCCCCATTCCTCAAATAATCAGACAACAGCAAGCACAAAAAAGACCAGTCCTTCGAGATCGGGAGGGCGAGAAAGGTAAAACGACAAACAAACTCCCAATCACTGTACAAGAACCCCAAACTAAAACCAAAAACTTTAGCAATAAACAAATGCAACAGTACAAGGGCGCGAAAATCCTCGAAATAAATTGAGAAACTTTACCAGAGAGATGCTTTCTTGCTTTCCTTTTTCTAAAACTCACTTCTTTCCATCTTAGAATCAAACCTCCCCTTTCCTTTTTCCTCCAACTTTTCCTTTAAGGAACGCTTCAAACGCTGTGCTCAAAACATTCCCTTCGATGTTTTCCTCGAGATTCGGAGCGAGTCGCGGATTCGAACCGGATCTAGATCGGATTACGTCTCGGCATCTGGAGCTCGATTAAAGATGAAAATAAACTTAATATCACCGGAACTAAGCAAATCAAAAGCAGCAACGATTTCGTACCTGTAGAGAGAGCACATGTACGACCGATTCCAGCTTCTCGAGTCGATCGGCCCCTAGGGCTTGGCGCCAGATTCGTCCATGGCGGATCTCTGGAAAATCAAAAACCCTAACCCGACCTTTCTCTGTCTAGAATTCGAATCGAGTGGCCGCTTTCGTAGCTCACAGGTTCGCAGTGCTGGGGGGGGGGAGAGAGAGAGAGCTGTTGGTTTGTGGCAAAGAGAGAGACGCTAATGGAACGTTGTCGGGGGTGGTGAGACGAGAATACCCTTAGAAGGAGCTAATAATTACAAGCTACGCGACAAGGCTGGACAGTTGGGAATGGATTTTTATTGGCTTTGAGTTGAGTTGTCATTAATTCGGATTAGGGCTTCTTTGCATAAGGCCACCAAGAAAAAGTTTCTATTACCAGATTAATTTCTCATAATTTGTTTCCTTCAGTTATGAAGCACTGCGTGTAAAAGAATAGGGGTATTTACAGTTTTATCCCTTAAATATTTATAAATTATGATTTAGTCGCTCAAAGCTTCATCTTTAGGATTTAGTCCATAAATCCTCTAATTTACTACAATTTAATCTCATCATTAGTTTTTCCGTCCAAATAAACGGCAGAATTTTATTTTTACTTTTTTTAAATAATGAAATGACTTAAATACCCCTATGAAGAAAAAGAAAGAAGAATAGAGAGATATAAGAGAAGAAGAATAGGAGAAGCCAATGAACTCAATGAACCCAATGAAAAAAAAAGAGAAGAGAGGAGGAAAAGAGAAGAAGAAGAGAAAAGGAAGAATGAAGAAAATGAGAAGAGAGAAGAAGAGGGAAGAAGGAGAGAGGAGGAAGAGAGAAGGAATTAAGGAAGGGTAAAATGGAAAAAATTAGGTCAAAAAATAAACTGGGCTAACGGAAGTTAGGGATGGGACTAAATTGTAGTAACTTAGAAAATTTAGATGACTAAATCCTAAATATGGATATTTTGGAGACTAAATTATAATTTATATTTAAGGGACAAATCTGTAAATACTCAAAAAGAATATTGTGCATTCATACAGAAAAGAGATGGATATATTAAGAAGCTTCGAATCATGTGAACTGTGTCAATTTAGTGCTAGCTAGAGTGACACTATACGTGTTGGTAGAGTTGCATTTCTCGTTTTGTTCATAACTACACTACCACATGAATAAGCCACGGAGAACAAATTTTAAAAAGAATAATATTGTTCATAACTGTACTTCACGTGAATAAGCCATAAGTAATAGGTTTTAGAAAAAGTAATTAGAATTTAGTCAGCAAATTTCACAAAAATCTGCATACTACTCTAAACTAACTCAACTTGTTTTAAGGGATTTTAATTTTGTGATCATCCAGAAGTATATCAAGTAGTGTAGATGTTACCTTATCTAATTATTAAAAAACAATTTAAAATCTAAAAAGTATGGAAGTGTTTCCAAATATGAAAGTGGATAAATTATTTTGTGTCGTGCAATATGAATTTGGAAGTGAAGACGCAAATGATGATGTAAGGGTTCGACCGTAATTACTGTCGGAAGTGAGTGGCACTTTGGGAGGATAGTAGGCAAGTAAAATGAACAGAGAGAGGCGTGGCGGGTTGCGTGGGTCACAGAGGACAGAATTATGAGAGTTCCTGCATGCGCCTCGATTACCTCATCCCATTTCCCTTCTCTCTCTCCTTTTTCTTATTTTATCACTGATTAAATCATTATTTTTACATTATTAAAAAATTATTACGTCCTAAATAAGAAGAGAAATCAAAATGATACACACGGAACATCTTATACTGTAACGCAGTCCCTCCAATCTACAGGAGGTTTCGATTTCTATTTTCAAGTGAAGTCTTAATTTAAATAATATTTAAAAAATATGGATTTGTAAGTTTAACTACAAAAATCACGATGTGATGGTCTTTTTCAGGGCAACAGTAGAATCGTTAGTGAATTCCATTTGCATTATGAATCCCATTTGCATTATGTTTGAAAACGTCCATAGCACGCTAAGACATTTAAAATTCTGTTACTCCTTTTCCTGGACATGGTTCCATTGGATTTGTATATGCATAAGGATCTCCGTGATTCTACTCTAGACCATTCAACATACTAAGTGAAACATAAGTATTATAGCTTCTTCATTCTTATATGATATTAGACTCACAACAATTTTAAAATACACCAATATATGGTATTAGATAACAAGATTTCTAAAATGTTAGAGTTGGATTGATTCCTTAATTAACTAGTTAGGTAATATGAAATACATGACCATTTATCATATACTCGTGCTCTAATAAACAACTGTCTAGTTACATACTAACAGAGCAAAATAGCGTAAAATATTTACATAAGTAAATATAATTACCAGTCCATTTCTCATTAATTATGTGAGTCCGCACTAGAATACAAAATAATATCGCTCAACCCTCACTAAAAAAAACTTCGGAGTTTCGGTATAGTGACATAAATTTCAAAATAATATCTTACTATATTACTAAGTAAAGAGGAGAGAGAAGATTTACAATTTAAAAAATAAATAATTATAAAAAAGAGAAAATTTGGCTAGATTTTTTCTAATTTTTAAGAATTTTAGTATTTCTAAATTATATTTAAAAAAACAGTTGGCACACTAAAAATAAAAAAAAATTTGAGATAAAAATGGGATTAGTTACATGGAGATGGGGGTAGTTACTTTCTACATCTTCATCTTCCTATTTATCCTCTTTCCCTGGGTATTTTTTTATTTTAATTAGTGTTTGTAATATATTATTGTTTATATATATTTGAAAACAATAGACAAATTAATTTTAAATTCATATTTCTTATTTTGATCTATATGACCTGCATATATTTTCCTAACTTTGTTTTAATAAATATAACTAAACTTTAAATATTCTTTAAATATGTTTATTCAATACGGAAATAATGACCAAAATTATGAGTGATAAGTGGTAAAAAAACTATAAAGTCAAATTAACAAAAATAATTAACTACTATAATTGTTATATGCAACTCTATTTTCAACCAACCAAACATTATTTAAAAGAAGGAGAATCATTTAAAATTAACTTAGTTTTAATTTATTTATATATATTTTTTATGTTTTTTTACAAATAATCTTTTTATGTCTTCTTCAAATAATCTTAGTATGCTACTAAGTAAGAGGAAAAGAAAATTTTAATTTAGAAAAAAAAATCAAATATAGGAAAAAAATTGGGACTTTCATAACATGCCTTATAAGTATTAATCTTAAAAAAAAAGAAAAAATAGATAACAAAAACTCCATCTTCTCCATAATATATATATTCTAATATTACCGAGAATTGTGCGGATTTTCCATTTGTTACGATTATTCAGAGAGAATTTTAAAAAAAATAAATATTACTGTATAAAACTCAAATTTCGATCAAAATGAATGATGAAATTATAGTATAGATTAGAATACAACCAAAATGAATTATGAACCTGTTGTTGTTCCGATTAGAATACAAAATAATTTCGACGGGGACTTCAAAGTTTGCACTGTTAGAAATGAGATTGGATTGAAGTGGACAAGTGATAGAGATTTGAGATTGGGACTGAGAATGGTACCCAAAAAATGGCTGGTTACGTTAGCTTTGGGTGTTATGTATGCAGTGTATGT